>VZRJ01007726.1:0-64891 GCA_013397565.1 Ptilonorhynchus violaceus
GCCCAGAGAAGCTGCTGATGCCCTACCACCAAAAATGTCCAAAGCCAGGCCGGATGGGGGTTTGAGCTATCTGTTCTAGTGGAAGGTGTCCTTGAAAGCTTTCCAAGGAATCTCATGTTCTCCTCTGAATATCTTAAAGCATTCAGAGAGAGGTAAAGTCCACTCCAACTATTCTTTGTGTTTTTCTTTCCTTATACAGTGGTTCTCTATCATATACCCACAATATTGTTTTCTGTAATAATTTGCCTTTTTTAGAGAAGAAACTGAACCACACACCAATCTCTCTTCATCACACACAATACTGCAACCAGAATCAGTGTCATGGCCTATTCTGCCAAACACCACAACTCATATATGTACTTATTTCATCACACCATTTTAATAGCTTCAGATAGAAAAAGTTAAAATACAGTGAATAACTATTTCTTTATTAAAATGAAACAGGAGACAACTTCACTTGTAGTGTACTTTTCCAAATCAAATATATACACATTATGCATATACACATATTTGAGCCACTTTAAGATAGCATTAACCCTTAGGTTTGCACAGAGTTCCTTCTGGCTTTCTGAAATTCTTTGTGCCAAGAGGAAATTATAATTTTCATTGACATTCATAAACAAACAATGACTTACGTTTAAAGCAAATTAGTGCTACACAGAGAAATGTAACATCATGTTTGCACTTGTTAAGACCTATTACCCTTTGCATCTGCAAAGTACATCAGTGTTTGACATGAGATGTTGGAGATGCATAGATCTACATCTCCAGGAAATCAGCAGGTACCTTATATTCAAAACAATTACTTGCCTTAGCAATTTGTTGAATTGAAGCTTTCCAACTTTTCACCCTCAACAGCACCACAGTTAAGCTGACAGACTGCTTCAAAATGTGAACTTTTTAGACCACAAATAACACAAAAGTTCTCCAATGCAAAATGAGGAAATTCCAACTAGAAAACTGAAAATATGGCATCAAATTGTAATGTAATGAGCAATTCCAACTCCCTCCTGAGCAGTCCGCCAGAGAGTTTCCTCAAAAACCTGAACTAAGAAAGGTTTACTCTCTACCATGTAGAGATTTGTGTCCACCTAAGTGTTTCCTTTCATTTCTGAAGCTGAGATATGGCAATATGCTCCAAAGCTTTGCTCTCTGAGTCAAGACAAAAATAACATATGCTAACGTCATACTTAAATATATCATGCCGCTAGTACAATCTTGACATATATTTATGTAAAAAACCATGTACCTACTGGTACGATAACCTTTCATGCTTAACTTCTGTATGTGTCACAGAATTTGTCAGCACTGGGGGCTTTCCAGTTATTTTATTATTAAAGCGAATGGAAACGGAAACTTAAAAGGGCAAGTTCAACATAACTGTGGGCATAGTGATACATACGTTTACAGGAGATACGAAATATCTTCCAGAACAAGCTATACAGAGTGCACTTTCCTATTCATTACAATCTGCAGTAACACAGTTTGATGATAAAATGTCATCCATCTGCATGCTTCTAAATGCTCCAATACCCTCCTGCATGTCAAACACCTTCACTTCAAACTTTTAGTTTCTGTTGACACTTCATTAGGGAACATTGTGAAAACCCCTCTGGTCTGAAATATATGCATTTTGAAACACAGAGTCTCTGGAAGACTTTTAGCAATTCTCTCTTGGTTTCGGATATGACGTTTATCTTGCATCTTCTAACTCTAGCTTCATACACTCGAATAAAACACAAGCCCCCAGTGGCATTTCAGTGAGCATGCTAGAGCCTTGCTAGTCTTCTAGCAATTCGTATATTGATGACAGGGCTGAACTAAGAATTTTAAGGCCTTCAAAATCCGTTTATCTGCAAAGCCTTGGCATACTATTTTTAGGCTGAGATACCAAATTCATCCAAACATCCTGCTGCAGAGCTAAGAAATCTTACAGACTCTACTATGAATTTAAGAAGCATGTAGACTTCAGAAGGAAAAGATCTTAGTCAAGCAGCTAGGACACCTAAACAAATAATGGTGGATATTAGCTCTCACCAGATAAAAAGGGTGAAAAAAAAAAAAGGAAAAAAAAGAATAAAAAAGAGAAAAAGAAAGAATGAAAAAAATCTAAAAATTCTGTGAATCTTTGAACCAGCATCTTGGATTTCAATCCAATTCTGATTAGGAATTAATTACTTTTACTCACATCAGCCTTGCATGTCATCGCTCATCTCAGAGCTCAGTGAAGTTGCACAGGAGGGGTCCCTTAGCAGCACAGTGTAGATCACGATGCTCAAGCCACACAACTGACAGCCTGTTTGGCCTGATGCGCAGGCCAGGAATTATGAGAATCCAGAACTCAGAGTTATGCTGAGCAGTCTAAAAGTTTGATGCATCTGGTCCAGTACCAGTTTTCAATTCTCTGATCAACCTGTTGTAGTTTTTTTCAGTGCCACAGATAATTTTTGCAATCCTAATTTTAATTCTGACACATCATTACTCTCCCCACAATCATTTACGATGTTTAACAGGTACACTGCACATATTCATCTACTACTTATGTAAAAGTAGTTTCTATAGAAAATCAGCAACTGAGAGGATACTTTAGATAGCTGTATATTCTCTGTTCGTCCAAGATTTTCCTTCTGGTGGTTACTATCCTTGTTGAAGTGTATTTTAGATGTCTGAATGTAACTTCTAAAACTATTCCTATAACTCACAGATGAAACTGAATTGAAAAAGGAGAGGTGTTCAAAAGTGACAGGACTGAAAGTGCAGAAACAGCAACTGGAATTTCATAGTGGCAGTATTTTATCATTCATTTATCACTCCTAATTCAGATGTCCCTGAGCAAGTGACTGAACAGTAAGATTTTGGTCACCAGTTTCCTTCTTATTTAATCTCTAAAGTTAACTTTACAAAAAAAGATTTTTGTGGTTCTTCAAAAACCTAGTAGAAGAGGCTTTTGACCTGCACACAAATAATTACATTTTAGATTCAACCAGAAGCTGCAGAACGAAACAGCATACTCAGATTCTTTCTTTGCTCTTGTTACATGTCAAATTCAATTTTCTATAACAATTACAATGTGACTATGTTTTGTTCCTTTATCACTGAGAGATCATCAGGAAGGGACTTCGATAATTAGTCTAACACACCTGTGCTTTAACTAGACTACAGAAATAACATGTATTTTAAAAGCCTTGAAATATAATATAATATACCTGCTTTTAATTAAAAAAACATAATACTTTTCAATTTGGGCTGATTATGAGGGTAAGGTTAACCATTAAAACACGAATTACTTGAACTGCGAATGCAATACAAAAGTTGTTTCACTTATTCCTACAGACCTCTCAACATGTAGCACCATTCAACAAGTTACTAAAACCATCATACTCTGAACCACAAGTGAATCATCGTACACATTCCACCCGAGGATCAAAGCTAAAATTTTACTTTGTTCAACATGAAGTCATCAGAGTTTAAAACTCATTTTACTTCACCACATAAAGCTTGAAACTGCCACTGAACATCCTACATGTCTGTAAACAATTAAATCAAATTGTCCTAAAGCTATGATCTGTGCCTTCTAAACTGCTTTACAGCAACTGAGCAATTTGCCTTTTCAGACAAGTCATCATCTCACAAGACAATATTAGGGAAAGAGTTCTTTTTAGGAAGGGCATGATTAAATGAGTGGCTTTGGATGCAGTTAAACTCCTCATTTAAAAATCACTAGAGTTGCCCAGTTTAAGACACTGACCAAAAAAAAAGCTCTGTACTTCTTCATACATCATACAAAATGTAAATACGCAATTATTGTACGTGGTAAGTGCTGCAAACACAATAACATTATGAGAAAATTGTGATCAACCTATTAAACTGGTTAGTGAGCCTTGAACTGTGTTAAACACATATCCATTACATCTACAGATTGCTGTAATTAAGCTTTCTGCATTTTATTGCCATAAAATAACTCTTCATGAACAGTGCAACATTTTATAAATTTCTTTCAATGAAATAAAATTAAACATACATTTGCTAATAAAGCCACTATAATAAGGATATTAACAGCAATTTTTTTAATTCCCTGAATTGCTATTAAAAATAAATTTACTCATCATAGAATGACTGACTGATTTTTAAATAAAAAAGTCAGCTACAAACCAGGTATTCAGAGCTGCCTATTTTTTAATGAAATGTCTCAAATAGTGCAAAAAGAAAAGAGAAGGAAAACTGCTTAAATACACAGCTGAAACACCTGAATGCCTCTCATAAGGTTTGAACAAGAAGACTTACCTTGACAATTTCCTTTGTCCTTTTAAAGAACAGACTAAACAGAAACAACCACTCTAAAAATCACAAAAAGGTTACTCGCATTTTACTGTACACTCTTTTATATAATTTGATAATTATGATACAGTTTTGGACTGCACTCTAGCTCTCATATTTCACAACATAACACTGCTAGTATCACATTCCCACATCAGCTAGCAGGAGCTGCAATTCAATTATGGAACATAGTCAATTCCTCATGAGAAGAGACTTCAGGTTATTGAACTATTTGTTCAAAGACAGGTATTTCTCCAACTGAATGCAGATGAAATTTCAGTGGCAGTCATCAAGTAAAAAAACTGGGCATGCAAAAAGCCTCATGATAAATTCCCTCTGCAAATATAAATGCAACAAATACAATATCTCAGAGGAAAATGAGGAAAACCCCCAGAATGTCAGAAAGTGTCTGCAAGGTGGAAGTGGGGGCAGTCTACTTAAGAACAATACAGAAACACCACCCACGTGAGCACTAGTGGAAGTAAGAGGGGTTGGAGGGGAACAAGAAGCACTTCTCTAAGTATGTTACCACCAAAATTTAACAAAACAAGTGTGTGGGACTCTGGTGAATAAGGCATGAGACTAAGCACCAAATAGCAGGGAAAAGGCGAAGGTCACAGAAAGGCATAAATATTATTCTTTGCCTTGTTTTTCATCATCAAGATCTGCTCCCTGATGCACCAGAGTTCCTCAGTATCATGGTGGTGTCTGTGGGACTGAAGTACTGCCCACAGTAGTGGATGACTGGATCAGGGACCAGATGACCAGAACTGGACATTTCCAAGTATCCAGGGTCAAGATGGGATGCATCCAAGGGTGATAAGGAAGTTGACTAACATCACTGTTATACAAGACTCTTCTTTAGAAGGTCACAGCAATCAAGTAAAGTATCCTGGAAGTCATTGGTATTCACAGGAGAGGAAGTGCCTCACCAACCTGACAGTGAGATGGTTGACTCAAAAGATGAGGGGAGAGCAAAGACTGTAATTTACTATAAATTTAAGAAGTTTTTGGCAGTCTACCATGGTGACCTGTTGTTATCCTTAACTAGTTAAATGATAATTATAGAAAAGACAGAGACCAACACATATCAGAGATACACAGCAAAAGCCTCAGATGGAAAAGCCACAAGTTGCAGCAAGTGAAATTCTAATAAAATAGAAGGAAAAAAGTCTCCCCAAGGTGGGAGATAAAATCACAGAACTGGCTGGTCAGAGAGGCTGAGAAATTACTAACCTTTAGGATATAAAAAATGGCAGGACAAGGCCCTGAATAACCTGATCGAACTTCAACAATGAACTGAAGTATACAACCTCGAAAGTGCCTGCCCAACCTAAGTTATTCTAGCATTCTAGAACACACAAGAGAAGTTCATCTTATATGGTATCAACTTTAGTCAACCAGACAGGTCCAGCTGTTCCAGTAAAAGAAGTTACTGCTTCTCTAAACACAACGAAGTTGCTTCTGCAACTGATCCCTGGACTCAGAATCTGATTCTCTGAGTCTGCTTTAGTCAAAATTAGCCTGGACAGCTTAAATTGTAGCTCTTTTGTAGACTTTTTTTTCTGACTATTATGAAGAAGACTTTGAACAGGCTGTTCATCAAGTAGATCTAAACGGGCGATGACTTCTGGCAGGAGGGCAAGACAGGCAGCTGAAGGTAGGATAGCAAGGAGCAATGTCTTATCTTGACACAGCTGCTTGTAATATCCTGACACCCTTCCATGTAACTGCTTAAATTGTTTAACCAACCACATCAGGAAAATGTGCATCACGGCTAGGTCTCCAGAGCTAGCATTCAATAAAGCTTGTAATATGCTGACACCCTTCCACGTAACTGCTTAAATTGTTTAACCAACCACATCAGGAAAATGTGCATCACGGCTAGGTCTCCAGAGCTAGCATTCAACAAAGCAACTGTTCTTTGTAAGGTAACACAGAGACTGAAATAAGCTAGTGTGAGTGAGGTAAGGAGCAAGGACCAAGGGAGCAGAAAATCAAAAAAATGCATGAGTTTTGTCAGCACTTCCCTTACTGCTCAGAGAATCCACAGTCACAGGCACTGGCAATGATGTAATTGGTCATTTAAAAAAAAAATGATACTTAGATCATTCAATCACTTAACTATCAGGTCACTGTTATATTAGAATCTACAGATCCCTCTGTGCAAAATCAGTTCAGTGGTACAAGTTCTGAACAAAGCTTGTAACAAAGCAGGGGCTTAAGGGGAGGAAAGATCAGACAAATTCAGGGAAGCAAAATCCCACCAGAGTTATTAAAAATATATAAACCTCATCCAGCTCAGAAAATCCTTAATCAAAAAAACAGAGACTGGGAAAGTAATAAAGTGAGGTTTCATTTATATACACTGGCCCTGTGGGAGACAAGACATGAGACTAGACAGACCTTTGAGGTATGTAATACAAACTCTTTGGTTCTAAAGCCCTACTTGCTCAAATAAGCCCCATCTGTAAGATGGAGAATCATATGTGGAAAACTATAGCCTCTATTCACCCTTGTACTTGAAAGTTTAAGTTTGAGCTTATAGACTTCAACCAGTTCTTAAACTTCTCTGTGGACCAATCAATTGCTGAGGAATTTTAGACTGTGTGAACATCAGGAGAAAAAATAATTAACTCAAAAACATCTAGTCTATTGCAGTTTCACTTAGCAATGCATTTTAAACTTCGTTTGATTTAAAATTTTATTCTTCTGTTAATATAGAGAAAACAAGACAAGCATATAAAATTGTAAATCTGTGTCAGAAACAAAAGTTCTAGTAACACCTTCATCTATGACTTAAGGGAATCATTAAAGTATCAGACAGAAAAAGAAGACCATGAAATGGTTTGCACAATCCCTTCAACCAGTGGAAACGATACATGAGAGATTCATAGTTCAAGCTGTATTTACTCAATCAAGTGTACTGTTACTTCCTTTAGTAGTTTCCTACATCTCCTTTGCCATTTCAAAACCTTACTTCCACACTGTATCCCCACTGAGCTTCATTTGCAGCATCAAACTACTCTTCAGGTCAAAAAAGGTTTGTCATAAAGATCAGAAATAATGTATTGAGACAGTATGGAAAAAAATTTATTTTTTCTCCACTTAGAATACCTTCGGAATGTCAGTGGCATCCCTTCTTAGCCCTGTTAAAGAAACAATGGGTTTAGATTACAGTATATACAATTATCTTTAACATCTCTGCTGATCAGCATATAAGGACAAAACTTCAGCAAATTCTTCATTCTCTAAATGTCAAAGACAGTGTCTCTGCTCTGTTTCTGATCTTGACATTCCCCTCTTTGCATCTCTTGTTGACTCTACACTGGCGCTATTCAGTAAAAGTATCACTGCAATGCTTTTAGGTTTTTATTTCATCCTATCCATGAAGTCTCATTCTGTACTGAAAGATTGAATCTGCTCTTTGAACTATAGCAGTAATTCCACCCTCCACCATTCACTTCTCATGTTGTGAAACAAGCACCATTGTGCCTTCTTCCCCCATACATCTCATGCCGGAAAGTAGTCTTGTGGACACATTAACTATCCTCTTCAACTCAGGTTTTACATTTTCTTTCACTCTAACACCTAAAGAAAACTGAAGACACTGTATCATTACTCAAACCACTACCTATCACACCAAATATTTGGTCTCATGATTTCCTTATATTTTGGAACAATATATTGCATCTCTTTACATTTATACTTACACTTATATTGTAAATATTTTCTATCAGAAGCAATCACCTTGCTCTGCTTTGCACCTTGCCTTAAAAAACAGGCTTTTCATCCTTAACTAGAGTATTATTGTACTACAACAGTAAAAATGAATGATACCAAGTAATTTTAAAAATATTCTTTGTAATTACAGATTTTATAAAATATTCAAAATTACTTAGTTCTATTCTTAGTGTGTTAGACTTACAGAAGAAGACCTATCTTTTAATATAAGAACAATTGGAAGGTTAATTTAAATCACTCACTTAAATATCACAGACATAAAGTAGGACGTGCGAATAATCTGGGTTTGGGTTGGGTTGATTTTTAAAAAAAAATATTCAAATTTTAATCACTTCAAAATTGAAGTGATTTAATGAACTTTAAAGTAAACGGGAAATTAACAGACTGCTTCCATCACATCATTGCAGAACAATTGTTCAGGTACAAATATGTAATATATTTCCGACATATTACATAACGGCCTAATTCTACTGCACTGGCTTCATGGTATGAATAATATAATACCCAAACATGATTCATATGACTCTAAAACAAGAGGCTGATGTGGACCACAGTTCAATGAGCTTTTATTCCACCAAGTGGAATTCCACAGTGATTCATATAATAGACATTTTCTAAACTTCTGAAAAACTATGCCACATTAACTCTTCCATAAAAGAAGGATTAAAGTACGATACAAATCCTTAACTGTCCAGGGGGCTTCACATACTAGGGTCAAAGGAGTGCTCTAACACAAAAGGTATTTAGTAGAAATCTAAACACTGTTATCACTTCTCATTCTGCCACAGTCATTAAAAGACCTTTGCCTTTTTTTTTGAATGTGACAATAAAAAGAAACTGGGACTGCAGTAAGAGTTATTTGGGTTACACAAACACATTGGTTATGTTTCACTGAGGGCCAGATCAACATCAATATTTCATTTTTCACCAGCTTTACAGGAGTTCTCCAGCTCCTCCATTTTAATACACAGGGTTTCACCTATTAGGTCTTCTGAAATGTGAGAAAATACTTTTTGTTGTTTATGAGATTAATATAAATCCCTTTGCACTTCTTCACTGATGGTCTTCAAAAATTCGTATTTTATCTTTTCAGTGCAGTAACTGTTGTAAGCTAACTGGTGCTACTTGTTGAGATCAGTCAATTGTTTCTCCTTCATAGCATCAAACATTGAATAAAATGTCTCAGTACTGAAGCTAGTGCAAAACTGTAACATCACTGGCTTAGAGTGATCAGTAGCATGAATGTTTATTACAGCTCAAATGAAAATAAACAAGCTGCAAGTCGTAACAATGGCAATATCACTACTAACATCCTGCATGTAATGAAAGCAAATACTTTTACTAGTCTTAAAAAAAAGGAAGAAAAAAAAAATATTAAGAACAATGTTTAACTAACACCAGTATCACTTTTGCACCTATTTTTGGTTTGAAATTGTAACAGGTAAACATTTAAAGAAATACAAATATCACACAGCACTAGTCAGAACAGGCACCTTGCTAATCTTTTTGAATGTTTAATTGTCAAGAATTGAACAAAATCATTATTTATACTTTTTCAATGTCAATAGAAGCTGGTGCTGGTGGCTACAAGCCTCTGTTGCCTAAATCTATGTTCTTTCCTAGCAAACAGAGACCTCAGAAGTTTACTCTTTCCCAAAGCACTTAATAAGGATTTTGGATGATCATTTAGATTTTTTGAAGCAGTTCCACAGACTGTTTCTAAAATAAAAAAATTCAAGCTGGAATGATGTTAAATTCATACACAAAAATAAAAGTTAAGGAAAAAAAAAAATAAAATTGTCACTAGTGAATTACCATTCACCTAAGAACATGAATGTATGCATGCATGCATGCATATACAACACTCTGCACAAGGTGAAAATAAGTCATTTTAAACTGTTAATTCTTATATTTACAATGAATTAAAATGTTTTGGGTATGGTACCAACCCCTTCAAGACCATCCTTTTTTCACATTTAAAACATTACATGAGCTGTTGCAGAATACCAAATCCAAGGGAGTAGCAAGACATAACTTTATTCAGAGGCATTACAAATTTAAACTTTCACACATCAAAGAAAAATAGCCAAGATTTTTTATACACTCTGTCCTTCGAAGTGAATACTATTTCTAACTAAATCACAATATATTACACTTTCTCTTCTGCACATAATACCTTTATGTAAGTCTTTAATGCAATAAGTCAGTCAAGCAAATAACAGTTGGACTTGATCTTAAAAATCTTTTTCAATGTAAAAGATTCTGTGAGTCTATGCTTTCACTAAGCATTCACTGAACTACTTCTCATCACTTCTACTTAAAGGAATTCAAAAGAGCAAGTATCATAAGCAATAGTCTGTAGAAAGATCTAGGCATCCTACAGCACAACCCTAAATCAGGGAACGGTTGGAGTAGACACATGTACTCAACAACTAGAATTACTTAGATACAGTGTAACATCATGTATACATCTTCTTTACTAAGTTACCTTGTAAGTCTATATTTGGCTAGGTTCATGAAAATACAACTATGGTATCAGCTTCTGTATGTTCATTAAAACTTCAGTTCCAGATAAATGATAGAGGCTTTAATTGTGTGAAATTCCTTTCTAATTATTTGGAATCATTCATATTTGCCTAGCATCACAGGGCTAGTTCAGTGACACCAACCACAGATAAACAATATGGACTTTATAGTAGTGATATATATTCTTGTTTATTTTATCTGCAAAGTTCTATTGACCAATTTTAATGAAGCTTCAGATGTCTGCTTTCTAAGAAGACTTGAAGTAGAAGACTAGAAGTACACTTTTGTTATATCTTTTTTAATATTGTAAACATGTACTTGAGCTAGAATAATTAAATAAGCAGTGGACTTCTAGCAAGCTTCTGAATTTTCTCCAAGCTGTAGGATTTTCAAACTGATGAACTATTTCAATGGTTACTTTCTGCTTCTATACTATTAGACTATAGGTATGATGGCAAAGCACTATGAAATAGCCTTTGCAACAACAACACGTTACCTACTATATCAAGCCAGATTCCACCTAGTTTCATACTCAACAACTTATTTGTTCCCCAGAAAGATACAGAGAGGAGTGTGGTGCATTACTGAATCAATCTGGATTTCCCTTAACCACATATTGTAAAGACTGACTTAGTTAAGTAGAGAGTTTTGTATCTTTTTCGAAGTATTCTGAGTCTGCAATGCAATAAATAAGTAATTTTAAAAAAATCTTCCTAACATCTTAAGAAAATTATTTTGTAGAAGTACCTTGCTTAATTCTGATTGTGTTTTGACTTAATCAGCCACATACTTGATTATGAGGCTAAGAAATGTGCAAACCAGCCCTTTTCAGCATTAAAAGAACTTAGTAAATCACAGCAACAGATGACATAGAGATAACTACCAGACTGACCATGGAATAACTACGAAACAAGTGCTGAAAATATTTGACTCATCATAGGATGCAATTAATATAAGGCATATTATTTTTTGTGTGTATGTAGAGAAACAAAACTTAACAGGCCAATGTTCAAGAGACGTAATCAAAAGCAACTTCTCACAGAGAATGTCAATGATTACTAAAAATGAAAATATCAGTCATATGGTGGTGTGTTCTATTTAAATGAAATGATATTCAAATGCAGTTAATTCTTGGAAAAAATTTTCCTCCTACACAAATTCTTAAAGCTGACTTTTTCATTCTGGAAATGATTACTACTATTCTACCACTTCCATATTTCTACATTGACATGCTAGTGATTGATGTAATTTACTTTGATCAGACATTCAAAAATCAATAAGCTACAATGTGAATAGTCTATGTCTCAATATTCCACTTCTGTGGTAGTGCAGGTTAGTCTGGAATGATTTTATATTTGCAAGAATAAGCAAAAAAATCCCTGCTCATACTATACTTCACACATTTCTGAAGATCGAAAATAAATCAGTAACTTTTTTTATGCAAAACAAATTTTCGAGTTATTCAACAGTACGACAACAGTTTTCATAACCTACAATTATTTAAAACAAAATAACCGTGTCATACTTTGCTAAAGTTGACTTCCCAGGGCTTAAATTCTTCAAAGATACTGTTCACCTGCTTAAATCTCTAAATATAAGGGAAGTACCAGGAAGAAAAATCGACATCATCTCAACTTTTCCCCAGATGCCACTTCATTTTAGTAGGTATCACTATTTTGCAGATGAAAGGGACACTAGACACCAGTATACACAGCTGCAGAAAGTGCCAGACCTCTTTTTCACTAAATGTCAAAAGTCATGTTTGGTCATGTAGAGTCAGCCAGCCAAACTCTAAACTTGCTCTGTGCTTATGATTCTATTATCTATTCTACTAAAAATGTATCATTAGTGTAACTTTACAATCTATTAAGCTGTGCACTAAATATTCCCTGTAAAATATTATCTACATTCATCCTTTCAGAAACCTGTGATCCGATGATGAAGTTACAGGAATAATAGAAATACTCATTATATTAATAAGCATTCATTTCTCTCTTTGAGAAAAAAATCCACACCATCACACAGAGAAATGATGAATCTATGATTTTGAAAATGCACTTCCTCTAAGCTAAGTGCTTATTGATCTCTTTATGTAAATGCCCAACAGTAACACCGTCCCTGACAGACTTAGACTTTGTACATATACATAACAGATCATTCCTTTAAGCAAAGAAAATTCAACACTCGCATTAGTCGTGGTTTTTTCATATCTGTTTATTTAGGCATTCTTGATGGATTTCAGTTAAAATTCTTCAGCCAATGCAGAACCTTACCTCTATCAATGGCTGCTTCAGAGAATGATGAAAATTCTGCAACAGCTAAACTATATCCTCAATAAGAATAAACAAATAAAATCCTCCCATTTTTTTCCTGAATATCAAAACAAAACAATTTTCTCAATATTATTTTCAAAAGGTAAGCTTTTAGTTAAGATCATTCCATATATTCTTTGCATCTGTAGAGACACTAGACATATGCTAAAAGAAAGATTCCCCCTCAGTGTTTGGTCTTAGTTACGAACAAATCCTAGAACAAACAACCCAATGTGACCCAGCAAAACCTGGAACAAACACCCCAAGACAACTCAGTCAGTAACATCAGACACACTAGAGTATAGTAACGCTCAACTCACATAAGCACTTCTTCAGGCACATACAAAACCTATGATTCTAGAAATTCACCACCAATTTCAGAATGCTTCTTAGCATAGTCTCTCTACAGTTAGGTGATACACTTTGAAATTAACTACTAGAACAATTTGATCATTACATCTATATCCTCACACACTCTCAAATCAGAATAGGATAAGGTACTGGAGTCTCCCCATTCCTTTTGTATCTTCCGTCCTGCCACCCTCTGGGTCAAGAATCACTGTGCCTTGTGGATCTGTTGTTCCTTAAACATGACTGCACACAATAATCCCATTTTCAGTAAGATACAGACACTTCTAAAATAATCTCAGAACGTATTTTACTTTTAGAGCAGCAAAAGATCTTCAACAAAAGAGCCAAATTCATCCCAACCTTAGCTATAGCAGTACTATTACTTCACTATTCTACATTTATTTGTAAGGATAAGTTCATTTTCCTTTCTGTTACTCAAGTTGGCTTCCTGATGTGTGACAGATGAGTGACAGCCTAAGCCAAACTCCCTTTGGCAGAACTCAGTAGCTGCACACATCTTACATATCTTATCCTCGGTTAAGCAGGAGTACACTTAAGATCTGCACCAAGCCTATTACAATCAATGAAAGTTGAGTTTACCACCTACACCAGACAAAGTAAGAAGAAAGAAGGTAGAAATCACAAAACACTCTTATTTGAAAGACTAAAACATCTTTCTTTTAAAGACTAAAGTATGAATCATACATGTAATGAAACCTCTGAAGTAGGGGTTTTGTCAGAAGTGATAATATGAAGTCCTACAACATCAGGAAACAAGTGAATGCAAAAAATAACAAATCAGAAAAATAGTATGAGACTGCAATAATATTTTGTTCTATGAACAGTGTTTTCAGGAAATTCAATGATTTTTCCATTGACACATCATACTTCACCACTGTGAAGCCCTACTTCCCTTTTCTATGCAGGGGGCAGGGGAAAGGAAAAAAAACCAAACCAGATTTAGACTCACATACATATTTAACATGTTTCTTTATGTTGCGCTAGTACTTGTGCTTAAAACAAGCAAGCCTACTTTACCTTGATTCTGAGAAGTGAAAAACCAAAACCCAAAAGAACACATTTTTCACTGTCTTTTGATATTTCATTCAACTGCTAAAATCACAGAATTAGTGAATGCTAAATTGGAAGGGACATCTGGTGATCACCTTGTCCAATATCCATGGAAGGTCACATGGAAAAAGTTTAGGACCATGTCCAGATCAAGGAATTCTGGAGACCAGATTTTTCTAACACAGAAGCTAGCTCCTGGATGTCAGGAGCAGCGAACAGACATCTACACAAATTTGCTAAAATATATAGCACCTGAAACAGATAACAGTCTAACAATTATTTTATTTGACCCACCAGAACAAGAAAAGCAAAACACAGCTTTCACTGATTTTTTTGTCCTTGTTTTTTAAACAAACACTTATTTTCTGGCAGGAATAAATGTTGGGGAGTTGAGGGGCACTTTTTTTGAGGGGTGTTGGACTGGGTTCTTTCAGAAGGAAACACTGGAGAATTTTTGTGACTGTCATTGGTTTCATTATGTATAATCACCTCTTCTCTAGGAACAGGAAAGCATATGTCTTTGCAGACATTCAACCATACCAAACTAAATTCAGGTTTCAAGTAAGAAAGATATTGTAAAGATAAACTTTTAGTAAAGGCCAAAGTTAAGAGTAGAGCTCTCTGACCCGGAACAAAAGTCTTGCCTACAGACATTACATATGTGTTGCAGGGAATTCAAGAGTCTCAGAAAATCTGCAGCTACAATACAACCTGTAGTTACATTCCATACTCTAATTTAGGGCACATCTTTTACAGAACATGGAAATAATTTACTTGGGGTTTAACCCATTTTAAAATGAAGAAGCTTGAAGAGCTCAGAACTGACAACAAATCAGCTTTTTTCACTACTTGGACCTTTGACACTTCCAAGACTATCTTAAGTGCTTTTTAATTCACAAGGGCTTATTTTTTTCTGTATGAACAATGAGTAAGGACAACAATAGCAGCTTCCTATGCTGCATGTACTATTATTTTTGTACTCCCAGTGTTTCTTTCTTCCTCTCTATTTCTCACTTCAAGACTGAAGAAAAGAAAGCTTTTTAATGGCAACGGTGTTATGCTCTGGGTGACCTCCTATTCTGTTGAAGAGACAGATATCCAGAAAACTGGCACTTCTAAAGTGTTCAACATGAAGATTTTTGATCACCTGTAGTAGTTATAAAGCTCCTAGGCATAACAACCTTAAGAGCAACTAAAATATCAAACGTCAAACATTCATTTCTGCCCCTAATAGCAAATCTTAGAGAAGCAGTAAGAAATATTTCACTGCTATGGCTTCAATCCTATAGAAGTGACAGCCCAATATAACTGGGTTTAAACTGTCTATTAATTCCCTGAGTAGAAAGAACTTTGATGTACATGTTATATATTGCCTTGCTCATTGTCAAACCTATGGCAATTAGTACATGAATCTAGCATCAAACTTCAGGAATTTCAATAAAAGATCAATAGCTACCAGCTAATTTCCAGGCAGAATTATCATAGCAGAGAGCATTTGGTCTTCAAATGATCACATTTCTCTTCCATACCAGCAGCAGTCAATTCTGTATCAACTCTTTTCTTTTTGACTTTTTTTTAAATTTTATGCAAAATGAAGACTGAAATGGAAAACAAAATAAAAATATGAACATTTACTCTGTTTTTATGACTTATTACTTACAAAAGAGTTGCTATAATCTTTTATGTGAGCTTTTATATATCAAAATTCAAAGGAAATTACTGGCTACAGCCATGCAACTTACACTTACTAAATATTTATTCTGAAGCACACTTTTTCCTCTCAGATTATATTTGGCATATTTACGATGACTATGCACAGAGCTATGGTGTACCTCTGTACNTCCAGACACATCCATTTAAAAGAACATAAAACCAATATGGACTATGCTTGTGTGTTCTATATATATGGTACTACTGATATTATGCATGGGATTCAACTTACTATACCTAAGTTTGAAAAGCACTTTTGGATGTCACAGTACAGCTCTTGCACTGAGAGCAAGACCGCAGAAGTAATCAGAGCCCCAGCCAGACACCCCAGGGTGTATGGACACCATATTTAGGGAACTGAATTCCACAGGCTATCTTCTGCTGGCAAGCACAGCCTTCTAGGACCTGCTTTAAGAGAAAGGTTGGCTTCTGCTTCAAGACATGAAAACTCAGAAACACTTAGGTCCTTTTCATGCTGTGTGCCTTTGTGCTGACAATTAAGATTAATCTAGTTACTGGATGTCTTATTTGAGAATTGTCCAACCAGTTAGCAGGGGACACAGAGAGAAGCTTTAGCTTAGGCTTGCCTATGTTTGAATCCAGGTGTGGTAGCACTCTAGGACTCTTCCACAAAAAGGACAGTAGAAATTACAGAGAAAATACCAGCCTTCCTATTAAAGCGGCTACCCTTCACTCATCTTTTCTACGAGGACAACTTATCCCATGGTTATTGCTACACTGAGACTTCCACTACAAGAAAAATGGTGGGGAAGTCTGTGATCTAAGACGAATTTACTAGAAATTTTTTTTCTTCTAACTCAGCTAATATCCACCCAGCATCTCATTCATATATGCTAGAAGTGACTTGAGAGATGTTTTAATTTTTCCTTCTGTTCAGCAGACATGCAAATTCACTGAAATTCTAGCTGTAACTGAGATTAAGGCACCTGAGAATGGCTTGATTTTGAAGGCAAGAGTTACAACAATAAAGTCCTAAGCATACAGTGAAAATTCAACACATAAAATGTTCAAACCTATGACCACTTCCAAGATTTTTAATTGGTTAAAATTCATCTTCTTTCTGCAAGACCTACTTTTATCCAGCTCTGCTGGGAGAAGTATTACCTGCCGAATCTTTATAAGAAAACAGAGTCAAGAGAGATATTTTCCAAAGAACTTTCCCCAGAAACACAGGTGAAAAAAGTGACCTCATGACAGAAGAGGAAAACTGCCCTTAGCTTATGTTCTTGATAAATGCAAACTTTTGGTGAAAGTATCATAGAAATACATTTGAAACAGTCAATAAAGCAGATGCTGAGCAGAGCAAAATGAAACAAAAACCTGTCACAGTAATGACAAAAAAACCACTGAAACCCTAGCATACTGATGTTTTCAAGATCAACATTCACATGGATGTTTAGATGATTAAACTGCTTTATTTTATGCATCTTACAATACAGGTGAACCAGTGATTCAGGATGAGAGATTTTCCAAACATGCCAGTTTCAATGTCCCAAAACAACTACGAGTTTAGGAAGTCACCAAACATTAACATATTTCTTTATTTCACGCTGAAATATTATAATAGACAATTCCTTCCCCAATAAAGAACCATGTGAATCATGACCACACTACATGCTAAAAATATAAAACTATAAGAACATTACAAGCTATTAACAGAATTTTCCTGAAAGCAATTTAAAAATGAATACAACCAAAAAGATTTCAATAGTATGTTTTTAAGAAAAACACGTCTTAAACAGAGGAAGATGAATCCAAATAATTTTCATTTGATCTACCTGGCATGAAAAACCAAGTAAGAATATCCTGCATCTATCTGATTTACTAAATCAGAATGTTGTTTTACATTGTCCATCCCCAGTTTTGGTTTTATGTTTTCTCACATTAGAAAATTAATCACTAATAATTTACTTTGTTTTCACTCTTTTTTATTACAAAGACTTTGGGGAACAGTCAGCAGATGCAGCGAACAGAGAACAGCTTAATTTACTGTCACTTGAAAGTATTGGAAAACAAAGGAGACATCAAAAGATGCATTGGACCAAGTCATCAAAATTTGCTAGCATTCCGTACACTAAAAGACTGGATATTATGCAAAGCAGCTAGACCTTTCCTTGTTCCATGGAGGGGAATCACACAGTTAGCGGTCTGATAAGTATCACAACACAGGGAGTATGCACTAGCTACTGCCCTTTATACAAGTCTCCATTGAAAATACTGGTTTCAGCAAGAGTCAATGAGAAAGCTGCTAATTTTTGTCCCATTTTGGCACCTTTATAATTTAAAAAATGCATTTCCTATTAAATTCCAAAAAAACAACCAGCCTTTGAATTGGATTTCATAAATTCTCTTCTAGCACTACAGAGGCATAGGATAATACTTCTACGGACATCACAATTCACGCCAAGATATTTGGCCCCTGTGCAGAGTTCAGGTACACTGTATAAAGTTCGAATTTTCAAAGATGCTCCATTTCAACATACAAGTTACCATTAAAAAAGATCTCTAGTATTTTTTCACCCTCAAATGCTGTTAGACATTTATGCAAGACTCACAGAAAATCAGATTAGAAATGAAAGTAGCCATTCACTTACACCACCTATCCAAGACACTATGAAAAAGGGACATGTTTTCAACTATCATTGCTCAGCCATGGACGTTCAGGTCACAAGTTTCTTCTGAAACTAAAACTTCAAGAAAAACACTACTGATCATGAAACCTGAGACCAAAAAAATGGCAATTCTTTCCATGACTGCAAAGGCAGTGACAGCAGATCAGCACTATGCTCCGCTGAAAGTTCCACCAGAAATTTAATATCTCAAATATCACAATAAGTACCCTAGCTCAGAAGCTCCTCAGCTGTATTAAATTATACCTCAACACCCCTCAAAAACAGAAAAACAAACACCATAACAAAAACAAAACAAAAAATTTAAAAATTTTTTAAAATTTAAAAAAAAACATAAAAACGTTTCTCATTATTAAGCTTTAATCTGTGCCCAAAGATCAGTTTTTTACAAGTCTAGAAAAGCCTTTCCCCATATATACCCAAGAGTAGGGCTTACTACATGCAATGATGATGCCCAATACTTTAATCAAAGCCAGCTTACTGCTATAGGCAAAATTTAATTTTTCAAGACAGTGGATTAAGGGCCAGGATGCTGTGCAGCTTGTACCATGGGGAATGGTAAATGAGGAACAGGAGAAATATTCAGATCTAAAGTAAGGTAAAAAGCTCAGAGCTAGGATGCACACACAGAGGGGGGAATCCCTGTAGAGCTAGGTTTGATGCTTCTCTACAGCAGAAACAGAAAAATTAAAGATAGCAGCAGCATTGCTACAAACAGCCAGCTGTGTCACTGTGCAGTAAGAACTGTTTTCTGACCACTGAACCCTTCTCCCTCAACGGCAGTAGCAAGCTTGACTCTCCAGGGCTCTGGCTCATGCGAAGTAGAAAACGGCTAACAGCTATTTTGCTTTCCAGAGCAACCCACCGCCATGAGCGACTGCCTGTTCTGCCTGTGGCAAAAGACAATCCTGATTTCAACAAAAACATTGTAGAGTTGGGGATAAGAACAAACCTGAAATACCAGCAAATTCAAATTACTGATCTTCTTTTTATTTAACAAGTACAACAGTAATATTATAATGTGCTTTTTCTAACAATTTTATATCATCTAGGGATGCTGAATTCCTGTACTTTCTCAAAAGTAACTAGAATAGTTCTCAGATACATTGCAGTACAATGTGGGGTAAAACCACCACTTCAATCAATTATCCTTCTCCAATATTTCCTAATTACAAGTATTTTCCTTTTTATGAAGCTGCTGGTTTGTTTTCATTAACAGTCAGACTCTCCTACATGATCAAAACCAAAACATGTTGAATTGAACAGAAATCCTGTAACTGATCACCTGGTAGGGTGATCATGACTATTTCCAGACACTTCCTCAGCCTCTGTTAAGCCAGTGACAGATTGCAGTTATTAACAGGTCAGTGAATAAATTAATTCCAGGGCACTGAAAACGATGTTCATGAAATGAAAAGTAGCCTTGCTGACATTGCATCACTATTTCTAGACAGTGTGCTTGAACACCAAATAAATCTCACAACTTGGATGAGTGCCAGAAACTAGTGACCTAGTTTCATTAGTGTGGGAAAAGACTAGCAATTGGTCCTAAGAGAGCAGATTACCAAAATAACTTCACACAAAAACATTCCATAAAGAATTTTCTTTAAATCAGACATTTTCCAGTCTAACAAGTCATTGAAAATCCTCTCTCCCCTTGAAATGTCAGTCTGAGATCCATTAAATACTAAAGTTAAAATGCACTTATATTACTCATGCTGACATTCCTATACAACATTTCGATTAAATAGAATAAATATTATCTTCTTTCCATCTCATTATCTCTTTCCATCTCATTCATAATAATTTAATACTGTTTTAAATCAAAACAGATTTTGCCTTTTCAGTGAAAAATGTAACACTTCAGGCTTAAACAAAAAGTTTTACTAATAAAAGTAAGTCTATTTTTAAGCACACAGTAATCTGCTCAGTAATCTTCCTTGATTAAAAATTCCTTGGCTTCTCTTCAAAAAACACACTGAGTATAGATGAGCTCAACAGCTGTCAACATAATTTTTAGGAACTTACCAAGTATTGTTGCGTCTATACTAGCCCCCATTTACACACTCCAGCTGGTCCACCAGAGCCCCACTCCCAATCCTTCGCCTCCAGTAACATCTATATTGAGATGAAGACATTTTGAAGAGGGGAATCTTAATAACAACACACAGTAAAAGATATTTCATCTTCTTTTCATCTTTCCAAAGCCTGTAGCTTTGTGTAAATTGCTTTTCATTCACTAATCCAGCAAAGTGCAGAAGGTAAACTGAAATAATATAAGAAAACTATTACAGCACTGGTAAAAGTCCCAGAATATTCTTTCATAAGTCAGACTTGAACATGACATAAGTAATGCAATGCAATTAATTTCACCCAGCACTCTGTGCTTACAAGTCCTTACTGACACATGCCAATGACAAAACCACAACTGTTCTCTGTGTGCTATGTGCAGGAAGAGTCACTTGCGCAACGACTTACAACAAAAGGTCTACAATTTAAAAGCCTAAAAAAACCCTGATCGTTTAATCTCCTCAAAATTTTATGTTTTCTTTTATCCTCCAGATTCCCTCTGGATACATGACTACTGAAAAAACCCTAAAGGATGATCATAGCTTTCGTAGTCTTTACTGTAGCAACCACTCATGTCAATGGAAATTTTGAGCAAATAATGTCATGAAGACTGGTGACTAAGTTTTGGAAGGACATACCAATCATTTAAATTTAAAAAATGCTGTGGGAGTATCTGGGAAAAAATAGACACATGGTTATGTTTCTAAAATCCATACTAATTACTTTCTTCTTAATAAACCATTTATTTAAGAGAATCAATAGGAAAGTTTTAGCATCTTATTTCTTTCTCCTTAGTTATTCAAAACTTATTAAGTCCTCGTGTTTGTATCTCCAACCTCTCTTGTTTCTCTTTTAGTAACCTCCTGATCAGTGTGCACGTCTTTTTACTCCTTTTTCTCTCCTACATCTTCTGTTTCTGTGTCTATACACGATCTTTTTGTAGACTCCCATCCCAATTACACATATAGGCTGTGTCACTATCATAGCTAGGTGCTGTCAACTATAGACTTAAAAATAATGAAGTGCAGGGACGGGGACAGGGGGATATACCACAGAAGCTAAGTCACTTCAAACCACTTAAGAGCAGCTCATGAGCTGTCTGATTTCCATTTATGAAGGTTGCTTATTTCACCTGTGAGAACCATGCAGGTCTTCTACACACACTTGTTATAACTGAAATGTGCATTTGGTCACCACTTTTACAGAACTACTGAAAACTACCAAGTGATATATAATATGATCAGCCACATGCATTTGCATCTAATGTCTCATCTTCACCATCTTGTACTAAATTGTGTCTATCACTGTGCAGATTAACAAGCTTTTAACACTACAAGGAGTATTTTCATCACCCTTTTTACACATCTCATTTAGTGACAAACCAAGAACTAAAATAAAGAGTTTGTGTTTCTTGAGCTGTCAATACAGAGAGACAGAATAGGAACTAAGACTCCCAAAATTGCCTACACGGTATGAATAATCTTCTTTACCCCTTTTATTTTGCTGTATTCCACTGCCATGGTAAGTTTTTCATGCACACATACTGGTAGTTTGGTAATAATATACTTCTGCTTAAAAGATAAAATTAGATTTCTCCCTCAGCACCTCAAGGAATTAGACAGTAAATTCCCAACCCAGACTGACTTGCTTATGCATTTTCATCTTCATTCTTGATTCTTTAAGGTTAATAATTTTCTCTACTTCACCTGCCTATTTTCTCTGCCTCTCCTAAAACTCCTAAGGAGTTCTTTCTCCTTACCACACCTGCTAACACAGAGATAGGTGGAATAGAGAAAAAGCTGCATTAGTTTGTCAAATAGAGTGCATAAGTGAAGCTGCAGGAAGCTAGGACATTATTGAGACAATATTTAACCTCTGACAATGAGTTGAAGCAGCAATGAGTCTCTTTAACAGAGGAGCTCGGAAAGGTAGTCAGAAAAGGTAGAGAACCTTAAAATTCAGAGATGCTGACTATGGAAGAAGCTGAGCCTAGAACACTAAGCTCAGGATTTTTGTTTTAGCCTCTAGTCCACCAGAAGAAGCCAAGTCCTTAGTTCATCTAACATTTATTTCCAAAATTCATTTTTTTAAATTTAAACAAAAAACAAACCAAAAAACCCATAAAAACAACCAAACCACCAATTTTTAACAGAAAATTTCATGTAATTCTGTTTTCCATATCCAGCAAATTTTTATTTTTCTCATGCCCCATTTTGCCCCAGAAATAGGCTATTATTACTTGGTCTTCCTTTTGTTTTTGCTTAAGCTTAGAAATAACATATTGAAAGAAAATAATACAAAAACTTCACATGAAAGTGTGCCATTGGATGTTTCTATTATGATTTTCAGTGGACAAGAGAGCTTGAGATAGACACTAGGTTCTGGTTTCAGGACACATTTGGGGAGCAAAGGGTGGTCTTCTACAAAGTAAAAAAGGGTGGTCTTGTACAAAGCATGTTGGGCTTCATACAACTTTTTAAATTAAGTCCAAACTTTGTGAAAGGGGAACATCATTTCATCAAAGGCATTCATGAACTCTGATAGATCCTTACAAGTGACTACAAAATGCATTTATCTGATTAGGTGTAAGTCTGCACACATGTAATTTTTTCATTTTCACTGGCTTTGAAAAAATATAAGGTTCCATACCTAGAAGCATCTTAGATGATTCTTTTCGCTATTTATTTTATTCTCTCCATGTCCTCTTCAGTTGAGCTCTCCAAGTGAATACAACCTACTTTGCACCTACACTATGAAACTGATGCCTTAGGATTTTGGCTTTTATATTTTTCATATACTTGTAACCCTGCAATTCTTAGTGTGTAACTCTAAAGCCCATATAAAGGTGTTAGATACTGCCTTTTAGACAAAACAATCCATCTTCAGGCCTGGACTTCAAGGACACCTTACTGCTTCAGGCCCAAGATCTGCAAACAACCGTTGATGAAGGGGGGAAAAACCTGGAGGGAATTACTTCATTACCTGGGGCTGTAATTAGAAGAGCTAGCCCCGATATGCTAATGGACCAAGCTTATAAAAGTATGGACAACTCGTGACCAGTCATCCATCTTGGGTGGTCTCCCTTGGGGAGCGGACCTCAGGGGGTCCACTTCGGATGTAAGCCCCCGCCGCATGAGCTTTGACTGAGCTTTGACTGCCCTGGATGTACCTGAAGGCCTTCAAATAAACACCACCACTTTTTACCCTTTTGATCTTTGTCAAGTCTCTCTCTTTTAGGTAGTCCCCATAAGGCATCAAAACCTACTGTGAATTCCATTCACATTGTTATAGTTGGCCCAGACCATAATTTCCATTCAGTGTCATACTACTCTAAATATGTGGTGAGAAAAACCAAACAGCAAAAGCAAAGTTTGGGTTTGCTTTCTCTTCAAAGCTTCACTCCTTAGTTCCCACCAGTACAGAGCTGGTCTGGAAAAGATACAAATGGGACAGTACAACCCATGCTCACTGAAATAGTATCTGAACAGGGCTTAAGTCTACATTATCTGAGGATGGAAGAAAACCAATAACTTGTTGTATTTTTTTTTTTTTTTCATTTTTGTGGCTGTCATTCAAACACGAGCAATCCATCAACCCCAGAAAACAATTTTCTAACTCACAAAAGCTTTCTTATATATCCATGATAATGAAGAAAGCAATTGATAACATTACTCAGATTGTAACAATGAATTTTAATAAAAACAGTATTCCAAAATTCAATCTTGATACAAAGAACAATATTTTTATTCCCCCAAGACATGACATAGGTCTAAGGAACTGTCCCATCCCACTATAAGGGGAGTCAGGAGCAAATTTTTTTTATAGGAACATTTGATCATTGTTGGTTGCTAAAGTTTGATTTCTCCATTGGCATACCATATTGATCTCAGAACTTCAACGTTTTGCTTTCCAAGATCAAAAATAGTCCCAGTGTCTGCTCTTACACTTCTAATGCTCAACTTGGGTTCTGCGGCTTTCTTTTGTCCTTGTTTTACTTCCTCCTTCCTCTGCAGCATCAGAAGTAATTACACACAGTGTGTTGAATATGTAGTGCTGCTACTTAAGAAATTGAAATTTCTCAAACGTCTGACTGTTAATTCTGCTTTGTAAACAAGACGTCTCCCAGTTCAGGTCAGGAAGAATTGTACTGCAGTCTCTGCTAGCAGAATGTGGCCAATTTTTTACACTGAACTTGACATTTCAAATACTATTCTATATAATTGCAGTCACTTGGGACACACATGATAGCCTTGGATACCTCCTTTTTCTGTAGGAAGTACTAGTTGAGTTTTTAATATGGATTTGGAAAGTGTTCTTCTTTTTCTGTGGAAAAGCACAGAGGATCCCTCTGCAAAGTAAAGTATTGGAGATACCTGCTTCATGAATGTACAGGCCATAGTTTGGATGACATGAAGTTCTATCATCTCTTGCTGTATGTTGCTACTACTTGTAAAGTATTCTATTTATAAAGAAGAAATAATTTTGTATATAAAATTTGCAAAATATTAGTTTTATGTATCAAGCTTTTGCAGTGTTGGTATTGCAAGACATTTTGCAGTTTTGCCTCAGCATCACCATTACAACTGATCACAAAGCCAGGGAGAAAATGAGTCACTTGATGAAAATCAGCTTATTTTTATTCAAGAAAAGGAAACTGTAAAGAATTCTCTTTAACTTACAGAAGCAGAACAAATTTACCCCTAATCTAGAAATGTTTTATATATTGTGTTTAATTACTTTGAGGAAAAAGTGGATGTTAAGACATCTGTTTTCTATGCTATTAGCAATTTCTTATTTCAGGCCATTTATTAAACACAACTCATGAAATAAACATTAAAAATATTAAAATGCAACTACAGCTATCCAGACTTCAGATGACTGAAGAAAAATAGATAAATGTTGTTAGAGTAACTAATTTAGGGTTTTTACTGTACCAAATCATAATAGGATTCTTAAATGCTCAACAGTCCCTATTAGACCACAGTAAAAAAAAATAAAACTTTTCCTTGCTTGTAAGTCAAGAAGAAGAAGAAAATGCATGTTCTTGGTTGTTTCACAGTAAATAAAATTTCAAGCACAGTATTTATGAAATGCTGAAGATGTTGATTCAGGAGCTTATTTAAAACCTTCTTCAACTAGTATTTAATTTGTGTATTTTACAATATTAAAACTCTGACACAGGACTGACATAAGGAAACAGAATTAATAGAAGTCACAAGAGACTTTGGGGACTCACTGAAAGAAAAAAGAAACAAGCAGAGCTAACTGTGTCACTTTGGGCTTTTTTCCCAGTCAGTCAATTGTCACAGGACTAAGAGCTGAACTTTAAAAATGTAATAAGACTCTTATATAGGTGTCCTTATGTAATGAAAAACAAAAAAAAAATTGTAAAAACTCCAGAGACTATATGAAAAAAGTAAAGGAGAAGAAATTAATAGGTTAGTGAGGGTAGGAATAAAGATGGTCAAGAGAGGTACAGTATTACCTGGGTAAGACGCATAAAAGTTTTACAAAATAAGCAGATTTTTCATTCAAAGTGTGTCTGTTACCACGTACTATCAGGTAGCACCTATATGCAGAAAAACTACGCTAAATGTGCAGAAGTCTTTAAGTCCTACCTCAGACATTACCACAAATAGTAACACTTTAATTTTTTCAGCATTTGGCAAATGTTATCCATATTACTGTTGAACCTGAAATAGAGAAATCTAAAGAATATCCTAGCAGTCCATTGTAATGTGCATCGGATTTCAACTTGAAATGTCTGACATTCAATTTAACCTTTACACTTGGCTGAATTGGACAACTACTGCTGTTAACAAGAACACATTCTGTGTGAGTTTTTCACATTTGGAAATTCCCTTGACATCTTTCTCATCCAAAATAGAAAAGTTTTTTCAGTTTTAAAATAAATACTGCAACAGAGACCATAAGGATGTTTTTTAAAACAAACAATTAATACTTTCACAGATAAGGAAAACACACTATGATTACCTAAATCCAGTCTTCATTCTTACACTGGTTTTATTCCTATGCAAAAACCCCTGATATTTCAGTGTTTCTCTGTTTTATTTTATAATCTTGTAATCTACAAGCACTACAATTTCTCCAAATGCAATTTAAGGTCTAGAAAAACAGTCAAAACAATACTGTTACCAAAGTGGAAAGAGGAGAACACATAAATGCTGTCATTTAATCTCTCCCTTGTTCCATATTTTAAAGACAAAGCCAGTCCAGTCTTCTATCACTTGAAGCTTCAGTTTCACCTTTGGAGACAAGGGATCAAAGCAACTTTTAGATGCAGAAGGAATATATAGCTTATTTACAAAGACTTTGTTAGAGAGATAACAGAGTTGCTTTCTTCTTTTTTAAAGTCTTCATCATAAGATATGATTTTCAACTGAATGCTCTCAAGGAAAGCATGATCCCAGGGCTTATGTGCTTGGCTTTTATTCTAATATTAAACAGTGGATGACAGCTTGGTAATGAAGTAGTGGGATTTTTGGGAGAAGTATGGAAGAACAAAGACAAAACAATGACGAAATGAACGAAGCCTTGCTAATTAAAATGCCTTCATAAACAAAACAAACCAACAAAAAAAAGAGTGACAGCTGTAAGTATGCAGGCCAACAGCCACAGTTTTTATCTAGAAGGCTCAAATTATCTGTTGACACAAGTGTATTAATTTCAATAAGAGTTCTATTATTTTGTTCTGCCTTCTTTGTTTTAGTGGAAACATAATTGTTGATGTATACCAATACCTCTACCTTACACATGAAACTTTCATGGAAATAAAATGCATACATAAAATTCGAATTATTTTTTATATATATGCCTGTCTTTTCCATTTGCTATCACAGAATACTTTCCATTGTCCAACTAATATATCTCATTCTGTTAACAGAGTAGAAAGTTTATGTATGTTGTTTACAAGCATTTTCATCTTCTCACAACAGATCTAATACTAAGTGGTATATAAATAAAAGACCAACAAATAAAAGCAGATCTGCCAGCAAGGCATCATCTATCAATTGCAGGCTTAGTATGACATCCATTGTGAGAATCTAGAGATAAACAAGAGAAACACATCATGAATGGAGACAGTTCTAGAAAGTTCCAAAGCAGAAAAACAAAGGACTTCAACAAACAAATGCTCCAAAAGATAATTTTGGGCTGAGAAGAAAGTTGTCACTGAGAAATACCTCCTTTGTAAGTTTAGAGACACTAAAATCTACGTTCAATTAATGACAGATATTTGCTTTTATTTTACTTCCATTTGGGAAACAACAAAAAAGAGAAGGAACGCAATTTTTTTGTGTAAAAAGACTCTTCCTACATTATTTTGAGTTGTGTACAGACACAGGATTACACAGAAGATAAGTTGTTTAAACAGCTTTTTGACTAAGAGATCAAAAAATTGTAACTCCTTTTAGCAATGAATAGCTTTGAGAAAAGCCACTCTGACTAACGAGCATCTCCTTAAACTGCAATGCTAATGAAGTCTGCTTTCTCATGAAATCCTGTCTCATACAAACTCACTGTCCACTGAGATGAGTATTCTGACTGAAACATTATCCACAGCTAAGATTTACACAACAACTCCCTCCTGATGCCCTTTCTTTCATGCCCAAGAACAGGTTAGTTCATGTTGAAAACTTTTCGCCAGAGGCCAATAAAATTTTCCCTTCACCTGGCCACCTAGTTTTAATAAAATTCTAGTGACTGTTTGTTTTTGCAACCTCTACCCTGTAAACCACAAACTATACCACAACGGGCTAACTGACACCAAGTTCATAGGGAAGAAACCTGAGGAAGAGAGGGGATGAACAGACACATATACACTCTGAAATACAATACAGCAAAGAAGAAACAGTCTAAGAGATTCCTGGACTATGAGAAAGATATTTTCCTGACAGAGTTGGTGAGTGAGCCAAGAGGCAATGTGCCCTACTGCTATTTGTGAACAGAGACTGATGATGGGATGCTCAGAGGCCACCTAGGGTCATCATTTCAACTATATGAAATGATAGATTTTGGTTCTTGGAGCAGTAAGGAAGGGGGTCAACAGAACTGCCACCTCAAACCTCCAGAAGGCAGACTTTGGCTTCTTTAGGAGACTAGTTGACAAGAGTCCCTTGGGAGGCAGTCTAGAAGGGCCAAGGCTTCCAGGAAGGCTGGACATTCTTCAAGAAGAAAATCCTACAGGCACAGGAGCAGACCATCCCTTTCCGCCAAAAGAAGAGTCAATTGGAAAGAAGACCAGCTGGACTGAACAGAGAGCTTTGCTGGAACTCAATTTAAAAAAGAGAGACACTTGGGAGGCAAGAACCCCATGCAATGCTACAGGCTTGAGGCAGTGGCTGGAAAGCTGCCTGGCAGAAAAGGACCTGGGGTGCTGCTTGAGAGCAGCTGAACATGAGCCAGCTGTGCCTAGGTGGCCAAGAAGGCCAGTGGCATCCTAGCCTGTATCAGCAATTGTGTGGCCAGTAGCACCAGGGCAGGGATTGCCCTATACTCAGCACAGATGAGGCCACACCTTGAGCTGTGTGTCCAGTTCTGGACCTCTCATTATAAGAAAGACATTGAGATGCTGGAGCGTGTTCAGAGAAGAGCAATGAAGCCAGTGAAGGGAGCACAAATCACACAAGGAGTGGCTGAGGGAGCTGGGATTGTTTAGCCTGGAGAAAATGAGGCTCAAGGGAGACCTTATCAGTCTCTATAACTGCCTGAATAGAAGTCAGCATCAATCTCTTTTCCCAGGTAACAAGTACTTCAAGTTGTGCCAAGGGAGGTTTACACTGGATATCAGGAAAAATTTCTTCACTGAAGGGTTGTCAAGCCCTGGAACAGGCTATCCAGGGAAGTAGCTGAGTCACTTGTAGATGTGGCACCTAGCGACATGGTTTAGTGGTGAACTCGGCACTGTTTAGTTGACAGTTGGACTTTATGAACTTAAAGGCCTTTTCCAACGTAAATGATTCTATGATTCCACGACATATGTTTTCTGTGTTGGCATAAGACCACTTGTGCAATGATGACTGGCAGACTTCCTTTATAAAACAAAAATCATCAATATTCATTCTCAGGCAACCTTCCTATCACCAAATTACCAAGCTTTTCTCTCCGTTACACATTTCCACTAGTTCTCTGAATCTTGACTTCCTTACTAGAAAGTGGGAGGTACTGAAGAGGAAAAACAGAAAGATTTTCTACTCTTCCTAGATCACATTCTGGCAGTTAAGCTGTTTTCCATAGTGGAAAGAACTGGATTTAAATTTCTAAATGCAGAAGAATAACCCTGCTCCCTCACAATGTGAACAGCAGGTCTGTGAACATAGCTATTGTACGAAAGGAGGCACTGCTGTCACCCCACTTGGTCTTCTTATGCTGTCTGCATGGATGAATTTTCTGATGAGATTCAACCTGCTATCACCAATACAGAGCGCTTTATAAATGCCTACTTGGTCAAGAGCCTCGGCAGACTTAGAAGGAACAATTCATTTTGGTTAACTGCAACTCAACAAACTGCTGTTCAAACTTAGCCTTTAGAAAGTTGCAGTGTGTCTGTGCATATTCAAAAGCAAAATTTCTTGCACCGTGAAATTTGTGTTAAAACTGGTTGGTCAATTGACAGCATCTCTCTGGGTCTTTTGATAATCAAATTTCACTAAGAATGGAATAAAACGTAACATACAGCAAGATCCAAAACATAATAGCTGATATGTCCTGGATCTGTATTTTAATACTATTACATTCTAGTCATAATCTCCTTTTTGATTGTAACTTTCTGGGGTTTTAAAAAAGCAAACCCTCACAATATAAATATGTTTTTCATATAGCCTCAAACACCCACATTAATTATCACCCAAGTTAAAATTTTACATCTATCACATATTCCTGGCAGCTGACAGGAATAAAAACAGTAGCTTGTCATGGTATAGGGACCTAGTTCAAAGCAGCAATACAGTCTGTCAGCAGGTTTCAGGTGTAGTAGATGGCAGCAGAAACCTATGGCAGGCTATTAATGGCTACAGCTCAGTTTTCAGCTCCACTCCCCAGTTCCACTTAGGCCCAGAGCAGGTTGAAGTAAACACTCTCAGAAAATATTCCATTAACCCAAAAAGCCTATGCTTCAAGTGTGTATATCTGGCTTCTCTACCTAAATGACATATGCAAAATTCCCTCACTCACTCTTCACTTTCTGACGACAAAAAACACGATCAGTAGATGCACTACTTGGCAAGTTAGCAAGAAGCAAAAAGGGCTGAAACATTGCCATTACAGGACCAGTGCAAGTACAGGCTGGTCAGGAAAACGTTATGATAAGAAAAAATATATTCAACAAAAATAATTGTCAAAAAGGCTGATAGGAATAAGGAAAAAAATTCATCATTGAACATATCCCAAAATGTTTTAAGTTCAAAAGTCCATGTAACAAGCTGAAATTTGTTTTCAAGGAGCTGAAGACATACACCCAAATCATTATTTTAGGATGAGGAAAAAACCCCAACTTTTCAAACCTCAGTCTTTGAACAGCAGAAAAATATTCTGAATGAAACTCATTTAATCAGCACTTTAAGGTAAGAGCATAGAAGTTTGAAACACCTATAATTAACTGAAGACAAGGAAACCAGACAACCTACAAAAGTTGAATACTCAGGATGTATGGAGAATTTGACCTGAATTTCTTGAACTGGAGAGTGTGTTTCCAATACTGTCCTCCAGAATTTCTTAGGAAAGGAGGGAGCAGGAGGACAAAAGGCAAAAACCAACCACAAAGATAAACACCATCAATTTCTGTCTTTTTCTTGACTGGGACTTATTGTCAAGTGTCTTGGGGATCGTTATCCCATATTCAGGGTGTGCCCAAAATTAATGTTTCTCTTTTCTCCTCCCTCCCCCCCTTCCTTGCTTGGGGCTACTACAATATTTGAGAGCCCAGCCCAGATCCTGGCAGGGGGCGGGGCCAGGAGTTGCTCGCTCTCTGTTCCTGTCGGGATCGGAGCAGGCTGCTCAGTGCAGCGTGTTTTCTCTGCTTGGCTGACTTGGTTTTTGGCCCAGGCAAAAAACTTTTTCCTTTCCCTGGATTGGAGAAGCTGCAGTAGCAATCGTTGGCTGCCTTGAGCTGAACTGAACAGGCTGATGCTCCAAGATTGGCATGAGAGGGATCAGCAGAAGTAGAGCAGCTCAGCCCAGCCCCAAGCCCCAGGGAGCNCTCCCTCCCCCCCTTCCTTGCTTGGGGCTACTACAATATTTGAGAGCCCAGCCCAGATCCTGGCAGGGGGCGGGGCCAGGAGTTGCTCGCTCTCTGTTCCTGTCGGGATCGGAGCAGGCTGCTCAGTGCAGCGTGTTTTCTCTGCTTGGCTGACTTGGTTTTTGGCCCAGGCAAAAAACTTTTTCCTTTCCCTGGATTGGAGAAGCTGCAGTAGCAATCGTTGGCTGCCTTGAGCTGAACTGAACAGGCTGATGCTCCAAGATTGGCATGAGAGGGATCAGCAGAAGTAGAGCAGCTCAGCCCAGCCCCAAGCCCCAGGGAGCCGAGCCGGGGAAAAACAGCACACCAAAGGCTCCAGCCCGGCTGTTTTCGCCTGCCGTGACTGCTGTCGGAGAGGGGGTCGACACCAGGTGGCCACTGGGATTTTCCTCTGCTGCTGGACTGCTCCATGGGGGTTCTGCTGCCCTCAGCCTGAAAGCTGGCGCCATCTTGGACCATGTGTTGGGAAAGCAGTATTCCTCCAGCACTGACTCCATTTTCTCTGGACATTTTTTGGGTTTTTGTTTCTGTGTGCATGGGGGGAAGGGGGAAGTGGACTCTGATGGTTTAGAGCTTAACAATTATTTACCTTTTTCCCTTGCCTTGTGGATGGACATTCTGTTTGTTAATAAACCATTTCTTTTTTTCACTTTCATCTAATAGTATTCATTCCCTATTGGTGGAAAGGGATTGTTGGAACCCTTTTGGAGAGAAGGACTTAGTCCAGAGAGTCTTCTCTTAAATTTGTCTCAAAACTGAGACACAAAGGCACGTTATTTCATGACAACACCACTACAAGGAAATACATCTTTAAAACCATCTCCATTATTATCTTTATCTGCTACTAAAAAGAAACCAGTCATCAATCGTAACTCTGTTTTCCGTATGTAAAATGTAGCTCTGACCACTTAAAGTATTGATTGAAATCACATCTCAACAACAACCATAATACAGCAATTGCAATTGTACAATAATTGCCCAGATTAGTCATAGGATGGGACAGTTTTATACACAAGGTTCATAGCACTACTCCCATTATGGTTGTTTTTACTGTTTTTTCTAAGTGACCTGCAATGGTATCTGTTAGAATTGGATATAGTGCTTTTAAAATAGGTTCCACCCACTAGAAAGGAAACAGGAGCAAAGAAACAGTATAAAGTTCCCTAGAACTTTCACAAATTAAGGCCAAAGATCATAGGGATGCACTTTTTTCCAAGTTATTGGCCTTTTCCCAGACCAGTAAATATCTTAATTCAAATAACAACGAATACATATCAATACATAAAATAAAAACACAAGGTTTCATAACACTTCCTTGAACATTACTTATTACATAACTTTCACTCATCTTGAGTTTAGGAAAAGCAGGTCAGCTGGTCTTCCAAATATAAAAGAAGTATTTGACTGAAAAAATCTTGGCAAAATAACAGATTTATTCACAGCTATACTTTCAGTTCTTAAACTACTTACAACCAATTTACAAGCAGCATGAAAACAGAATTTGAATCCTAAAGTACAAAATGTTATGTAAAAGTGGATCTTAATTCAAATAATTGCTTTTGTACACTGACAGCTAATCCTTTTTCTTCACCTGACCCTTAGCAAAACTATTCAGCCTTCAGATCAAGACATCAAACGTCATTTACAGAATCACTCAATGTTGACTTAATGAAGACTTTGTTTAAAAACATACTATACAGGTGACCCTCCCTGAAACTGAGAAATACACTTTTTCATTAATTTTTTGGTAAATAATAGAGCAATAAGCTGTAAAACATACTATAATACTTACTAGAAACCAAAAAATAACCAGACATCCATAAACAAAACAAAATCTAATACCAAGAGAATACGTTATTTAGTTATCTGTGGTAGCAAAAGCAAAATATTCATACCTGCACCTGGAATGATTGCCAACTTCGTTTCAACTAGACCCATTTTAGCAGAAGAGGCTAAAAAACAGAATGTAAAGGAGTTCTTACTTTAATGTAGAGGGAAAAAAATCTATGGAAAATACGTAATTATGACCTAGAAGTTTGCTCATTCATTACATTTTCTTCAAAAAGAACAATAAGTCACCTCAAAAAGCATTTGTTTATTAAAAGAACTTCAAATAGATTCAACCGATCTGCATTTGGTAAAAGATCCAACTAGTTCCATCAAGGCAAGTTCGATACCTTATTTTCACATAGCAAGTAAGCAATTACAGTAAGCAACAGAGTCTTGCTTCCAAATGTAAAGCTGTTATTACTCAACATTTTAGAATGGGGTAGAATTTTGTATCTGATTATTTGAATTCTTTAGGTGGCAGAATATTCTCTAAAGTCAAATAACTTTATAAATCCTAAGTTACTGGCAATTGTTCAGGACCAAGTTTCCATTTACTTTCCATCAATTGGTTTTACATTTCTGACAGCTTAGTAGCTCAAGGTTCCTCTTTTCCAGTGTTGTTGTCACTTTTATAATCTAATTTCTTGTATAATAATCCTCTCACTAGTAACTTTTGTTTTTTCTCTGCACCCTGTTTAGATAAAATCAAATCTCCATCTAGAGCACTTCAAATGCACAAGAATCAAAAAAATATGGAAATAATTACATAACCCTTCTGGCAATACTGATAAAATTAGGGTCAGAAGAATAAAATAAACATGTAAGAAAACCAATCCAGCCATCAGGGGTAAGTTGTTTTAAACAAAACATTAGCAAGTACTTAGACAGGTTTCTGCTAAAAGCCTTTGAACTAATGGGTTATAAACAACGTAAAATACAAAGTAAGTTTTATGACTGTTGCCAACAGATGGATTAGTCAAGCCATCTGTAACACTAATAATCCTATATTCTATAAGCAGGATTCAGACCTACCTGCTACCCGTATATCACAGGCTAACGCAAGTTCTAGGCCACCACCTAAGGCAGTTCCATCTATTGCAGCAATAGTAGGTACAGGCAGATTAGCTGAAAAAGAAAGCACCAATTATCACCAGCCTCATAAAGAACATCTCTGGAATGTTATTTCATTACATTTTGCTCATTGTACCATCATACTACGGGAAAAAAGTTTCATAAAAAAAACTGTGACTAAAAATTGATTCATCAGCAACACTTTGGCACAAAGAAGATTCTCCGTATCCCTCTGTGGCTGAATAGGTTTGCATGTCTTTTTCTCTGCCTTCTCCTCACTTTTGACACAAATCTGAAAAGTAAACTTCAAGAACACAGATAGCAGAGCTAGACAAACAATAAATAGGAATACTTAGAAAAAGCACTTATACAAAACAGTCCAGACAAAATAGAGGTGTATGTATGTATGCACCTGTGATGCTCGCGCAGCCAGAAGCTCTCTGTATCTTAACATTCCCAGACCACCACTGAAAGTAGTGGCCACCACTATTGCCCCTTTTCTCTCCTATAAAGCAGCAGCTAACAGCTTAATGGAGGTGGGAAAGTCCTCAGTTTGACAAACAGACGCACATGCTGCCAGCACATGTGACAGGGAGCAGGGCTCCTTGTATGTGATTTATTATCAGTGTTCTGACACAAGGAAGTAATTTAAACAATCAGCTTAAAGTACTGCTTTTCACCCTCTGCATGTCTAAGTTCTCTTCATCTCTCTTCACCACAAACTCACAGTTTGATGAAAAATGCATTTACATTTGAGAAATAACCTTGTATATTACAGCTTTAATTATATTTAACATAACAATTACCACAAGCTATCAATTTTAAAACATACTCAAACAGTATTCCAGTAGTACATTGTTGCTACTGAAGTTTCAAAGATAGTCAAAAGCAATTCATTAGCTGAACACTCGGGTGTTCAGCTTGTTGAAATGTTAAACCAGCTCTTGACAGAAATAGCTTTTTTTGCAGAAGGTAAAAAACCATTTTCTTTGTTTTAATGTTTCAGTTAATTGAATTCAATGACCGGTTCATTCAGTCTTAGTTGGAAATAGAAAATAATAAAACATTCTGTCAACATATGAATGAAAATGAGACATGAGACTTATTTCCTTTTAAAATCTTGAAGGGTAATATGACAAAAATTATTAATTTAATGTATTAATTACAAATAATACATCTTTTTCTTAGTGAACTAGTTCTGAATTTAGAAATTGTGCTACCTAGCTTACCTTTTTCCTTTCTGACAGGTACACTTCAGAGAATTTCATTTTTAAAAAAAAATCAATTAAATGTTACTGGACATCAGCATGGCAATTAGTAAAAAAACCTGCAGTCTCTCACTGGCTAACAAACAAAATATGTAACTAAACAAAGGTTATTTTAGCTGCAAATCGATCTGCTTTTATGATTAACAACTAATGAAAATCCAATTGCCTTTAAAAACAAACAAAAACTTAGCAATGCTTTTCAAGATTGTAACAGATCTTTAAACCAAAGTCAGTTGGTTGCTGTTTTAAATCATGATTAATAGAGATTATCTGAATTGATTCCAGTGTCAAAAGAGGCTCCTGATAACTGTTTGCAAGAGCTCTTTCAGTGACTTAAAAGAACTCAAGGTATCCATTATACCTGTCATCTACCACAGAAGGCATAGGAGACAGAGGAATAGTAGAAAAATCTGCTCTATTTACTTCTTCTTAGTTATATGGAAAGGCAACTCTCATTTCCAGCAGGGCCAGGTTGCCAACAGAAACTTATAACCCTGTCAACACAACCAATTTGCCTACCAGTCTTGCAATTTTGCTAGCTGACACGGCTACCCTTTCTCTTAAAGGAACATGCCTTTACCATGGGTAAATAAAAAATAGTTTGCCTGAACAGGAAGGCATGATCATTGTTAACTGCAGTTTCCAGCAGTTACTCCCTGTATGAATGTTCTATTTATCAGAGACTAGCAAACAGTATCTTGAGAACTATTTGCATGGCTTTTCCAGTACTCCAAGACAGAATACTTTCCTAAGATAAGCAACTTCCAGAATTAGCTTTGGTGCAATTCAAGTAGACTATTACACATGGAAATGAAAGTTACAGAATGAGTATTATAAAACAGCTCGGTTTCAAGAATTACAGCCAGCATTCCTATCATGAAATAATAAAAATTCATAATTCAAGGGGAGAAAAAGCAGCTTGCTAAACTATGTTAAAGTCATCCCTTCCCAAGGATATTAATTTGAAAGGATCACCTGACATAAAAGTTAACAATGAATGAAAAACAAAATACAAATTCTTTGTAATAACTCTGTGCATATCTATTAAACAAATTTAAGAAATCCATACTTCTAACATGTTCTCGTGAAGCATCAGAAAAAACTAACACAGAAATAAGTTAGCAATCGCTTGGGATTGTAAAATGAGTTTCTAGGCTACTAGAACTTGTTAACAAGGGTAAAGCTTCCTGGAATATTAATATTTTGTAGCATAAGAGGCACCTGATCACATTTATCTGCATGACTTTAATATACAACTACCAAAACTGTTGAGCCCACAACAAAAACAGAGATGATGTTTGACAAATAATGCCCTGTAGACTTAACTGAGTTGTATGCACTCAGATTTTAAGAACAATAAATTACATAAATTGATAGGTCAATGTCCACAATGAGTCCACATGACAAGGCTCATTTGCTATGAGTGATAAAAAAAAAAAATTAAAGCTTTGCCAAGAAGCCTAGTGGCTTTATACTTTAACATTCCACATTTTTGTGACACTTCAAATAGCAAGATATATATTTCAGGCAATTCTTGTACTACTAATCATTAGTGCTAAATTCTAGATCTGATATGGCTTTATCATTGGGCAATCATGAGCTGCATAGCAAAGTCAAAAAGGAATCTGAGATATATATAAAAGAAACAAATTAACTAAAGTAAATTAGACAGTACAACACAGAGACAAGAGTAGACCATATATATACACAAATTAATATTATCAGAAGAAGTCAAAAAGACTAATTAAAGCACAGAATTAAGCTTTAGTTAGAGAATTTCACTGAGCTACCATAGTACATCGAAGTGTGGAATATGAAGGACACTAAACAATAAGGTAGTTCACACAATGAATTCAGAAAGGATTACTTCACACATCTATTCTAATGTAAAACATGCTGCATATTCTGTAAATACACTTCTATTCTGCATATAAAGCATGTCCCAAGCAAAAGCCAGTAGTAACACCAATGTAACATCAATGCTTAATTATATTACAAAAAAGTAAGGTTCTAAGTACAGTAGAGAAATATAAGGGTCCAATTCAGTTTATGTTATATCAGCAACAGAGACAGATATAAGACAAAAATGCATCCCTATATTTGACATCACAGGAGTAGAGAGTTCCAGCTGAAGAGAAGACAAACATGAACAAGCAGATTAAAATTAATTTTGTGTATTAAGTTATTTGAGGAATAATCTGCTAGCACAGAAGCTGACACAACCTGTTAAAAAGGATGTTTACTGGCCATTCAAGACATGATACAGGTGGAGCGACCAACAGGTAAACTGAAGAACTTCAATAAGAGAAAATAAACTTAGTAACATTAGATAGCTAAACCAAAACCATAAAAAGCTCAAACAAAATAGAAAATATGATATATAGCGATATAAAGAAAAGGACCTGCTTCCTAGTCTGCACTAACTGTGAACCTTCAGCTCAACTTCAGAAATGCTTTCCTGGTAAATAGACATGTCACCGTAGTTTTAGATTAGGCTGACCAGCAGCAACTTGTAGTCTTCGGTTACCCCCTGCTCTCCTGTGATTCTCCATTACTGAAAGATGTAGAATAGAGTGAGCTAAACTCTCCCACAATTTTGCCATGAGTACAGAATATCGCAGGAGGAGTACTTTGCAAATAAGCTTATAAAAACACGTATAATGTGTTGGAGGTAATTTCAAAGAATCACAATTGTTCTGAAGCAGGTAATTGTTATTTCAGCTTCAAGTGACTTTCCACATGATGTCCACTGCTGGTGACTAACAAGAGATTTCCTTTCTTCTTAGAGACGATGATATAACAAACAACAGGCCAGCATATGAATACAGGCACCTGGTCTGCAGGACTTGACCACTAAATAGTTTCTCAGATGTGTGTTATAAAGCCCACACAGCTGACTCATATTATTGCGGACACTGACATTCCCCAAATAGAAAGCAGAAATTGCCTGGATTCTACTGACCTGAGTCATATGTGACTATTTAGTCCTCTGACTAATTTATTAAGAAAATTCTTATAAAATTACAGATATGTAAGACAATAGCTGAGAGGAAACTGGATTACATGTGACACTTTCTTAGTAACTCTCAAGTAGCCTTTTTCTATTCCTGCACAACCTCACTTTCTCACTATCGACAAAAAATAAATGGTCTGATCAACCACAAAAAATCTACTTTCCACAGTTACTCAGGAAGAAGGAAGTATGAAGAATGAATACATATAGTAAAACCAAAGTGGCAACAATTTACATATGAAAGCAGCCTTGTTTTTAAGAAACATTACATACAGTAGATTTTACATAACAGGCAAAACCCACATTCTTTAGACGGTGTCCAATTACTCAAAGGAAGACATATCACTAACACTGATCCCTTACTGTGAGTTCCTGAAATGGGCAGAGGAAGAATAATGTGGTTATCCAGAATTGAAGACTTTGTGATTTGTGCTCCTGATCAACCTGCATGAACTTGTCCAAATTTATTAACTTAAAAGGAAATAAAAAACATTCCTGACCTAGGCACAAGATTTTGAGATTTAGACTATTCAAGTCCCAATGAAGTGTATAAGAATCACCCATTTATAGCTTGGCAGCAGTTACAATCAACCTGAAGAATACCTGCAATATTCCTTTCCTTTAGCTAGGATATAGGAGTCATCATTAAAGAACTGAAGTCCAGGAGATGTAGAATTCAGTTTCTCTTAAAGTAAAAAAGGTCTGCACTGTTACTGCAGCAACACTTCATGATTCCCATGAATCAGAAAAGAAAATTCCATGAAAGCCCACTCAAGCCCTAACGATGCACAAATTCTATACGGTCCCTTAGAAATAATTAACTTCTATTTTTGAAGTACTGCTTTGCAGATTAGGACAAATATTTTCGATTCAACTAATTATAGCAGTCAGAATTTGGTATTTACAAACATTTAAATGAAGCTCCACTTTAAAGCTTGCTATTTTATGCATTTCATATAAAACCTTAAAATGAAAGACAGTCACCTTAACTTCTTTTGGTATTCCTGTGTTGTCCTATACCTGGACAATGTTTAAAAAAAATCCTTATTGTTAATTTCTTGTTGTATTTCAGTGACCGCTGGCAATCAATCTTCAGAAAGAACAGCTATTCAGATATAAATCAGAAACTAGTCACTACACCTAGTACCTACTGAGCCAGATTCATAAGCCTGACTTGTCTTTAATTATGAACAGAAGAATTCGTGTTTCCCAATACTGACTGAAAAGAAAGTAGTGAGTGTACTCTACTTGCCTCAAAAACTGTGAGCATCCATCTAAGACAGAAGTAGCGAGAGAATTCAATTTTACTCGACAACACAACTGAGTTACCACAGAACAAAGAAATAGATTGTCCAAGCTACTTATCCCATGTGTGCATTTCTCATTATTTGACAAATAAGGTTGATGAGTGAACAGTTTACTAGGATGAGCAACTTCAGGGGGCATTTCCAGCAGCTCATTTTTACTTTTGAATAATGGATTTCATAAAATACAAAGCAAAGAGAATGAAATGTAAAAAAAAGTCCTACATACTGTGAATATTACATGGATTACTAGAGGAAAGTATGCTATAAATTGAGGAATAGATTAGCAGTTCCATAATTCATTATCTAACTCTAGCAGATTAAGAAAGTGTGGCAAATATCTGCCTACATATGCCTGCAGCACATGATAAATGTTTAAACCACAGAATGGTTGAGGCAGAAAGAGACCTCTGGAGCTCATCTTGTCGAGCCCATCTGCTCCAGCATCACCTTGAACAGGTTGCTCAAGCTCATGTCCATGTTCAAAAGCTTCATGTCTTTTGAAGATCTCTAAGGAGGGAGACTCCACAACCTGATTGGGTAATCTGCATAAATGCTCAGTCCCCCTCACAGTTAATAAGGATTTCGTGATGCTCAGGAAGAATCTCAAGTTCCAGTTTGTGCCCACTGCCTCTGGTCCTGTCACTAGACACCACCAGAGATACCCTAGCTTCATCTTCTTAACACCATCCCCTTTATATATTTGTATGTCTTGCTGAGATCACCTCCTGAGCCTTCTCTTCTCTAGGCTGAACAGTCCTAGCTTACTCAACTTTTTGTCACAGAAGAGATGCTCCAGAGCATTCAACTTCATGGCCGTTCACCAGACTTTCCAGCAGCTCCATCTGTGTCTTTTACTGGGGAACCTAGAACCAGCCATAGTACTCTAGCACTGGCCTCACCAGTACTGATGAGAGGGAAAGGATCACCTGCCTCAGCTCCTGGCAACACTCATCCTAATGCAGCCCAGGATATCATTGTCCTTCTTTGGCACAAGGGCACAGTGCTGTCTCATGTTCAATTTGGTGTCCCACCAAGACCTGCAGGGATTTTCTGTGCTGCTGCTTTTCATATCATTACCCCCATCATGTACCCAGTGCATGGGGTTGATTGCCTTTTTCTTTGTTGAAATTAATGAGGTTCTTGTTAGTCTATTTCTCCAGTTTTCTGAGTTCCCTCTGAATGGCAGCATAACCCATTCCTTATGATTTTACATCATCAGCAAACTTGCTGAGCATACAATCTATCCCATCATCCAGACCATTAAAGATGTTGAACAGGACTGAACCCTGCACTGGCCCCCGCGATACACACTGCTGGCTACGGGCCTCCAAGTAGACTTCATGCTGCTGATGCCCAGTGTGCACCCGTTCATTCAGCCAATTTTCAAGCCACTTCACTGCCTTTTCATCCAGTCCATACTCACCAGTTACTCTATAAGAGATATTGTCAAAAGCCTTACTGAAGCTGAGGTAGACAATATCCACTGCTCTTTTCTCATCTACCAAACTAGTCATTTCCTCATAGGTTGTAAGACTGGCTAAGCAAGATTTCCCTCTTCTCCTCCATGCTGACTACACCTCATGACTTTCTTGTTCCTCGTGTGCCCAATAGTAGTTCAGTTTCCATGTTCAGTTGTTTCAGAACCTTTCCAAGGGCAAATTTTAATCTACAGACAGGAAAGCTCCCTCTTCATTTCTTAGTACATTTATTTAAATGTAGTAACAATGAGACTTCAAATTAATAAAAAGAATGGTCACATGCCCCCAAAATGTTTAAATACCACTAAGTGCATATCTGTAGATAGATTCCATAGTTGAAGGTTCACCCATTAGGAAAGCAAGAAAGATGAAAAAAGAGTGGTATCTTAGGAGTGAGAATGTCAAATAAAGAATTACACATTATAGTCTTGTCATTACAGAGCAATGCACTTATTTACATGCTATTTATCTTCAGTGTATATTTCAACTAAGAATATCTTAAACCCATACAATATTGCAAGTCTATGGGCTGATTCCTACACCAACAACGTTGAAAGAAAGGTTTGAGATCTGTTGCTTTACAGAGTTTCTTTACGAGCCCAAAATCTCCAAGTCGTCTGGTTACAAGTTAGAAAAGAATTTTCAGAAGGTCACAGATGTAAATAGGAATTTTGAATCAGCAGTAATGATTATTTAAAACTACATCCTAGCTTGCATAATAGCTGGGAATGGATTTTTGATTTGTTTTATGAAATAATTAAGTTTATACCCAAATATTCTTATTTTGTAACTCAGAATAGACTTCTCTTCCATGTCTTCACTACCAAGATTCTTGATGTCTCTTAGTGATGTGGCTCTTGAGTCTGAAAATTAAGATTTTTTTAACTTTAAAAAAAAGGGCATAAACTATGTTCTCTGAGTGGAAAGTAGAGGCAGTCTCTGTGCAATTTTGATAACTGAAATATTCTTTATTCTAGGAACATTATAATCACAAAAATACACTTAACCTATTAAATAATTTATATCTCAGGAAATCAGAAAATTAATTGCAACACAAACACTGTGTCTTGATTTTATCTTTGGGGATCTTTTCCCAAAGAACAATAATACGATGGCATGCAACCTTAGCAATGTCAGTTTTGTTTCAGGCCATTTACCTTGCCTTGCAAAATATTATCAAGTCAGTGACTAGAACAGTTTGCTTGAAGCACTACCATCAAAAAAAGATTTTTCTATGGGGAAAAAAAGCTAGCAGAAACAAAATACTTCAACAAGTACTTTCATCCATTCTGTAACACTAAGAAAACCAAGCAGTGCATGCAGCAACATATGAAAGTGGCTGAGAAAGACTGACAAATCTTCCTACATGAATTTGAAGGTAAAGAAGATTGGTCAAACCATTTTTGCACATGGCAAGTAATTAAATGTTGGAAAGCTTTACCTCTCATAAATGCAAAAAGAATGAAAAAGTGATTATTCAATTAATTTCTGTATCTCTATATGTTTTAAAAATACATCCATGTGCAAAAACAACCACACTTTAAAGTCTGAATAGGCTGTGTATTTGGATACACATAATTCTTTGCCACGCATTCGCTAGTTACAACTGTGAAAGGCTTTTAGGTACCCTCTAATCCCTGTGCTTTAGATAAGAACCTTAATAGACTGCAACTATTGATAGACTTGTTTGAACATTACTGTCTTTGCTTTAATACCTTCAAAGTTCAGGTAGACAACCAGTAACAATAAAGAGCTGCATAAAAAATATTTTTTAGTATTTGTAAAGAAATTTTGCTTTTTAATGAAAGTGGTTTCTGCACATTGCTTACAGTTGATTATTAAGCAAAAGATATTGATAAATTTTTTCTCCCATTTATTATAACAACGGCTAAAGCACCTCACGGAATCTTATTAATTTCCCAGTTTCCTCCATTAATCACTCACTCTTACATATGACCTAGAAATAATATATTTTTGAATTGACAAAGAAACCTCCAACTTTAATAGAGGAATACTATATTCTTGATTTCAAAAATTTCTATTTGGTAATTTATTATGGACAACTAAGAGAGACAGCGTGTTATACATTCTTGATAACAGAATGAGAAACTGAGAAACTAATGGGAATGAAAGAGGTGGTTTAATTAAACACTTTAGCTACAGTTTTCTGTATCCGATTCTTCAACGATTTTCTTTTTGTACTAGATAAAATCATTTGGATATTTCATTCATCTCCAGTGACATACTTCAGTCTGATAAACAGATTCTTCAGTTTCTTCATATTTACTAATGTTTTATCTTGTGGTCTTGTTTTGCCCTCAGTAAGACAATAATGAAGTGAAACAGATGACAGAATCTACTTTCTGTGCAAATGAATGAAAGCTTCGGATAGAAGAAAAATGAAAATTATTTCTTTTAAGTTTTACTCTTAAAAAGTAAATTTAAGACCCTATTACTCACACAAACAGCATAGCACACAATCAAGCAGTGAATTTACAAAACAAAAAGGGAGTTAAATTAATTCAGTTACATTTTTACATTCTATGTAAGATTTTTTTGCTTCTTAAAGAGCACACAAAATAAAACTCAAACTATAGTTTCTATAAAATATACACACAACTATAGTCTCTCATCTCTGGTTGTTAAGAGAATCAAATGGATAGAGTTTTCATTTTTTTTATTGTCTACTTGTCTGATTTACAGTATGAAGATAATACATACTCTATTATTACTAGCACTCTTGTTCAACACAACACATTCCCCAGTCTAATGCTAAAATATTTTTATTTCTAAATTAGCATAATTTACCAAGTAATAGTTTCAAGCCAATCCATTCACAGAACACTACAGAAGAAACACTCTCTAACACTTCACAATATGCATAATTTTTTTTTTTTTTTTTAACTAGCTTGGTAATATCATCAAGCCAGTGCCTACCTAAGCAAAAGGCACATTCAATACAAAACTTGAACATAAGTCAAAGTCTAGTGCTTGGCCCAAGCAGTGAGCTTAGGATTTCTTCAATAGAAGAGCAACGTTATGCTTTCAGTACCATGTCAGGAGTTTCTACCCTTTGAATACCAACTCATTCAAGGAACAGAGCCAGAGACCAAGAGAGGCAAAGCAAAGAGCTAACAAACTACTCTTCTTCATTCAGGGACTGAAACATGCAATTTCAAACCTGAACAGCGTGAGGAAAGGGTAGTGTTTCCCAACACATCAAACACACACTGTGTGGCTCCCTAGTGACAGAATGGACACCCTGAACAGCAAGTGTTGCTGGAGGCCTGTTTTAACACAGTCCAACTGGCTATGTTGATCTCAAGAAACCATTTGAGCAAGTAGCACCCTCCTTTTCATACAGTTACCTTTGTGGAAGGAAACTTAAAGAGCCATGTCCAGAGCATAGCCTCTTTTCATCACAGAACAACATTTGGAATTACTCCCAAAACAAAAACTAAACTACTGCTAGGGTTATGTTGATTTTTGTCAAGGCTGTACAGCAGCATCAGGGATCAGACAACACTTAGTCAAAGGCTATTTTAAATTAATTCAACATCAAGAGAAGAAGCAAATCTACTACTGGAAAACAACCAAGAGCTCAGCAACCCACTCAGAATGCTAGCAGTCAACGACTGTATTAGTTATGCACTTAACCAAACAGGCAACACCATAATACAGCAAGCAAAATACTGTGCTAAAATCTACCTTTTACAGTGTTAGCAACACAGAAAGACCATGCTGCCAGAGGCCGGCTGGTAAGCATGGCTCTGCTGGCTGTAATTTATGCTTTTTCAAATTTGATAGCTATTTGAAATTTCATTTGGCTTTCCAGGCAACTCATAGTCTGTATCTCTCTTCCCTAGGAAAAAAATCCACAGTTTTTATCAAATGATTTCCAAACTAGAGTACTCCATCTTTGATAGTCAGATCTACCTCCAGCATACACAGACGGATTTGGTAAATTTGGTAAATTTGGAGTATTCAATACTAAACCAGGATTCAAATGCTAACCAAAGCTCCACAGAAGCCCCAGAAATTCAAATAGTAAAACGAGGCACTGCACTGACCTCATCAATGGTAATTCTTGCTTATTTTTGAGACTTCACAATGTCTACAAGACTACAAAGGTAAGCAGTTAGCAGACCAGAAATCAACTGAAATTTTCTATAATTCTGATACCATTCCTAGGACCTCTGAAACTAATTTTTGACAACTTGTATCCAAAACCAAACTGTAGCATATAATGTGGCACCAAAAAATGTACATATGCATGATCTTCAATAGTCAAAAAAGGAACCTTTTTGGAAAGAGGATGTTCTCCTGAAGGACGAACAAGTGCACTCTTTTAGGTAAATTACAAGTTTGGTGATGACTGAAAGAAGCCAGGATGACAGGAAAAATGCTAAGGAAGGAAAAAAAAAAATCTGTAAATATAGAACTGTATCTGCTCTGAATAAAATAAAAAGCACACAATAAAAAACACAAATGCAAGCAACTGACCACAAGGTGCTTTCATTCAGTATGATCTCATTCAGAGTGGACTATGTTAAAACTAATCATATTTGATAGAATTATGTATAAACAAAGTTACTAAATGTCACCACTTATTAAAGTTGTATCACAGCTTATTCAAAGCTAATCAGATGTTTTTAACAAAGAACTGTAAAATTTGTAATAATGCAAAATGACCAACAGAAAACAAGTAACATTAGTATTTTATTAAAAATTAATTCTTAACTTAGTTCAGATCTAGGTTCCATCGGGCCATGAGTAAGGTATTTTGTCTCCATTTGTGAAATAAAAAACAAGCCTTACCACACTTTAATTTTAAAAAGTAACCAAGAAAGTCAGTCTCCAATTTTTATTCCCTGTCTGTGGGATTTGGGCAGTTATGCCTATGTTCTTTGGAAGAGCTTTGCTAATCAATGGCATTTCTCACTTAATAGAGGTTGGGGGCCAAATGTCACTCTGAGTAATTACATGTATTTGCTGAATTTAAATTCTTTTTACAGCTTCAGTTTTTCTCTCTGTTAAACATGGTGTTTTTATTGAGGGGTGTGGTTATTGCACTGAGATCCATACATAGAATCAGTCTGTTTTGCTACTGAAATCCCAAAAGATAACATATATATAAAATCACAGCCATGACCCCACAGCCAGTATAAAGAACAACATTGGACTTAATGGGAGCCATACTACAAAATACATATTGAAGATTTGACCCACAGTGATGGCGGTTTTTTACCCCCCACAAACCATCAAAAACAAGGCTTCTGGAAATCATTATCATTTGACTTAATTCAGCCAGGCCTGCCTCGTTGTGCATGGTTACAAGAGATCTATTGAGGCGTTTCTCTCCTACTTTCTTGAGGGTAAAGACAGCCTTACATCATTAATAAGGTGCTTCAAGGCAGAATATAGTAATGGATAAGTAGTCTTATAATTCCTACTATTAAAAAAAAAAAAAAAAAACCAAGAAAGAAAGAAAAAAATACAAAAAAACCCGCCAGACACACACACACAAAAACAAACCTCAAACAAGCTTCCACAATTCTGGTATAATTTTAGCAAAAGCAACCACTGCTAAAAATAGAGGCTGTTTTGATTCCCCCCTCCCCAACTTAAAGCTCTAAGTGCCACAACTAATGGCTCAGTTCAATTTTTTCCGCTCTTTTTTATGCATTTATTTTTAAACTAAGTGATATTTACTGCAGTCTTACTACTTCACCCAAATTTAGCAAGAAGTTATAAATTATTGCCATATAAACAAGTGCAGTATGCTTTTAATTTCCAGAAAATTCCCTTCTGTAGCTGTATTTTGAAATGATACTACAGCTTTTTACAAAACCACTAGTGTAAGGATTTTAAATGTAACAAAACTGACAGAAACTAAAGAAAGCCAAAGCACTTAAATTCTAAAAAGCTAAGTTTATCTAGTTTTTCAAGACATAATTAACCTGTACTATATTTTGTCTATAAAGGTAATTTAATGGTCTTCTTTCTGAAAATATAGCTTAAAAGATGTATCTCCTTACTAGGTCGCACATCTGAATACAAACACAATTATCAAAACATGACCTAGTTCTGAAAAGCAAAAAGTAGAATGCATTTTAAATGAGATTACAGTATTAAACTCGATAGAAAAAGAAAAAATAGGATATTGGAAATATTGTTCCCTGGCTACATAACATTCTGCAGCAGCAAATACTAATTTGAAAGCTGTTCCCCCTCTTTAACCTTCACAGGATTCTAGTTGTTGCTGGGCAAGAAAAATACCACTTTTATTTTCTATATACAGATTAATTGCAGTGACCAAACAAAAATACAATGTCCTTACAGTTCTACAAGAATTACACTTTGTAATGACAGATCACTTCTTCAGAAGAATAAAAAAAAAAGAGCTAAGAACTTCCAACTTGCTACTAAATTAACGTTCACTTCTACTCCTAAGGGCATCACACAATGGGACATCTTATGCACCCATCTAATCTAAGATTTTTTTTTTTTTTTAGTATTGTCTACCTGTTTCTGATGTAGGGAACAACACAGTGAGACCCCACCTGGGGTAACGCATCCAGTTCTGGGGTTCTTGGCACAGGAAGGACATTGACCTGTTGGAGTGAGTCCCAGCGGAAGGACACCAAGTTGATCAGAGGGATAGAGCACTTCTCCTATGAGGAAAGGCTGAGAGAATTGGGAATGTTCAGCCTGGACAAGAGAAGGCTTTGGGGCTACCTAATTGTGGCCTTCCAGTACCTGAAGGGAGCCTACAAGAAAGATGGAGATAGACTTTTTACAAGGGCATGTAGTGAAAGGACAAGGGGGAATTCCTTCAAATTGGAAGAGAGTAGATTTAGATCAGATTTTAGGAAGAAATTATTTACTGTGAGGATGGTGAGGCACTGCTCCAGTTCTCTGGAGCACCAGAGAAGCTCTGGTTGCCCCATCCCTGGAAGTGTTCAAGGCCAGGCTGGATGGGCCTCTGAGCAACCTGGTCTAGTGGAAGGTGTCCCTGCCAATGGCAGGGGGGATGGAACAAGATGATATTTGAGGTCCCTTCCAACCCAAACCATTCTATGGTTCTACGATTTTCAAACTGACCTGCGAAGATCCTTTAGAAAAATGTTTAATCCATCCTACAACTACATCTACTGTGGGCATAATGTGTTAGAAAAACACAAAGCATCAAATATGTATATAGTGGGAATACATCCTGTGACCTGAAAAGTAAAGCTACTTATATAGTATGCATGTTCAAACATACATGATATGATAACTGGCCAGTAACATTAGAAGTGATATCTCAATATTCTTCTCTAATCCTTTAAAAATTAACTGTGAGAACCTTCCACTGACTGTTTTGTTTATTGCTGTAAAGTGGAAAAGGCAAAATGGGGAGAGGGAGGGAGTGAGGGAGTAAGGAAAGGGGGAAGTGAGAAGGGGGAGAAAGAGGCAAAGATGAAAGAGCACAGAGACACTTGATCAACCTAAGCAAAAGGTTTTGTTACAGTATCACGCAAGGGCTAAATCTTCAAATTCTTTCTCTTTTCCAATCAATGACATGTCAAATTACATTCCCACACAAACTTTCCTATATAGGAACTTCAGTGACCTCAACTCTCAAATATTAGGTTCCACTTGCTCACAATTCCATTCTTCTTCCTTGAGCAACTAGAGATTAATGAATGAAAGTACTCATATGGGTTTCCTAAACTTCAAGTTTAGGAAACTTGAAGTTTCCTGTAAACCTGTTAGATAACACTAAAAATTTGCTTACATATTCAGTGGTCAACTAATCTCACAGGAACCTTAATGAAGACAATCAAACATTTTTCTCAAAGTTCTTTCAACCCTGAGGCAAAACAGAGCATCAAGTAAGTGTGAATATTTTCTAGTCATTCAGTGAAGAATGTCGAATCCAAATATTTCTTCAGACTTTAAAAATTTTCTTACTTAAAAATTTGAAAATTATCAAATAGAAAAAAAAAATTTACTTATCATAGGAAAATCTTGAAACCAGTTGCCCATATGTAAAGGCTAATAGCAGATCAAAGTATTTCCAGTAACTTCAAGCCACGGAAGGCTCAACAATGATTACTTAATGCTAAGAAAGTTTCCCAAAATTCTTACAAAGTAAAAGAATGGAAAAACTTGTTGCCACTTGCTTAGCATTCCAATAAAAGGACAAATACCGGCATGACATAAAGTATCAGCTGCATGAAATTAATGGTCTATTCACTTCTAGGTATTTTACAGATTTCACTTATTTAAAGAACCTTGAGTGTCTGCTTCACTTCAAAGACATGACATTCATTTCAGGACACAAGTATCCCCATGAGTTATCTAATCGAAGATTCATTCTTCAGCAGTTTGTCATTTACCTGAAAAAAAACCACTGGTATCCATTCATAACACTCTGCCAAACCAAAATCTGACATAGTGTTCTTAAGGAAATGCATCGAAATACATTTTCTGAGTAAATTTTTATTCCTCAGAGTTGTGTGCCAGAATTTCAAGTGACAGAATATGTTTCATATATAAGTTAAATGTAGAAAATTAGTTTCTTCAAACTTGAAACACTACACTTCTCTTTTCAACAGATCATATTGGCAATACCCTGTTAAAAAACAATTATATTAAAACCAATCAGCAGAGACATTGAAATATAATTATTTGATGGTGAATTCATACTGTAAAACTTACAGATAAATTACTACCCTTAAAAACTGGTAAAAGTTGATTAAAATCCAAAACCATTATCAGGGTTTACTACACCAGAACAAGTGCATACTAAAAAAAATTTTAAAAGACCTTAGTAGCTAAATTTTTTATCAGCAGTTGATGTTTAATAGCATTGATGTTTAACATTGTACTAATCATACCAACCACAAGAATGCAACAGTAAAAATTGAATTCTAAAGCAATATGATGTCACTGAATAAGCCATCCTTTATGGAAAAAGCAAGGCAAATCACTTCTACTTCAACTGAGATTTAGCTTTTCTAACATTCTTTTAAAAAGTCCAACTCAACCTGGAACATTTTAAAAGAATAAATGCACCATGATTCATATATATCAATATACTCAATAATCCTTATGGATCCCTTCCAATTCAAGATCTGTGATGTGATGCTAAATAGTTAGGGATACCCTACTACCATGTCAAGAATTAACCATGCATGTTTATGTCATTCCTCCGATCTAGCCTTCTAAGGTTAAGGTTATAATAACATTTTCCAAGAGAGAGGTTACATACCCAATTCATTAATAGTTGCTCTTGCTCTGGAGACAAAAGAACTAACTTCACTTGCGTGCATTTTTGCCCTTTCTTTAAGGTCAGCACCTGTAAGTGACATTTCATATACACGTTAGCAAGCTGTATACGGTACTGTAAATACATTTTCAAAAGTAAAATATTCCTTCACTCATAAAAATTTTAAGGCTACTTTTAGACAAGGAGTTTAAATCGGTCACAAAAATTTTCCACAGATTTCAAGGAAAACATGAATTATTTATCAAGGGGAAACAAAAACAAAACCAAAAAGCCCAAAACAAACAAACAAAAAAGAAATTATCCATAACCAGATTTTCACTAAGCATATTCTTCCCAGTGACATTTCTTCTTCTCTTATTAAAATAATTTTTGAACAGTTTTTATGCTTACAGTTCATCTGACATACTATTTTATTTTCCCAACTGTGTCACAAAGTGTGATAAATATGCATTTTTCATATTGTGCTCGTTATCCTCCTGTTGGTAGATCATACAGTACATATGTTGCATTGTTTTACATTAACACACTATATTTATCTAAATAAAAATCCTACAAGGTACCAATTTTTCAACTCACTTTCAAGTCATTTACTTAAATGTATTTTAGAATAAGTTACACACCATCATTTTTTGTTCTTCAAAAAAATGCCACAACTTGAAACTTGTTACCTATTTCTTCATGAGTATATAAAAATTATTCTGTTTAATAAGCATACTATAACTAGACATGGATATAAGTGTGTTTTTAAAAAGTCCTTTATAGGAAAAACTGACCTTTTCTCTCCTGAGTGTGTAAAAAAAAAAAAGATAAACTAACAGTATTCATAATAGCAGCTGAATATAGAAGCCCATTTTTCTTATAGAGGAACAATACATAAAACAGACAAAACCTGCACAGACACATTTATTCTCCAAATAATTAAAACAGTTACAAGGCAACTGAAAGTGTATTTTTTCCTATCAAGCTAGTCTCTTTGCACATCTGAAAAGGCTAAACAAGACAAAAAAAAGATGCAAAAAACCCAGGTTCATGTTTCTCTACCCTAAGAATACTATCCATTCAGGAAAATGCATTGAACTCAGATTAAGTTAAGATTGTAGCTCAGAATTTTAAATTATGCAGTCATAGGTTCCATTTCTCCTATTACCTTCCTGGATTCAAATCATGGCAGGCTCTACTGACTCTCTTCATCAAACATAGTTTTAGACATACTTTTGTTGACAGCATTAGTTGTAATCCACAATTTCAGTCTAGCTCTGTGAAAATCAGTATCTCAATCTGACATTTTTTGATGACAACCAGTCGTTGCTTTAAAGTACCATGCCCAATAATGCAGCTCTACATCTCTCCTTCTATTTCCATCATAGCAAAGCTCCTCATTTCACTATGACTTCTGTTCTCCTTCTATGTATGTCAACATAAAAACAATGAAGCAACAGTCCTTATGGTATTTGCATGTTTCCTGCTAAATAATGTCAAGCTTAATTCACACTATCAGGCACTTTGCCAAAAACTTCCAAACAATCTTCTAGCACATGCCCCAACAGAGACAGTATGACAGGCCAGTTGACTGACAGTACAAAACAGGAATTACTATGGTCAAGTTTGCACAGTAGCAAAACTGTAATGGCTACCTTACTAATTCACAATCAATGCATACAGAAATCTTTCCAGGAACCCAAAAAGCAAACAAAATTTGCATCCATAAATCTGGGTAGAACTCTGAATCATATGAAACTGCAAGCAACTTTCATAAATGCACTTATATAGAGAGTTCTGAAGCTAAAAGGAGCTTTTGAAACATCATGTTTAAGAAGTTAAATTGTAAATTGCTCTCTAAATGTCACATCACCAAGCATGTGAATGAAAAAATATCGTTTATTTGATATTAGTTAATGTCCAGGTCTAGCTTCTTCAACTCTGTTCAAATCACTGCTTATGTAAGAACAAGAAACTGTGTGCTTTATGAACAAAAACATTCTTTGGCTGTGCAATCAGACTCAAAACTTCCACACACTGAAATCCTACTCACTGGGCATCCCCTTGAAAAGCATTATAAAGAAAACATCTAGCATTACTGTTAAGAAAATCTTCTGTCAATATAAGATTAAGGCAATTTTTAGGTTTTGATTTATTCAGACTAGAATATATGAATAGAAAAATGGACTCAACCAAAAAAACCTCAATCCTTCTAAAATAAAAAATACACAAACAGCAGACTTCTTCCTTCAGTTAGAATATAAATTTCCTTGAAGACATTTACATAAATCTATTAAATATTCAACAAAAATATTTTTGTTTAAGAGTGGATTAAAATATACTCGCTAATCTAAAATCAATGATTTTGAGTACTGTAAAGAAATGTCAAGTAGAATAGCTGATCTTAGTGCCTTAACCAACTTTTGTAAACCAACATTTGCCTTTCTAAGTGTTTCTCCCTCATAAATGTCATGGAAACAGAAAGAACCCTTTTGGTAGCCCTTTTTCTATTTTAGCTCTCTAAAGAATAATAATAGTAACTGAAACTTTCTCAGAGGGAAGACTTTTAGTCAGAAGCCATTCACTGCATTCCAAAAGAACACACACCTTGGCATCCTCTGGTTCACAGGAGATGGAACTGCCACCAACTTAATACTTTTGTTCCTGTTACAAGATTCAACTACTGGTCAAAGAATTATTGAAGAATTCTGTGACCCATATAGCACAGAACATTCACATATTTCTTCAGAATCTGTTCCCAAGTCAGAAGTAGAAAAGGTTAAGCTTCTGAAGCTAGTCATGAAGGAGAAGGCAGGTGGAATGAGAGACTTCTGCTCTCTCAGCTATTGAAACCAAAGACCCCTCCCCTCACCCCAGGTTTTCTACTTCAAAGTAGCTGAAAATAGTATTTGCTTAACTGCTGAGAGCAACAAAGTAGCTAAGCTTTTCAAACCACAAAGAGTCTGACACAACAAAACTCTGCAATTTTTCTATGGGCCACTTTGAAATCTGTGGATAGTTTGACCTATCTGCTTCTCCACATCCACTCCCAACAGACCCTGGGGGCTGTACTGTGGGCCCATTACTCCCCACCACACTGAACACAGAACTCTCTATGCCCTCCCACCCAAGAAGGAAAAGGGTGAACCCTAGCTACCAGTGAGCTGAGGCAAACTAACTGTTGCAGTTTTGATGGTCCACTGTAATTATACCCCTACATCCATCTGGTTTGTACTGCAGAATGAATCGGTGTTTTCTCTGTATTACGCTTTCATGCACCTTGACACTTTGTCCCACTAATTGATTTTCATCCACTCAGAATAATAACAGAAGCTAGTCAAAAATAACTGTGATTTTAGGAGTTATGCTCCCCAAATCTCACCTCACCACTCCCAGCATTTTATGAACTCCCTTTTAAAGATTGTGAAATGACATTTTCAAATTACTAGCTGCTACTACAGGACAAAAAAGAAGTGCCACAGTGAAAGACTACATTGGCAGCACAATCAAACACCTCTCCTACAGCTATATTAGGATTCGGTCAGGTACACTCCACTTGTGAATACACTTCTTGAATCACCTTAATTCACAGAAGAATCACTTCAAAATTTACAGAGCAAACTGGAAGGAGAGAACTTTCTTGCAGACTTCCAATGAACAGATATGTTTGAAACATACAAGTATAAACAGCAGTCTTTTGGAGGTCTGCTGTTCAGCAACTGCATAAATTGGTCCTTCCAGAACAATTCTTGAAACTGACGTTAGGAAGATACATGCTGTTTTAAATACTGCCTACATTTCTATTGAGGTTTGTCAACCCAAAAGAAAAACTCTGTTTGATTTTGATCCGTCACTTTCTCATTTCCATCCTCCAGTACTGGAAGAAAATAGGAAGGTTAGTTTGTTTGGGGTTTTTTTACCTTACTTTTAGCTTACTTCGCCTAAGTATGAAAACCCTATGTTATGTCATAATAACTCTCTTTTCCATAGTTTCAAACATTTGGCTACTCAATGGTTGGCTGTATACACCGTCACTCGAGAGTTTTCACAGCATGTGCCTGACTTCCATTTCACAATGATGCCAGAGAAAATGTTTATATGAGAAAGCCAAGGGCAGTTCAGCAAGATGGGGATATTGCTGTTATTCACCAAAATTTTTCCACCTACACATATGTATGACAAGGATGGCTATTTAACTCAGAGAACACATCAAAGGAAACCAACTTTTACAGTGATTACTCTGACCCCGTGCCTCTTGCCTTATTTGGATATTTTCACAAACTTGCTAAACAGAATTTATATACTGTTGAAAAGCTATATGTTGTGTTTGTAAAATATGTTCCAACATCTTTGTATAAGCCTCACTTTCCAAATACTGTAAATGCCTAGAATCTTCTTGTACAGACTGTTCTATACGACTTTCAAAACACACCACCGCACTTCTAAACTAAAAAGTCATAAAATTTAGTGGCATATATATGATATTAAAAAAATTAACTTTATTCAATAAATATTTCTCATTAAAAAAAGGTCTTTTAGAAAGCTGGCACACCAAAATTAAACAGTGAAGTTATTCTACCAAATAGGCAGAATAAAAGGTGCTTGAAGTCTTGTCTGAGAAGAGGAAAGGATGTGACACATGCACAGGCAGATGAGGTAGAGTAAGGTATGAAATTCTTAGTGCAGTAGTGTTATTGTGAGCTTGCCCTTTGATCTTACCAAACACAGATCAACCAATTCTGTCAACACACCAAAATTTCAATAAGGAAGTGACATCGGGGAGTATCAGAAGATACTCTCTTGCATACTATATCCAATTCTTCTGTATCTTGTCAGCAAGAACTAAGAACACTGAAAACAGCAAAACACAAAGACACCACTTATCCAGTCAAACAGGTTAAGGAACTTATGAAGGAAACTTACAATGCTTTCAGTTAAAAGCACAAAACCTGCACTACCTCACCAATTAAAACATTATGAGCTTCTACGAATAAGCAGACTGTGAATTAATATCCCTCCTTCTCCACACATATTGAACTAAATAAAACACTGAGGGCAAAGGGCCAACTTTGACATACATTATAGATTAACTTATAACCACTATGAAAAGTATCCATTAACATACACGGAAATATCTTTCCTCAAAAGCAGATGTGTGCAACTCCTAGAGAAGCCGTTGCAAGAAATCCAAGATTAGTTCAAATCATTAGCAGAACCCCAATAAACTTCGATGAGGTTAGAAATACCCCAAAAGGAAGCTGTACATACATATGTTGAGGACAACACTATGGTCAACTTAAATTCAGAACCAGAAAGATTTACCAACATTTTTTTTTTCCTCCAAATTTCCAAGAATTTCAGAAATAAAGCTGTATTGGAAAGCTGCAGAGGGGAGTGAGTGAGAGGCTTTCGTGAGTACCTGGCATCCAGCCAGCATCAAATCATGACAAGAGCTTTTACATCCTGAAATCTATTCAGGACAACTTAAATCCCAAGTTTGAAACTCCAATACCTCATGAAAAAAATGTATTTATTTAAAGGTAGTGTCAAGTCTAACAGAAGCAGAACTTTGTTAACACAGTAATAAGTTACAAATACTATTCTGTTGATATTTACTTCCAGTTTATATCCTTAAAATCCTTTCAAAAACTCACAAAAGCAAAATTTAAATTTTATCATAATAATGTTATCACGTAGATTAATGATTCTTATTTTGCTTTCAACTAACATTTTTCTGTGAGTAAAGCTACATGCTTGGCAAACCACAGCACAAAACAATGGTCAGTCACTACTGAAATCTCTTGCCCATGCAGAAATAAAACGTTTTATGCTTTGCAGACAAAATATGCATGCACACCAGTAATAATTCCATTGTATCTCCCAGCTCAGCCAGACCCAGGATACTCAGATCATCAGCCTCTAACCATCAGAGCTTTTACTGACTGTAACCTTGAATACAAATGAGTTCAGTCTGCTCAATCAAGAACAGGCAGAAAGCGTCATAACTATTGACCTTTCACGAAGTAACAAAAAAATCACCTATTTGATAGAATAATAGACAAGTCTAGACTGAAGATTTAATTTTTATCTTCTGATATAAAATCTCTAGAGATCACTTGGTCCAACCTTCTATCAAATGCATAGCCCTACATTACGTTGTCCAGGGTCCTTATAAGTCTTTAATACTGTTGGCAAGGGAGATTCCACCATTTGTCTGGGAAAACCGTTCCTATGTTTATTCTTAATTAATCTTCTCACACTAATTTTTTTTTTTTAATCTGGATGATATTCCCCTAGAGCAAAGTGTGCCTATTGCCTCTTCTATCACTGTATAAACCCTTGTAAATAGAGTACTTTTCTCTGAATCTACCAGGAAGACCAGTTATCTCTTCCACCTCAGCAACCTCCAACCCTCTAATCACCTTATGCTGGTCTAATAAGTGCTGAGTAGAACAAGTACATGCCTTGACCCGCTGACGATTCTCTTCCTGATGCAGTCCATTACACTGTTTACCTTCTTTATGCCACATTATACTACTAGCTCATGTTAAGATTGCTGTCCCCCAGAACCCACAGGTGCTTTCCAGCAAAGCTATACCGCAGCCAGTCTGTTCCCAGTCTGTTCTATCACTGAAGTTTATTCCATTCCAGATGCAGTTCCCATTTATCTTCGTTAAAACTCATGTAATTCTTGTAGGTCCAATTTTCCAGCCTGTCAAGGTCTCGCTGAATGAATGATGGCTCCTACTTCCCACACTCAGCAACGGTTCAATCCTATCATTAGAATATTTACAAAGATATTGAATAGCACTACCAGACCCAGCATCAACCTTCAAGGAACTCCATGCCAAGGACCACACGAAACTTTGACTTTGAGCCACTAACATCACATTATCCTTTGTTCTTTAGAGATGAGACACTTTTCACGGTCTGGATGTCCAAACTGCATCTTATCAACTTGTCTACAGGAGTACTAGAAATGAACATGTCAAGTACCTTGTTAAAGTCAAGGTAGAGAACATCCATAACTCTTCCTTCATCCACTGAAAAAGTGGTTTCATCACAGAAAGCATCATGTTGGTCAAGCACAATTTATCTTCGGTAAATCTGAGTTGGGTTTTCCCAGCCTAGACTTTCTTTCTTGTCTTTCACATGCCTGGAAACAACTTCCATGAACACTTGTTCCACAACTTCCCCAAGAATGAAGTGAGACTGACTGGTCTGCAGTTTCCCAAATTTTCATTTTCATACATTCCTTTAATATTTGCCCTTTTCTAGTCACTTAGGCCTCCAATGACCTTTCAAATAAGATGGTGGACCAACTCAGATGCATCCCACCAGATCCTGTTCATGTGTATGTGTCCAACTGCTACAGTTGGACCATAACTTAGTCCTACTCTACAGACAGTGTTTTGCTCTTTACTTTGTTGTTCCTTCTTGGCATAGAGACTTGGGAGCTGACCTTTCCCATGTAGACCACGACAGAGAGAAAATGGAATACTTCAACCTTTATTGAAAAGGTTGTCCATAGTTGTCCTAAGTATTGTCCATAATTAAGCTGTCAGTCCCATGCAGCAGTGGACCTACATTTTCCTTGACCTTATGTTTGGTACTAACATACCTACAGGAGTTTTTCTTGTTACTCTTGACACCTTTTGCCAGTTCAAACTCCAGCTGAGCTTCTTCCATCCTAAGCATATCTCTGCATAACTGAGTGCTTTGGAAGCCTGTCCGGTTTTCCAAAGGTGAATAAACAACTCCTCCAAAAATATAAAAAGGATATTCAAGAGATTAAAAGACAGGAAGAATTTTTTTTTTTCCAGAATAAAAATGAATATTCAAATCTAAATGTTTAAAAGCTACTGAATACACAAAATAAACTTATAATGTACTGAATATGCTACAGTGTATTCCTAAATATTTTCAAGATTTTAGATTGAAATTGACTTTATCGGTACTTATAAATCAGTTACTAATTCAGAACATTAAGAAATGGAACATCGTTTCTTCAAGGATCATGTATTTTACTTGTGAGGTATGAGAGATCTGAAAGTTAAGGATAAAAAGTGAAAAAATAGTACCAAAATATCTACTAAACAAAGAACTGCTAGCAACTTGCTTCTGAGGATCAGCTTCTTTCATGAGTACTACTGAAAAGAAAGATCTTACAAAGCAGTACAACTTACTCTACATTTTCTGTTCTCTGAGATTTTATATCTAGATTTTAAATCAAACATGTGCCTGTAACAGGCAAAATTTATATAGGAAGATCATTTCCTCAAAGAATAATCTGTAAGAGAATAATATATTGGCTGGTGTCATAATAAACATGTTGGTCAAACATGGTTTTTCATAACCCCTTCTCTTTTTTAGTTTTCTTATTCCTTAAGGATAGATAAAAAAATAAGATTCATATTAACTTCACCTATGCTGCAGAGTACCCCGAAACTTTTCAATGCGGAAAGAATACCACAACATTTATTCTAAGTTTATTCAAACTCTCACATGTTCTCATACTTAATTTTTCCTTTATATTTATTTCTTAATTTGAAGTTAACAGACATGATCACCACTCTTATGTAGCAAACATGACTTGGATCTCCACATTTTAGTGCATTTCTGTCGTGGTTTAACCCACGCTGGTAACTAAGTACCACACAGCCACTTGCTCATTCCACCTCCCTTGCCAGTGGGATGGGAATGAGAATCAGAAAAAGGGTTGAGATAAGAACAATTTAATAATGAGAATAAAATAAGAATAATCATCATCATCATCATGACACCAACAACAGATGATAAAAAAAGAGAGAGAGAAAATGAAGTTCAAAGAGAAAAACCACATGATGCGCAATGGCTCACCACTCGCTGAACAAGCCCAGCCTGTCCCGCAACAGCAATCAGCAGCTCCCAGCCAACTGCCCCCAGTTCATAATCTGGGCACGATGTTCCACGGTATGAAATATCCCTTAGGCCAGTTTGGGTCAGCTGTCCTGGCTGTGCTCCGTCCCAGCTCCTTGTGCACCTGCAAAGCCCTTGGCTTATGGTAAGCACTACTTAGCAAAAACCAAAGCATCAGTGTGTTATCAACACTACTCTCATATTGAATCCAAACAACAGCACTGTACCAGCTACCAGGAAAAAAATTAACTCTGCCTCAGCCAAAACAAAAACCACTTTAGTGATTTCAACAAAGGCAGGAACAAAAACCACAATGATAAAGAAGTCAGTAATACATCACAAAATACTAAGCAAGTGCTTAAAATCTTCTCATATAAAATGGAATGGAGAACTTCAAAAGTTACATGTAAGTATTTGGAACTCAATTTTCCAGATGCACAAAATTCTTAGAAGGTCAGCAACTCTAAGGATCCAAAATTATTTGAAATTAATATAAGTAAGGGTACATATGTTCATGGGCATTAGAAAGATACTTGAGTATGTCATGCATAAGAAACCGAAAAAGTAAAACTAGTGCACTATCACAGGACCCAGCTTTAACAGTGAATTAATATACTAAGAGCTGGCTCTGAAGTGCAAAAGAGCTACAAACAAACAGTCACTGGCTGAAAACACAGAGCTACGCCTATCTAACTGGGTTATCTCTCAGCCTTTGGTACTGTTACACAAACATACTACGGAGATTATGACACGTTTTTCATAACTGCCTGTTAAATATCATTTTATCTAAGAAACTAGTCCATAATATATGGTTAAAGCATCTTTCATAACTTAGGAGAAAGCACCTTTCATAACCAAAGAGTAACCATCTACTTTCTATTGTAGCCACTGGTTTTACTGAACAGCAACCATCAATCCTGTTGCATACCTGTACAGACACAAATCTTTGCAAACACCACCTGAACTGAGTACAAAGGAAAATCCATTTACATGTAACGATAATAAAAAGCAAGGTGTATTCTAAATTTCAAAACAAAATGAGAAGAATGCTAACTGCAGTCATTTTAGTTGAGGGAAAAACAGTTTGGCATGAAGGCTGCCATGTATGTTTCCTACATAAAAAAGTAATTTAAATTAATAAAACTAATTTCTGTCATGTACACTGTGTATTCCTGAAGTTATTTAAATGTGGATATATGATTTTTAAGACAAAATCGATATTGACATTCTTCCATATATGACTATTGTAATTTATTAGCGTGACTTCATATTTGCACTTTTTGCACATATGCCCTCCATGTCACAGAAACATTCCTGAGAATCATCAAACTGTGAAAAACACACAAAATGTCTGCAATGCCTATATATTTGAGGCTGTGGCAAGATGCCAGTCCTAAACATTCCCTCTGGTAAGATAGCAGCATTATAGCTCCACCACTATAAGTCATCTCACACATCTTTCAATAATTTACACACAGATCAGCATATTTAAAACACTATCTGCTATATCAGTTCTCGTAAATAGGATATTTCAGAAAGCACAACTTCAGGGATAGAGTGGGGGGTTGCCTTTTCTTTTTCCCCTCGAAGCTTTTGAATTCTGAGCGTCTCTGAAAGGCTCAAGTGCTAATCCACACAGGTTTCTCCATAAAATCCAGGAATCCTGAATATAAATTATTAACTTCATATACAAAAGTTCTGCAATCTTCTTCCAATGCCTATGCAAATTCAGACCAGGTATAGATTAAAGTCAGCTGGCTCTTTTTCCATCCTGTGTGTCCAGCTCTACATTTAGACACACACAACAATATTCCTCCCGCTAAACTCTTCAGCTGCAGCAGCTTACACCTCACATGCATTTCCCAAATTCATCTTCACTTGCAGAAGCAGAAAAAAAAAGAATCATTATAAAGATACAAATCCCATCTCACAAAACTAAAGCAAATTTTTTCTCAAACACCAACCAGTTTTCTTTATAAAACTTCCATCATCCAGTAACTGAAACTTCCATCATCCAGTAACTGTCTCAGTCACTCCCTAGTCCCTATCGTCTTACAGCCCTATTACTACAGGACTTCTGGCCGTTTCCTCCATGAAACGTGAGAGACCAATTGTGCTGGGTTTGGTTGTGGTAGAGTTAATTTTTTTCTTTTCGGCTGGTATGGGGCTGTGTTCTGAATTTGTGCTGAACACAGGGTTGGTAACACAGAGATGATTTTGTTATTGGTGAGTAGGGCTTGCACAGAGCCAAGGCCTTTTCTGCTTTTGGCACTGCCATGGTGGCAAGGAAGTTGTGGGTGCATGGGAGATTGGGAGGAAACGCAGCCAGGACAGGTGACCCCAACTGACCAAAGAGATATTCCAGACCATATGGCATCATGCTCAGGGATGTCTGAGGATGTAAAGTGAGGAGTAAAAGGAGGAAGGGGAGGACATTTTGAGTGACATCGTTTTTCTTTCCAAGTCACCATTACATCCCAGCTACAGGACAAGACCATGAGTTTACACCTCACATCACAGTCATGATAAATATCAGCACAATAAAAAACAATGTCACAATTATTATTCAACACAGAGGTTTTCCCTTTCAACAACAACAACAACAAGAAGTAAAGCTATTTCCTTTAGCACTTGTATTTCTATGTTATTTCCACAACAAGCATTACAGAAGTACTTCTTTAGTCATTCTGGTAGTCTGAACACTCAACTTCCCCAAACAACTTTTCGTTTTCAAACTCAACCTTCACTAAGAGAACTTCTACATTACACATAACTGAATTCTTATACAGAACAGCAAAGTTCAAATTAGACAATCATAAAAGCTGTAATTTTTACCCTACTATTTAACTCCAAACTAATGATGCAATCTTTAATTATGATTTCTATTTATTCTACACCTTCCACAACAAAATCCTTTGAAGAGATTCAGCACCAAAGTTCTTGTTTTTTTTAAAAAAACCTAAAAGTAATTTACTTAACAGAATAATCATGTATGGCTATTCTAACACCACCACTACTGAAAAAAATAGCATTAATGTAGTACCACATCTCATTTGTATAAATTGCAATAGCTTTGCAGTGAAGTCTGCTAATATCTAATCCCTAGAATTACAACTGACACACAGTTTTCTATCTTCTGATTCATAAGAAGGCATTCCCAAAACTTGCTAGTGGTGAGATTCTTCATCCTTCTTCTCAAACTTTCAATGAATATTCAGACCAAACATTCCCAGTAAATAGTACCAAGCCTTTCAACTCAAAAAAATATAAGCACACCCAAAATTCTCAGCAACCTGTTTGTTTCACTTTGATTTCTAGTAAATTCAGCAATCAAAAAAAAAGACATCTTTCATAGCATTATCACAGATGACTGACTCAAATATTTTGCATATACCATATATCTGACCATTGCAGATATGGGGTTTTAATGTTAAAAGGAATTGATACTGCTGGGTTTATATTTTTTGATTAGCAATAAGTACAAAAATAGCTAACTAGCAGCACACCCAGATTTATGAGCCGTAAACAGAAAAGGAGGAAGTGTGCTATGTGGTAAAAAAGAGAAAGTCAGAATTTCTTCTAAAGAAGTCCTGAAGTCAGTACTCAGGCATAAATCCTACTAAAGAAAGGAGGAGCTTTTCCTGAGAAAAACCACGGTTTGAACTGAGAGATCACCTGAATGCAGATGAAGACATGGGTGAAAGCCTTTTTCTTCTTTTTCACTACCTTTCATTCCTTCCCTTGATTTCAAAGGCATCACCCTGTCTCTCTGTAGCTGCCATTTTTCAAAAATTTTTTCAATGATCAGTGCTAGTCATGATGGTATATTAGTTGGAAACTTCATGCAGGAATGACACTGGATTCTGTGCTGCTATGCAGCAAGTGATACTTTCAATGGAACATTTAAAGAAGCAGGTAAATAATACATACAGTATACAAAAATACAGACATCTTGAAAAGCATGTCTGCAACAATAATCACATTCTTTTGCCTCCAAATTACAAAAGGACCATTCTCTACATACCTCAGACTGCAAACAGACTTGAAGAAAGACTTGAAATAATGGCCTGAGAAAGACTGTATGAGGTGAAAACTGAGTTTGACTAGAGACCTTTTCAAGCTACACTAGGTAAGAAGAATTTTGTGGGAAAAGATTTTTGTGGGAAAACCCAAACTGAAGAAGAAACGCCTTCTGGTCAAAGATATAGAGCTCAGCTTTGGCCACTTCAAGTCTATTCAAAAAGCTTGAATCTTTGACTACGAAAAAAAAAGGCATTAAAATGGCTGGCATTCCTGCACAAACATCGCTGGCTCAAATTAATACTGGGGAGCACTCAAGGCCAAAGTCTTGCAATTCTACACGGTAGAAAGTGTTCTTCTGTGTGAAACTAAGGACTAGTAAGTATTCGAGCCATGAGAAGGAATATGTCTTAATTACCCTTTATTCACACAGAAGTCAGACATGAAAACAGCAGCTGCAACTCTATTTCTCACAATACCAAGCAGCACACAAGCAGTAATTCCCCTTACTCCCAGTGTCCCCAAAGGCTTCAAACTCAGAAAAATAAATCAAAGTGCATGCAAATAGCAAAATTTTCCATTCATTGAATATATTTTCAGCACCAATACTGCCAACTCAATTCTATTTTCTAAAGACTTGTTATGTTAAAATACTTCAGAGAAATTTGATCTTTTCTGTTTTTAAAAGACCGTCCAACAGACTTCTCAGCAACTTACGTTAGAGAAGGAAAGGAAAGGAAAGGA
>VZRJ01007729.1:0-23638 GCA_013397565.1 Ptilonorhynchus violaceus
TATGGTCGGCGGTGGCTGGAAGGGAAGACCCAGGATGACCCTCCTGCATTCCTCATTCGCATTGGCTTTCGCCAAGTAATTTAGCATTTCACCCTGGGCCTTCGGTTCCTCAATTTGATTCTCCACTACCTCCCTGAGCCTCTCCACGAGGTCTGTGAAAGGCTCCATGGGGGCTTGCCGAAGCTGTGTGAGGTTGGGTCCGGGGGTTCTGGAAGGCATCAACAGGAACGCCTTCTCTGCCGCTTCCTTCACGGCTGCCAACACCTGGGGTGGCGTATGGACTGCCTGGTCCTGAGGCTTGGCCATCTCTCCTTCACCATAGAAGTAATCAATGGTTACCTGTGGGAAATCCACTTGAAGGGCCGGGAGGAGTCCTTCAAGCAACACTTTCCATTTCTTCTCCCATACCTNACCTCCCTGAGCCTCTCCACGAGGTCTGTGAAAGGCTCCATGGGGGCTTGCCGAAGCTGTGTGAGGTTGGGTCCGGGGGTTCTGGAAGGCATCAACAGGAACGCCTTCTCTGCCGCTTCCTTCACGGCTGCCAACACCTGGGGTGGCGTATGGACTGCCTGGTCCTGAGGCTTGGCCATCTCTCCTTCACCATAGAAGTAATCAATGGTTACCTGTGGGAAATCCACTTGAAGGGCCGGGAGGAGTCCTTCAAGCAACACTTTCCATTTCTTCTCCCATACCTTGTATTCGGTAGGGAGAAGTAAACATTTAAATATGGTCCTCAAATAATGAGGAACTAACAAATTAGCAGAAAAGGTTGCTTGGAGGAGGCTTCTAAAATATGTGCTCTCTCTCCCAAAGTCCTTCTGAGTTTGACACAACTCCTTGATATTATGATTCTTTTTAGCACCACTGAAACCAAGCAAATAATACAAATAATGAGGAAAGTAAACAAAACGTCCTTTATTATTGAGGCCCACCACCCCGAGAGTCCAAAGTCTTTGAACAGCTGCTGCAGCCACCCTCTGGAGCTCTGTGCCACCTGGTTGATGGTGCCTCTGAGTAAGGTGACAATGTCATTCAGTGCCTTCTGGGCCCAGTCCTTCGTCTCAAATTTGACACTGTTGATCATGGCCCTCATCCTTTTGATGGAGGCGTGGATTGACTGTCCTTTGGTGGACAGGTTAAAACAGCACATACCCTCGAAGTCCTCACAGCCGTGCCCATGTGCCAGCAGCAGGTAATCAATAGCTGCCCGATTTTGTAGGGTAGCTTGTCTGGTTGTTTTCTTCTCTTCTAGGAGGTCGCTAAGGGCTCTAGAAGTTAAATTCGCCTGCCTCATAACCCAACACTCTAGGTGGCCCAATTCTCCTAGAGCTTTTGCCGCTGATACCCAGGGAATAAATACGGATACCGCGACCCTTTTGGACTTAGACCAATGATATATGTTCGAATCACAATCTTCATCCAATTGGTTTGCACCCCTTTTGTGAAGTTTTGATTTGCGCCAAATTGGAATTTGCATCATGTTGGGTGAGGCAAGGGATAGACGCGCCAGGGTGCACAGGCCTCTCACAAGCTGAGAGGGAATACCTGCCCACGCCCGGTTCCCACAAATTAGGAACGTTCCTTTTTCTAATTTTAGGGGATTTGGGTAATATTCATCCCTTGTGGAGAGCATATTAACTTTATCCAGGGTTCTACACTAATTAGTGGCGATGGTTTCTCTATATTGCTAAACATGCTGGTAAATTTTGGGGTCATGATAGTAATGGCGGGGTTCAAAATTAAAATGAATGCAATAGAGGGAATGGGTAGAGCCAATTAGTTCAAATTCCTGGGGTTCGTTTTCTAATTTCGACAATCTGTTAATCCAAGCCCTCCACAAGGCCAAAGGATTGGTGATAGGGAGTCAGAGGACTTCTCCACTGGGGGTGTCATAACTAGCAACAGGCAGATTAATAATTGAGGATGTTTTCCCTGAATTTACCTCCTTTTGGAGGTCAGTAGGTTTTGGGGATATTCAGTGGGCTTAAAAGGGATTCCCACCAGACAAGTAGATAGCGGATCTTCCACTACTGCCGATGACAGGCACACTTCATGGTCTTGCTTCAATGTGTGGACGAGGGTAACCCACACATTCTTGTTTGGCTGTGACACAATCCACTCCTCGTTCGGGCTCGCGGTCCACAGGGCTGCGAGGCACAGAAGCAGATGGAACTGGAGATATGCAGGTGGAGAGTGCATGGTGAATGCAGCTCGGGGGTGATGGCTCTGGGGAAACATAATAACAGTATTAATAACCAAACCAAAAACTGTTGCACATAAACTTTAACACAAAAACTTGACATTATCTTGCCCCAAGTGGTTCTCCTCCTCGGGAACTATAGAGAGGTCAGGGAAAGGTAAAAGGGACCAGGGAAATGCAGAATCCGGGAGGCTTGTGATCTCAGCATCCGGTGGGCATCTTCTCCTTTGCCACGCACCCGCGGTGACGTCTGCAGGGCAGGTGTCAACTGAGAGACTTGATCTTTCGATGAGGCTGGCCTGGACTGCCTTCCAAAATTCTATAGACTTGGCTTGTTCAGGGGAAGCCCGGGGGAAATATAAGAAAACACACCTAACGAACCTTTTTAACTGTCCCTTTGAAAACTTAAATCCTCCCACCTTTAGGGATTCCCCAACTTGGAAATAAAACTCCCTCTGCTGCCGAGAAAGTTTGGATCCCATTACTAAACACAAAATTGGCAGCAAAACTTCACCTACAACAGTGGTAAAAGGAAAAACTCAAATACCTCCCCAGGGGCATCACCACAAAATTTTATATATACTCACCAAAAACACATCCTCCTCGGGGAACTAAAATCCACCACTGTATTTCTCCGGCAGTATCACCGTGCGCTGTAGATCTCCTCGGACCCAGCAGCAATGTCCCTCCAGAGCACCACTGCTAAAACACAGTGTGCTACAATGTGAGGGTGGTGGCAAAATCCAAAGAGCAGGCTCCCTGTTTTTAGAGCTGCCTAAAGGAAACCTGGCAGCCTCCGAAAAGAACTACCAAGTCCCTGTTCGGGCGCCACTTGCGGCAGAATCCCTTCCAGGAGCTGCTGCGATAGTCCCTTCTGGGAGAGCCCAGAGGTTCACACCTCGCTCCGCTTGAGAGCTGCCGCTCAGCAGCCAGCCAACTCCCCTGCCCACCATGACAACAGCTGAAGCGAGGTTCCTCCGTGCAGAGGGCTCTCCTGGGGCTGATGTTAAGAGTTCGTGGCCAGAGATAAAGAAGAGAGGGAGGACTCTTCGTGTGAGTTCCACAAGCAGGTTTATTGCCAGTGAAGGGGACAGGGATGAAGAGCCCCGAGAAAGGGAGGACATGAGGTTTTATACCCCCTGAGATGGGGGCGTGGAGAGCATCAGCAACGAATGGGTAGAGGGTCCAAGGGAGGAGAAAAGGCAGGGAGATATCGCGCCAACCAATCAGGGTAGGATGAGGGAGGAGTATTAGGGGAGAACCAATGGGGCGTAAAGTACAACCAAAGATTCCAGAACATAATACATATTAACGGAGGAACATAACTATTCATAAGCTAATACACAGAACTGGGAGGGGAGAAGGGGTTTCCATGGCAACAGAAGAACGTAACAGTAGAACTGACAGGGTGCTGAACCAGGGAGAGTACAGTTTTTAAGGGACGTAGGGAGCAAGCAGTCACGGTTCAGTCCCTGCATCAGAATACCAGCATTGGGTGCCTGCGCCCTCACCCAGCACCTGAGCAGTTTCCACAGCTTGCACCACTACACACCAGGTCCCCCATAGTTCCTTTTCTGCAAAGCATCACTGGGTGGTCTCCAGCACATACTGGTTCATTGGGTTGTTCCACTCCAGCATATTTTGAACTTCCCTCGGTTGAATGGTAGGAGGTTCCTGTCAGCTGACTCTTTAAGCCTGCCGAGGTCCCTCCAGATGGCAGCACGACCCTCTGACATATCAGGTAGGTGATGTCCACTGCTCTTTCCTCATCCACCAAACCAGTCATTTCACTGTAGAGGGTGACTGGCTTCATTAAACATGACTTTCCCTTTGTAAGTCCATGTTGAATACTCCAAATCACCTTCTTGTCCTTCATGTCTCTGGAAACCATCTCCAGGATTAGCTGATCAGCCTGTGTCCTTTCTGTAGCCTTTCTTGAAGACAAAAGTGACTTTTTTTCCCCTTCAGTCCTCAGATTTCTCTCCCAGCCACTGGATCATTTGGAGATAATTAAGAATGGCCTTACAGTGACATCTGCCAGCTCCCCCAGCACTCATGGGTGCATCCCATCGGGGCTCATAGACTTATGTACGACCAGTTTGCTTAAGTATAATCTGGTCTGATCCTCTTCCACCAAGATTAGTTTTTCCTTGCTCCAGACATTCCATCCTGGTTTCCATGGCCCAGGATTCCTGAAGGTTGGTCTTACTAGCAACAACTGAAGTGAAGAAGGCACTCAGCAGTTGTTTTGTGTGTCCTGTGCCACTGGGGCCCCTTTCCAATTAAACAGTGGGGACACATTTACTTAGTCTTCCTTTTCCTGCTTATGGACTTGGGGAAGCCATTCCTGATGCCTTGACATGCCTCTCCAGATTCTATTCCAGGCAGCTTTGACCTTCCTGACCACATATTTGCATGCTCAGTCAGTATCTCTAAGGTCGTCCCAGGATGTCTATCCCTGCTTCTGATTTTTGTATACTTCCTTTTTTGGTTGTTTCAGATTTGCCGGGATCTCTTTGTTCAGCCAATTTTGCCTAACTTCCTGCTTGTCAGGATGAACTGTCCCTGACATTGTAGTAAGCTGTCCTTGAAAAACAGGTGTTTTTCTTGGACCCCTCTTCCCTCTCAGGCCCAAATGTTTATAGGCACTGGAACCTCAATTATCCCCGCTGTTAACTTGAGAAAATGCTCCCTGCCATTCTCTTGCCTCTCCCAAAAACTCTTACCTGTGTTTTGGGAATTGTGCCAGGGAGCATTCCCAATACAGTTAATAGAAATGGCTGTCATATTTTGGAAGTTAACAGCTTGTGGGTTTGTGCTCTTTCATGAAAGTTGACTTCCATGTCAGAGTTTTGTCCCCTTTTGTTCCTAGTCTAGGCATAGCAAATCAGAACTGCAAGTCAGGAGCGTTCATCTTCACAGGTTCATAGAATCATAGAATGGCTTGGGGTGGAAGGAACACCAAATATCACTCAACCCCCATGCCTTGGGCAGAGACACCTTTCACTAGGCCAGGTTGCTCAGAGCCTCATCCAACCTGACCTGGATAATATAACCACAAGTAAACTAATGAACCACGAAGGAAGGAATTTGAGAGACATGGGAAAACTATCTGCAGCTGTGCTGACAAACTGTTAAAGAGTCTTTCAGTTTGCACCAGATGTTGTTATGTTTTTTAAAAACCTCTGAGAAGATCTACTTAGCCTTATAGTAAAAAGCAAACTTCAATCTCAGCCAGTGCATAACATCTTACATATTTATTAGTACTGTGCTTTTGATCTTCTGTTCCATCCACAGGTGAAGTTCAGTGAATTTATATTGGGAGTGACTGCAGATCCTGTAGGGCTGCATCTGAGTGCTCCCAGCTGCCTGGGTTCTGCAGCTGGACAGAAGATGCTGCCTATTTCTGTGTTCCTCTCATTTTGATAAAGACTGTCAGGGCCCTAAATGTAGGTGGATAGCAGCTCTCCACTGAGCTCCTAAATGGAAAGGATGCAAGCTAACAATTATTAATTCATATTAGCATTAATTTCTGTATAGTTTCTATGACACTGTCATTACTTTTCAAAAATAAAATTTCATTTTTTTCCCTCCTACATCAAAGCACTTAGCATTTAATATTATGCCACTCTGTATCCTTCAGTGAAATTTTAAGGAAGCTGGGCCTTAGGTAGCATGTTCTATATTGATCTGTTTCTGCACTGAAAAACACTTCTGTCATCCAGAGAACAGGGAAGGACCTACAGATATTCGTGAGTGGATCACAGCTTACCTTCTACCCCTGAAAGAGAAAATGTTGGTACAATAGTATCTACCATGTTAACATGTAATTTCTTTGCAAATTTTATATCTGTAAATGCAAATACAGTTTCCACTCACCACTGTATCAAGTAACTGGAGCAACAGATAAAGTCACTGTCTCGTAACACTTAAAGCCATGGTACTTAATTAAACAGATTACTTTGTTTTTAACATAAGTTCTGGTCAAATAACACACAGCACAGCAATTATTGAAAACTGCATGTGATTTATAAGGTGATAAGAGAGGAGATTTAGGAGTGCTCATATCTGAAACAAGCTTTCTGTATTCTGCAATCCAATTTTTTAAGTCTAACTTTTATTCTTGATGATTATTGGACTACATGGTCTAATTAATCCTTTATTACTCTGCAGCATTAATAACTTTTCAGTCACACTGGAAGCATTAAAAGTCACACACTCACAAGACAAAATATAAAGCAAATGTTAGTGTTCAGCATTGAAATTATACTGTCTCCCATCAGCACACAAAAATAGATAAATAAATTTGAATGTAGACATATATTTGTACAGAGTAACAAACTAAAAATTGTGATAAGCAGTAAACAGTATTCCACTGAAACAGCTTTAGAAGTACTATTTATACCTTACGGGGTTTTTTTATTATTTCCAAGCATTTTCTAAGAGCTACTTAATTATTATATTCAGCTATCTAGTTCTTAATGACTGCAAAATCACTCATTTGCATTTCCAGCACCAAATAGACAAAAGAGTCACTATTTATCTCCTTTACAGGCTCCCATCTAAGAGGTATCTTTTTGATCTGCTCACCAGTGAAGACTCGCAGATCCTCAAGTAAAAGGGGACTATACCTAACTCATCTACCTATATCAAACTGTAAAATTTTTAATTAGGTGCTGTATTTTTCTTGCTTGTTCTTGAGCAAAACTGATGAAGGGTTTCAGTATGCTGGGAAACGCCACCGAATTCAAACTATAAGAATTCATTTAATTTAACAATCAGTGCGTGCAAAACTGATTTCTTAAAGTCCTAAGTGATACTAAGGTCTTTCAAGTCCCATTAAATTCAGTTTACAAAAATCCCTCAAGATTGGGCTTGTCTTACTCTCCCTTCAACATCTGTTAGCACGGATGTGTTTGTTAAAGCTACACCTGGCTTGTACAGTGAGAAACCCACCCACATGTGTTTTCCATAGTCACAGAAGCTCCAAAACCAACACTAATCAAGACAGTATATTCCAAATACACAATCTGTGAGCCAAAAAAATAATCTGACATGCCTGGGCTACAGGGGAAGAACTTTCATCTTAAATTATTTTCCATATCCAGCTCTCATTAGCTGTACATCTTACAACATGTTATTGCACTGGAGCAATTTTAGGGACTTCTGCTCATTGTTATGAGAGTGCTATATAACATTTCAACACTGTTTGATTGTATTACAGGACTGTAATGTGCTAGAAGTGTAGTCTTTCATTTGTTCTCCCACTAGAGGCCTGATTGGTGAGAAGACCTACATGTGAATTCTGCCCCAATCTGTTGAGATTAGAATAAATATCCTCACTGACACACCTCAATTGCTTTATTAGTATTGCCAGGCATGACTCTAAATTATTTTAATGAGCTCCTCAAAATATCAGGCATTTATTCCAGTTTCTGAAGCTTTCAGATCAACCTATTAATTTCAAAATTATCTGAGATTATTTTAATAAACTCAGATGAGACCACCCCTTTTTGTGATTTTTAAGACCAAAGAACCATTTTTCAAGCCTTCAAGTCTTGTGTAATTAAGCACTGAAAGGATTTCTTTTCCATGTATTCTGATCTCAAATATTTGTATCTGCACAAGCTATAACTGAACACCCTTTAGCATACAATAATTCTAATATTTCTTATTTTCATTTCTATTGTACATTAAAAAGCATTCACTGCATTTTTACAGTACTAATGGTACCCCGAAACAGAGATATCAGCTCTCATTTTAAGCACTGATTGCCATTAGATGGAAAAATCTACATTGATTTGAAAGCAACTAGGGAAATCTCAAAATATGGAACAGGTTAAGCACAAGCAATGGGTACATCTCATAGTGTTTACCTTGGTTTTCACATTTAAATTTCCTTCACATCTTCACATTGATTCTACCTGCAAATCATTTTTTTCCCTCCTCTTTTTCTTTTATTATTCTTTTGTAATAGGGAAAGCATAGAGTCCTCATATTGATTCCAGTATCTGATCCCATGAAATATGAATTCCCAGTTATTAAATTCCTGCAACAAACATATACAGTAATTTTTCCTTAAATCTCACTCTTCTCTCTTAATATGTGGACCCTGATCATTCAGTGAGCTGGATGTGGGCTGGATGTCCTTACATAAGAAACTCTCACATATTTTCATGCATTCATTTGCTGGATTTCCTGATATAAAATTTCCATTAGAGATTAAACACACAATGTGGGGAAAAAAGTTTCAAATCACCAAGGGAAGCTGTATGATGTTGGTCAGTGGTGGCCCCTCGTCTGATATGACACTAATGAGTTTTGCATCTTCCCATCCTGTAAAACTGCAGTTTTTCTGGAAATCTGAAGAGTCAGAAATTCTAAGTGGTAAAACAAGAATGGGCTAAAAATAGGAGAAGAGAGAAGGAAACAAGAAGAAAATTAATTAACATATCTGTTCTTTAGTGAGGCAATTCAGAAGTAACGGGAACAGTTTCCAACAACAGTTGTTTCTCCCATGCTGCCAATCAATGCAAAATGGGATACAAATCACAAAGCAAAGAATTCAAGGCAAATTACTTTGAATGCTCATTTAGTGTCATTTAGTCATTTATTGATAGGAATGATAAAATGGAATTAACAGAGTCACTGAAATGGAAGATGAAGTGCAAATTATGTTCCAGTCAACCGTGGGTTTTGATATCAAGGAAAAATTACACAGTATATACTTAAGAACCCATAACATAAACCAATTAAGACACTATAAACTTCTGCTGTATTATTAGATATAGTAAGCAGATGATAAAATCAGCTCCTGTGCGAATCAGTCACGGAACCCAGATTCAGATGTATTAATTTTCAGTTTTTATCTGGTGTCATTACACAAGCTAGTAAATTAAATACATCTCTATGCATTATTTACTTCCAGACTATTACGTGGTCACTGTGAAGTTTTTCATTGCTTATAGATGCTTGTATTTGTATTAACTACTACCTTTTTTTTGGCATAATTCCTTCACACTTTCAATAGGAAGAGGAGGAGGTGTGGGATACATTTTTTTTTTTTTAAAAAAGGCTGGATTTACACTGATCTGATCAGGTGAAATACTGCTACTGTAATTTATGCTGAATGCATCTCCTTTTCAAGCATTTAGTGTGCTATTAAAGCACTTTTTCATCATGTTCTCTGCTGAATAAAAATAAGTAGAAATATATTAGTATTTTTGTTATTTTCCTGTGTTTCATTATATGCAAGAGAGAAAAACATAAAAATATTTTAGGATTTAGTCATGTATGTATAATTATTTCAACTGCACACTGTATTAATTATTCCTTACATAGGAGTTGGATTGAATTACTAAAAACAATAAATCAAGTTTCTATCTGCTACAACTCCACTGACTTCAATAGAATTTAAGCAGAGTTCGGTCTGGTCTGTGTATCCACATAGGATATTAAAAGCAGAGAAATATTATGCCAACAGTAGCTATACAGATGGAAATGAGAAAATGAAATCCTAAAGTTCTAACAATTATTACATAGTCCTTCAAGTGTATGTATGTGTGAACATATGGGAACATCTCTGTGTTCCTGCGTGTACTTACAGAGGTTACTGAAATATTCTAGATCACAGATGCCCAATCAAACTTCTGGATAGACTGTCAAGCACTTTAGTTTATCAGCAGTGAGTTTTAAACAAATGGCTTTACACCCTCTGTCTCCTCCTACCAAAGTCGAGATTTCTCTTCCACCTTTCCCTACAAACTCCCGTAACAAATTATTCAGTTTTTCTGCATGTGCCATTTTGGTGGCTGGGTTTGTAGAATGGATCTGTAGAGTAGCTTGAGAAAGGGAATGGCTGATAAGATCAGAACTGCTTGAGATTTTACTGAAGAATGTGGTCCATAAATGAAAGGACATGTGGGTTGGAGGCCACGTATTGCTCAAGACTGGTCCAGATTTTTGAAAGCATAATTAAAGTAAAATATACCTGTAGAAATGCACATTTAACTTTTCTGCCTCCATGCATTCTCTTTAACACTTTTTGTTAAGCTAGTTTGTTAAAGAACCTTAAATACAAAGTAAATTTAAAAAATGAAAGAATGCTTTTGCCACTGTACCTTTGGGAATGAGGCTATGGGATTGCACTCTGCACACACATGTGTATGTGTATATTCTTCGTTCTTCCCTAATACTGTTTCAACACCCAGGGCAATGACAGGCAGATTTGAAAGAGATAAAGGCTGAAAGGATATCAGACATTACATATAGCAAGATAGAAGAGGGAAATGCTATTAGTGCCACTCTGCAGAAAAGCCCTCATTGTGAGAGGGCTCTGTTAGAAATCAGAGACTCTAAATAGCCTTCCAGAACCCAACACCATGGACACATTAATTCCATTGTTCACCAGTTATGAAGCCTTTTTCTCTATGTATCTTGCTGATACATTTTGATTGCTTTAACATTTTTTGGTTTGAGGCAAAACAAAGAAAGTATAACAGTTTCCCAAAAGACTGCTTTAACTGGACTCTGAAACTCACACTTCACCAAAACCAGTAAAGTAAGGCAAAACAGAAGCATCTCTTTGACTTGCCTGCTATTTGTTGTTGTTTTCCTGCAACATTAGGTTAGCAGGTAAGATACACAACTTATTTTTAATACTTATAGGCAGGAAATGGGGAAAAACAGAATTTTGAAAATGTGGTTCATGGAAAGAGTGCATAGCACAAATGGGAAAATAACTTCTTTTGTGGAATTATGCTGTGATACATTTTAAATATATTTTCAACAAGTCTACTAGTGTAACAGTAACCTGATTCAACTCAGGGTTTTTTGAAACCTACCAATCTCTACTCCTCATACAAAATCTGTCTCACTCTCACTTTTCAAAATAATTGGGATGAAATGCCCCAAAACTAACTCACAGGGAAGTGTGTTTTTTTACTAAGACATTCAGATGAAAAGGAGGAAACAAAAGCCATTGCCTTCAGATCACAGCAAAATATTTAATGAATTGCTAGCTCTGGAAATATAGAAGCAACCGTTCTAAAAACTAATGAAGGTATCTCAGAGAAATATTGATTTGAATGATTTACTGAGCTGCAAAAATAATCACATTGAAGTAAATTAGTGTTTGGAACTGTAATTACTCGTTAGAATGTGTAAATTTTATTGTCAGCAATGAAAACTCTTATAGTAATAAAATATATTGCAACTTTAATTACAACAGTAATTTTCTATTTACACCTAGGTGAATATGCAGAACAAGCTATTTTTGGCCCAACCACCCCATCCAACATTTGCACTAACTACAACACTCCATGTGCATAGTCCTGAGATTTATTTCTAATGTCCCTGTCCTCAGGAATGCTGAATAATATCCCATATTACAGAGCAGTGCATTAATCTGCTTGAATTAAAGACTTTTTTGAATGATTATAGAGGAAGGTTTACAAAATTTCATTTTTCTTTAAATGGTTTCTTCTCCAGTTACAGTCAGTAAATTACCTTTATGGAATTTCTTCTTTTTTCAGTTTCATGGGATTCTTTCATGTAATGAAAACCAGCAGCACATAAGGGTTTAAATCTGATTTTCTTATTAGCAGCAAATTCTGTTTCCTTTAAAAGTTATGATAGTTCTGAGAAGGTCATCAAGAGAATTACAGGTTGAGAGTTTCTGCAGCTGGAACCTATTTTGCCATTTTAAGTCCCACTGATCATTAACATACAAAAGAAGTTTCTTTCTCTTTCCAATCTCAAGCTGATTTACCATTTCAACAAGACATCAGAGAACCTTTTATCCTGTAAAGCATGTTTCAGCTGTTAGACAGTGTAACAGGCATAGTACAATGTATTGTTTTTGCAGTATTAGATCTGTCATTTGTTCTATAAAGACAGACTACATTTGCTGTATATTCAATATTTTGTGTTAGCTGCAGTATTTAAATATAGTTAAATAGCCCAAAGGAACTTCATCTGATATTTTACTGAAATTAAACTCACTGAACTGAGAAGACTCTAAACTAACCCTCTACATTGTTTTCTGACAAATAAAGGGGTGCAGATATAGGAGTCTTTTGATGATCAGAAATTGCATATCATTGCATAGAGGAAAAGCTGAGTCACTGAGCCCATATACCCACCTGCTGACCAAATTTTTTGCTTCCTATTCTGGTACCATGTCATCAATATACCTTTCAATTTTGTATCCAGAAAGAAAAAAAAAATCGTAATGGTAACTATTCCCCTACATGGCCAGAAATCTGCGTCATTCTTGGAGAGCATCCCTCCTGCTGTTTTCTATCACCTATCCACCACAGAGACAAGTCTCGTGAGTAGAGACCAACTCAAATATGCTGTTATGAACATATTGCATTTGCAGTAGAGTATAAGGATTTTCTGAGATATTGCTTTTATTTGTTTTGTAATTTCTTCATCATTGTTTCCCTCAGAACCTCAGTCAGGATGCAGATGCCTAAACGGAGGCAAGCCTGATAATTTCTGAAGTCCCAAAACAGTATCAGAAAAAACATCTGGGTTTCCTAGTCTGGGTGAGGTGAGACATTTCATCTATCTTTTGGATCTGGGTGGAAGTAGTGGTGGGGATTGGCATCACACAACTTAAGTATTAACAGAGCCTCCCAAATTTCCCAGCTAGACTCTCTAGGTCTCTATATAGCAATAGGAAAATAGTCTTCTCAGGTGAACAATTTCAAATTGTTTAAACTCCTGGGCCAAATTGCCTTCTGGGAAAGATTCTTTCTGGAGTGACAATTCAGACCAGAGGCATTACCTAAATAATATTGTTATTGCAGGTGTCAAAATAGAGTGGGAAGGAAATTATGATAGACATAAATGGGACATCAGTGTAGGTCCCACTTCCTTTCACTAGCATCAATCCCAGCTCAGCTCAGTTCTTTCCAATGAGCAGGTAAAGGAACTAAAGCAAAATACACATCCATCCTTTTACCCTTCTCTTGTCCCCACAGTTTAGTCTCTTCCTTTTTCTAATTAAAAAGCTTTCTGTGCTCACAGAGTGCAGAATCAAAATTAAGAGAGTGAAATTTAAACAAAGCACACTCATGATCTGGGGTGTTTGTCTTCTATTGACCTCTGTGTGTTATGTAGGACTGAAGCTGTCTTGTGGACACTTCTAATATGAAGCTGGTGAGGAAATGGGTTGTTGGAGACTAATGAAAGGTGTTGGCAGGGTAAGAAGTGGGTATTGCATTGAGGAAGTAATGATGTGTAATTCAAAGATGAAAGAAAAGCTGCAGAGTTGAAAATAAGCCTACAACGTTCCAGTCTTTCCTGTGGTAAAGCAATATACCGCAGGTATCTCTGATCCTTTCACAGCCCTCCTGTTTCTGTTCAGAGAAAAAAATAACTAAATGCCAGTTTCTGTCGTTAGTCTTTTGCTTGGAGCATTGCTGTTGATTAAAAGATACATGGAAGCATTAACCAAGCATAAAGCATTGTTTGTTTGTTTGTTTGTAATAGATCTTTCATCTGAACATCTCTGCAAGATACTCTTTCCCCTTTATGGAAATTCCCAATTCCATGAAGAGTCATTTTAACCCCAGAAATGCCACGCATCAAAACCTTAATCTCAGATGTATTACCTTGGAGAGGGACTCCAGGTATTAGCAGAAATTGATGACTGACCACACATTATATTTTATAATTCCTTTAATAATCATCTAAGGGTTGTAGAACTTTCAGTCTAAAAGCTTATGCATTGGTGCTTCATTGACTGCACAAGGCAGCATTTGTTGCCATAGCAATATATCAGATCCCTGATCTAGCTTTTCGCTTTCAATATGAGTTGTTTGGTTTTGGTTTGGTTTTGGGGGGTTTTTTTTGTGTGCAACTATGACAAAAAACCAGGAGTATATAAAAGTGAAAACTAACTTACTTTCAAAACAGACAAACAAACAAAAAACCTTTATAAAATATTTAGTTAACTCTGTAAACTTGGTAAAGAATTATATTTTGCTTTTTTTCAGCCATATTCTCTCCAAACAATAGAAGATTCTATAAATTAAAAGGTTGATTTCACAATCAATAGACCTATATTAAAACATTAGAGTATTACTGAAAGCAACAGTTTCTCTTTATCATATTATTCAAACATAATACCTTTTGTGCACCTTTTGGACAGGTCTAAAAAACCTGAAATGTGTTGATCACCAAATTTAAAGGAGTAATCACTAGAATCAACAATACAGGCAACAGAACAAAATTTTGACTGATTCTTTAAAACTTTTACAGTACAGTAGTAGTGCTCATTTTATTAAATTATTTAATTAATTTTACTAGGTGAAATTATCACTTAGAATATTTTATTAAAGTATTTCCTGCAAATTTTGGAAGGAATTTTCCTACAAAATTGAGGAAGCTAGGCATTATTGATTTGTGAAATTGTGAGAGTGATAAATTATTACTGACAAGTTGCTGTCAAGGTCAAAAATGTGCCTCTGTTTTGACATGCAGAGATGATGATACTGGCCCCAAATGAGTGAGCCAGAAAACACAGCAAAATCGTGCCGTTTGTGTGCATCAAAACAATTAATCCAGCAGAGTTTCATCATGGTTTAAATTGGGAGTTTAAGTACTACAGGGATATAACTCTCTACATACACTTAAAACTGTGCACAAATGTCTCATGGGATCCCAGGGCTGAGTTACCCTCCCCACCCAGAACCATGGCACCCCTCCTCTCCTTCACGGAAAGCATCCTCACTTTGCCCAAACCTGTTCCTCCAAACAGCTGCCAAGTCCTTCACAAGGATCTGGCCAAGATATAACCAACCTCTCCGAGCAGATGACATCCCAAAGTCCCTGTGATGGGGAGCAGGTGCCCCTGTGGCCCGTGCTACACCAGCCCCATGTTAGCCAGGAGGAGCAGAGTGGCAGAGGTGTGAGGTCACTTACTGAGGGGGAGCCACCCGGGATGGTCTAGGTCTACCTGAACTGCAGCTGAGAGGATGCTGCAGTGTTGTACAGGATGGTTCCATGGGAAATTGAGCATGTCAAGAGGCAGCACAGAGAGCTAAACAGGGCTGGGAAGGAGGCTGAGGTGATGTGAGGCTGAGGTTAAAGCTGAGTTCTGAAGCAGCAGACTGGCTGTGGAGAAATTGAAGAAAATCTCAGAAAACAGCAGATTCACAAACTATAGCTTGTCCCAATGTAGGCTGAAAAGGCAGTAACAGGCATGGGAAGAGGTTATGTGTGCCCAGGAGTTCTGTGTCTTTGACCATGCTCCCATTTGGATAACCTCACAGAGAGGGTCTTCACTCAAGCATCTCATGTCCTGTTCCCCAGAGAGGTCTGTGCCAAGCCCTCCTGTAAGGTCTCAGAGTGATTTCCAGTCCTTCTAAAAACAAAGAATAATTCAGAAAAAGATTCCTTCTAACTGATATACCGTAGAGACAGCTGAATATGCTGATATATAAATTTTGTCTTCTGCAATTTTCTTCTGAGTTCACCCAAATGGACATAAGTAGCCATAAATTCTGTAAAACTCTACTTTAATTTTAATCTTTGGCTTGTAAGAAGTACAGCTTGAATGGTTTTTTATAGGGATTTTTTTTTTTATTTGGGCTTTTGTTGGTTTTGAGGAATGAGGGTCAGCTGACTGTTCTGGCTGTGAATTTTATTATTTTACTTTTATCATTTTTTTATAGCTGTTGTATGAAATGCAAATATTAATAAAAAGTGGAAGATACTTTCTGATGGAAATGAGATTTAAAAGTATCTATTTTATGTCTGCAAGTTGTCTTGCAAGTAGTGTCAAGTATGCACACCACACTTTTTCAAGATTTTGAATTTTCAGATTCAGACTTAATTGTGGAGAACACATACCACATTTCTAATTTTCAAACTAAGCAAGCCCACTAAAATTTCTATTTTTTACTCTTTTCTTACAAGTAACTTTACATGTATTCCCATGATCTCACAAGTTTATCAGATTATACAGGTGGGGTTTTTTTCCGTATAAGAAATGTCTCATAACACTGTAAAATGCTCGATCACTATTTAAGTTATTCATGTAATATCTATATCTCTTTCAGATTTTTCATGATATGTGTTAGCAAATTTTCACCCAGTAGATAAGAGGTATTTTGATACTCTGATGAATATGAAAAAAAAAAATTTAGAACAAAATAATTTCCTGGTCGCTTTTATTTTTCAGACAGAGGTGGTTTTATTATGTTTACTTCTGGAAATAAGCGTGGCAAGCTAACAGCTAAATAACACGGTTTTTTCACATAATTTCTTCTGGTTAGAGTAAGTTTTATGAATACTCTACTATTATGAAGAACATTTTTCAGTTCAGAGCGAATATAAATTTGACCTCTGCTCTGAAATGTAATATCTTCCCTATTCTGTAAATATTCGGGGAAGCCTGAAGAATTTCTCAGCTTGTGTGTATGTTTGAATAAGTCTCTTTGATCCAGCAGGATCAGTATTTTTTGTTCATATAAATGCCAAATTACACATAATTTCTACACTCCTTTATCTGATATAAAGGTCTAGCAGTGGCACTTGAACATTCAACAAAATAAAAAACACTAAGAGCAACTGGCTCTCAAGAGATGTTGCCAATGGCTTAACTGATGAAGAAAATTTGCACTTTCATTTTTTCTTCTTGACTGTGTTGAGATGGAGCTTCTCTGAGAGTTTCAGTTTCCAAAGGCAGGCTGTAATGTGGTAGAGTTCAAATTCTTCTAAAATTTTCCATTGCATTTTTAAATACCTCAAGGCAACGTTTACACTGTCCAGCTGTACTAGGTTTGGCTGGGCATTCGTTAGTGATGAGCAGTTGAGTTTGGGTTTTTTTCTTCAGCACTTGTTTTAATTTTTCTTGTTTTGATTTGTTGGTTGGGGTCTTTTTCTTTGTAGTTTTCTTTTGATGTTGCTGTTGCTGTTGTTGTTGTTGTTGTTTATGACTAAACTGTCTACCTCAGCCCATGAGTTTTGTCAGGTTTACACTCCCAATTCATTTCCTTCTCTCACTGCGAGATGAATGAGTAGTTGTGTGGGGCTTACCTACCCACCAGGGTTACACCAGAACACCTACCAATGTCCCTTAACAAAAATGTTGCCCACACAGACCTATTTTGAGATTGAATCCAATGGATACAGAGGGTTTTCCAGACCCCTGACTGAAAAAACCAATTAGCTGTAACCTCTGCAATAATTTCACATCTGAGCAAGAAAGGTAGTGTTTAAGGGAAGAATTTAAAGAGAGATGGTTCCTAAAAGTCTGTTGGGCTTCCTATGGCACAGTTGGGTAAAATGCCAACGTTATTAAATAGGATAGTAGATCTGGGGAACTCTATTTCATTACACATCTGTTCCCATGTGAGTTGTGATCTTTTCTAAGTTATCTGGGGCCAGCAAGGACAGCAGCCACTGAAAAAAGTTTAACACTGATGTTTCTACAGCCTTCCCCCTTTCTTATTGTTTTCTGCTAGAAGAAGAACATATCTGCTAGATATCATAACACTAGCTTACCAGTCACCACAGGTTTAGTCTTTCTTTGTGTGATTCTTTTTTGGACTCAAAAAATTGGCCTTGACATAGAGGTCATGTTTACAGTACAGAAAAAATATACAAGAGGAAATATTTGGACCCCTGTAGTTAAGGTGAACATTAGTTGATGTGTGGTAAAGGAAAGAGCATTCAGAATCTGGAAACAAGTTGTTATTCATTTTATTTCACTTTTTTTAACCAGTCTGAAGGGATGTAACTGTGTTGTCATTCATTACTTTCTCAGAGGATGCTCTCTTCCCTGTCACTGCCTTGGAGCTAAAATAAAATTGCCTGCTGTTTGATTCAGAAGCTTTGTATACCTCTAGCAAAAACAACAGTGTCACATAGACACAAGATTATTACAGGAGGCATAAGTCTTCAAAGATGGTATTTTGTTTAAGCAATCACAGAACCACAGAATGGGTCGGGTTGGAGGGGACCACAGTGGGTCCTCTGGTCCAACCTCCCTGCTCCAGCAGGGCCATCCCAGAGCACATGGCGCAGGACTGTGTCCAGATGGGACACATCTTGAGTATCTCCAGTGAGGGAGACTCCACATCCTCTCTTGGGCAATCTGTTCCAGTGCATGGTCACTCGCACAATAAAGGAGTTCTTCCTTGTGTTCAGGTGGAATGTTTCCGAATTCAGTGTTTTGTTTCAGAAGATCAGTGTTCAAATCCTGTTTCTCTTAGATCTCTCTCTTCCCTGCTCCGCTTTCCTTTCTCCAATCTGACTACATTCTGCAGTAGTCTCCTCCATCTTCTGGCCTTTTACAGGATAGCTGTTCCTTCCAGTGTGATGAAACCTGTGGCTGCCATTCATGTTAAAGCTGCTGTGTCTTGAGAGAGGTTTGTCACTCATTTTTTTATTCTATTCTGCCTTGTGCTTGGAAATATATGTAGCCTAGAACTAGTATATGTACTAGTTCATATACTATGAACTAGTATATGTACTAGCCTAGAGCCTAGTATATGTAGCCTATGATTGATCCCTTGGGAAACTCAGAACAGAAGACATTACCTAGTGATCGTTAATGATGAATCTTCCCTTCCAGACCAGCATTTGTGCAGCAGCTGACAAAGAATCCTTCAGGCTGATTTTTAAATTTAAACTTAGTTGCAGTGTTTAGACTTCCTGCTTGCTTAACACGAATGTATATTACTGAGCATCTATATCTTCTGTCTTCTATGCTAGTACAAGTGGAAAATTCTCCTGTTTGGCTCTGTCCCCCATGGAGTTTCAGTATTCTGGCTCAGCACTGAGAGGGAACAGAATGGGGAGGATTCCCATTTGTGTTAGGAACATTTTCAGAGCAGTAATTATATTTCTCACTTCTGAAATAAACACCCAGGACTAGTCCACACTTGTATATGTGTTTTATTTAGCTGGAATATCAGGCATGGTCAGCCTTTATGGGTGATTAAAGGCAAATGGGAGAGAATTAGAGAGGAAAATAAAGCCAAAGAACCCAGATGTTTGTTAGCCTTCTGGAAATGATCAGACCAGAAAACAGGATTATTTCCATGCATTGAGAGAATGAGTATTTGAACTGTTGCTTTTGACCCAAAATGTTGTTCAGATCACTGATCATCTCCTGGAGAGAAGAGACAAGATGAGATGAGTTACTTGTATTAGGAAATATAACAAACTTCTTCTAACTGGCTTGCAGACCATTTGCATGAAGAAACCTGTTAAAATGCCTGGGAGATCCTGAGCCTTGCTGTGTGCTTCAGTTGTGTCATCTTAGAGCAGGATGAGACTCAGGATTTCAGTAACACACCCACCCACACCAAGGTTCTCACTAAAGTGGAACTTGGTATCCCTAAAATACACTCTGCAACTAAACTGAGGGTAATAATAGCCCCAGAGCTTGTCCAGTGCAACCAAGAGGAATGGGGCAGGTATAATGTGAATATGTGCATCTGTACATTTCATCTCTCAGACGAATTATGCAGTCTCATGATGAAGAGAAAGCATCACAGCTTTCAGGTCTCTACACTTTTTTTAAATGTAAAGAGATGTAGAAATTCTACGTTGTCCTTTGCACAGTGATATTTAAAATGCGGAATGTATTTTTGCTGGCTTGACTGTTACCTCATCATATCTGAGTTTTCCTGATCGTACAGACATTTAGTGTAGTGACTTTGATTCAAAAATTTATGTTTTGTTTGTCATTAAACAATGTGGGGGAGCCATGCAAGTCCATTCACGTCTACTACAAGATCTTGTCATCCAGGCTTTTAATTTCTTCCATTCAGTGAAAAATCTCTAATTTATACTATTTATACTAATGTTTGTCAGAGAGCCAAGAATTTTTCATGTCCTTTAGGTGTAATGTCTGTACAATACAACTTATTCAGAAAGTTAAATTCAAACTAAAAAAAAAGGTATAAATTTCAATCTAAGTGTGGTGTGAAATCAAACACAGAAGCTTATTTCCTTATAGCTTTATAATTAATGCTCACATCTGTGACTCTTTTCAACTCAAAAACTCTCAATTGTTAAGAGATTTAACGATGCCTCATAATTTACAGCATGCTTATACTGTTAATGTTCACTGATTATTTTACCGGGAAAAGCACATCTTTAATTTATTTGATTTATCACTATAATTTTTTAAAATAAGCATCCACAATTGAGCTTTCTTCTGTTAAACATACAACTATTATGGGATACTGCAACTACTGGACAATATGGACATTTTAAAGAGTGCTATGTCTATAAAATATATGTCTTTCTGAATGATCAGAAAGTTTTATGAATCATTCAAATGATTTCTTATTAAACTATGTGCAATATCAAATCATCAAATCAGGAGACAAAACATGTTTCCCGTGTCTTTCTAGGTGTTTTTAAAATGTTTTTATTTGAACGGATTTATCCGTTTCTTCGCCTGGTGCAGAATTTCTATGTAACGTGACTTTGCTTATCAAATCAAATATCCATTTTCTACCTGGTGGTTTGGAAACTAGCATTTACCAACAGATGTGTGTCCCTGTTCAATTTGTTGCTAAATGGCCAGCTCTCCTCCAGTTAGATAATTAGATAGCCTAGATGTTTATATTTCCTTCCATTTTCCTCCATGGCAAACACAAATAATCATTGTAAGTAAAAGCACATTGAAGTGATCAATGTTATAATACACAATGCTTTTAAGATATCAATTAGTTTATTTATGTTCTGCAGCAGTTAATCCTTGAGTATACAGGAGTATAACATTTCATAACAAAAATAAGAAAATTTGTCAGTAAATAGAAACATTTAAAGGATTGCACTCTCCTAACCACCAGTTTCACAAAAATGTAGAATACTTCTGACATTTATTCTATCATTGTTTCATGGCCATTCCTTTACAGACTGGTTTTAAAAGGTGCATTTATAGGATCAGATTTTTCCTTTTTAAAGCAGCCAGCTCTGATAGGTGCAGCAGCCTCCTGCACCTCTGCAGTTTCTTGGTGATGCTTACCCAATAAAAGAAAACATGAAGTAAATCCTGTCTTATGCCTACGTACAATAGACCTATGGAGGAAAACACAGCTACTGTCTTTAATCTTCAGTTACAGGAAGATGAAAAGTAGGCATAGTTGGGCTGAGTGTGTCAAGCTACCTCTTACCTAAAGGGTCACACTTCTTCCTCTCCATTGCCATCCTCTTCCCATGAACAAGCATCATGAAAAAAAAATTCTAAAATGCCCATCTTAAGTGCAAGAAGTGTTGCTCTAGTCAAGCTTGTTCCTCACCCCTGTTATTAGTGTAACTAGAACTAAGAAAATGCAAACCTTGGCCTTGGCTATCTCACCAGTTTGGGTACCTTTCAAAATCTACCAATCCTGCTCATAACTCTCTCAGCACCAGAAAGAAACTGGTAACCCAACAGATTTATTTGATCTGGCTCTAAGAGCAAATCAATAACTGTCTCCCTTTACAGTATCTTATTGATGTAAGAAGCAAAGCAAAGACATAGAGAGCTACCCAAGGTCCCTTTGGATGTGCTAACTCCAGTGTTAGGGACAACAAACCTGCATCAGCCTTGTGCTGCTACGTGTGCCCAAGCCAACATGTTTTTGTCGAGAAGCCAAGGTAGGTGGGGATTCTCTCCCAAGTTGTCACTGTTTAGCAGCAAAAAACATGCCTGTACACATGTTGACATATTGAACCAGTCATAGTTATCCTGGAAATTCCTACTATATTCCTATTGCCTGGAACCTTATATTCACTCTTGTTTTCAGACGCTACCTGTGAGTCATGATGGGAGTCCAAACAGGATGATAAAATCTGCATCCTGCAATCCAGACATATAGCAAGTAATATTTTAACGGAGAATTTGTTATTTCAAGATCCTCAATATTACTGGGAGAGCACAGTGTGCTTTTCACTCCCTTCATCACAAAAATTACATGACAAAAAATTCAGAAACAAAACTCAACTGCCAATCAAATAATGGCCAGCAGGTGTTTACATTATCAATGCAGAGTTGGACTATTTTGAGATTAAAATATTTTTATGTACTAACATATAATGAAGATAGTGAATAAAATGAATACTTTTTATTTCTTGTTCCTTTAAGTATCTCCAATTCAGTGAGAACCGCAGTGGAGTTCAGTATTTTACCACAGTAACAGTAAATGCTGCTTTTTTGATGCCACCTACTCTACAGCCTCAGAGAGAAAAAAAAAAGGGAAAAAACAAAGAGAAAAAAACCTTCAAAGCAGTTCAACTGAGAAATTTCATACATTTATCCAAGTCGTAAGAACTAGTGCACTGAGAGAGGGAGAGAGAGGAATTACATCTTACTAGGTCCATACAATGTTACTAAAGAAAACAATCTTAACATAGAGTACTTTGCTGGTGTCTTTATGAAAGCCAAATACCTGAACTCTGCTTTTAGGAATAAGATGTTCAATCATCTGAGCTCAAAGTGATCTGCCAGCAGCACAAAGCTTTAATGAGCTATAACATGGTACTGCCATTCTAGGAGAATTTTAACATTTTTAACCATCATATGAATCAGAAGAAATGATATATTCCTCCTAGGAGAAAAAGTTTCTGAAATGTTATCTGTGCTTTACAAGATCAAACATTTTTGCAAAAATGACTATATTTGTCAGTTTCTCAACCCACCAGTGGAAACTAAGGTAAAGCTGATGAAAAGTTTAAAAAAAAAAAAACAACCCTCACGAAAAATCAATTTTGTATTTGATATAGTGGACATATTTTGACATCTTCTAATCTTATTTACATCAGCTACTGGCTGCCCACTAAATACAGAAAAGCAAATACAATGTGAAGAATCTACAGCAAAACATCAATTTCCTAGTAACACTTGGAATAAAATCGTCTGAAAGAAAGAAGACAATTTAAAACACAGTGCCCTTTTAGACCAAATATTCCTTCTATTTGGAATATTTTCAATTGTAAGTAGCAGATAGGAAGTTTGACTTTTCACTGCATCAAAGAAAGATACTTTAACAAAGTAAGTAAAAAGAAAGAGTGTATTGACCATCCTAATAATGTTGGAGTAACTGGATTTAGATGTTCCAAGAATGAAGTCTGAAATTCCTACAGTATGACCTTAATGGAAAACATTTGATACCATTCTGTTTCAGCATCCTTATATTTTTCTATCTTTGCATATTAGTAACTTTTTAATTGCAGGCATTTCTCTACATGATCATTGCAAACACAGAATTCCCTTTATGTGTGAACATTCTCTTCATGCATGTCCTGCACTCCCATGTGGTCCTTCCTCGTTTCTCTCCATGCAGCACATACTGCCTGCTCCAACCAGGTGTGACAGAATTGTGCCTCTAAAACTATAAATCACTGGAAAAGGAAAAAAATGAGAGGAAAAAAATGAGAGGAGAGGAGAGGAGAGGAGAGGAGAGGAGAGGAGAGGAGAGG
>VZRJ01007729.1:23676-122432 GCA_013397565.1 Ptilonorhynchus violaceus
AAAAAGGAGAGAAAAAAACGGAGAGGAGAGGAGAGGAGAGGAGAGGAGAGGATGTAGCCACCATATTATATTGTTGGACTGGAAGGTCTGCAGGTCTCCCTAAGGACAAAGTGCTTTTGGCAGATACAAAACAGCTTTTCAGATTAATGTTTAAGAGCCACTTACAGAAGGTACAGTGAAATTACACTACCTTTCAAATTTTCAGTCAATTTAACAAAGTGCTTCCAGTTTCCATTTTATATCAGGTGAAACAATGAATATTGAACAAAATGTTAATCTCTATCATGAGCTTTTTATTAATCTCTGTATTCAGAGCAGAGCATTTATTAAACAAAGGAGTCAGAAGAATGAAAGGCAATGTAGAGCCTTTGGCTTTGGACAGTTCTTGTACATTTAATTACTTTTCTGAGTATAGTTCAAGATGCTGTTGGATATTAAGAAAACAAGTGTTTATCTTCATCTTCCCAGTTTTCTCATTTTAGTAGACACTATTCATCTCCTAAATGTAAGTTCCCCTTTTATGACTAACATCTTTTTATCCCATCATAGAGTATAGTTTTGCAACTATTTTCATAAAGAGCTCAAGTAGAAAAAAACCCAAGGAAGATAAAGAAGTGTGAAGAATCGCTATGGATCTGATTCTGATAAGAGAGGGGAAGAAAAATGCCCATGTGCCATAACATTGTGTCTTGCTTTTTTTCCTGTAGTCTGGATTTTAAACTATGGGCTTTTGGCAGCAGAAAACAAATTCCCAGTTTGTCAGTAAACCTGATGGTACCTTGTAGCCAGGATGTGGTCCCTAAATCAACCTGACTTGCAGGACCAGACTGCCTGCTGGTATGCATGACCACTGCTTCAATGGAGCTCTGTATTTGTCCAGTTCAACGTTTCCTAAAATTTTCTCATTGGAAAAATTTGAGCTCTGTGTAAAATTTCAATTATGTATAACAAGGACAATGTTTCAAGCTTTGCAAAAGAATGCGAAATAGCATCACTGGGGCTCCCACAAAGGCCTGATTACATGATTTAACTATTCCCTGCCTCTTGAAAGGATGAGTCCTAGGCACTCATTGGCCTCTCTCCTCATCCACAGCCTGATTTTAAGGAGATGGAAGTCAAGGCATGCACGATTAAAGTCGATGTGTCATACAAACTACCAGCTCCCTGGTCTGGATAATGGGGGGAAATCAGGAAGCACTGTAAAGCAACTCCAAAGCAAATGCAGAAATCTAAATCTAGAGCAAAAGCTTTTGATTTTTCCTCAGGGAACCTGTTCTCTTGTATAGTTTAAAGCAATGAGCAGACTTACTGTAGGTTGGATGCATTAGATGGGCCAAGAGATCGTGAGAAATTAGAGTACCACCTGCTAAATTTTGCTTGTTATCACCCTCTCAAAGTATTTGTGGGTTTGTTCTTGTTGGCTGTTAATTTGTCAATTAAAGTTACAAAACCAAAGAAATTGATCAATCTGACCAGGCATCTTCAAGCAACCATTTGTAACCCATACAAAACTGCATAAAGTCAGGAGAAAACTGCAAAACAAATACAGGAATAAAAACACACCTTGAAAACAGGAAGTGTATCAAAATGCCACAGTGCAACACACTGTGCAAAAAAGTATACTCACAGAATAAAGCATCAGATTATGAAGCAACTAAACTCCTTTTTTTTTTTCTTTTATCTTTTCTTTCTCTTTTATTAAGAAAAATAAACCCAACCCAGGAAATAAAGCTGTTTTCACCAATTTCTGGTACATATGCACTAGCACAATGAAACAAGACAGATGCACAAACACCTGAACTACTTAGATAGCAGTGGAATTCCTGAAAATAGCATTTATGTCATTTTAAGCACTCCGTGCAGGTTCAGACAGCAGGCACACACAAGCAGATGTGCATATACAAATGCAGAAAAAAAAAATAGCAAATTTTTTGGAATGGGATTTCCTATCTGTGAAAATGCTCTCCACATTTGCCTACTAATGGGTTTGATTCACATAGGAGGTTACCATTCTTTACATTTATACCAGTAGAGCACCGTGGACTTAAGAAGAGGACAGGGAGCAAAACTGAAACAGCTGAGAACTTTCCTATGTGATAACTGGCTTTGCTCAATATGAAATGTTTGCTCCATATAAGCCTATCTACATTATAAATCTACAGTACAGATCTAAAGAAACCTTTTGTCGCAGATTTCCATTTTCTGTTCTTCCGTTTCTGGTAATATTGCAGAATTTACTTGTAAACCAGCTGTTTCTGAGAGCTGCCCATAAAGCTCTGCTTTTCATTCTTTCTGGACTCATTTTGCAGCAGTTTCTTGTGCCAAGCACAACAAGAGCTCATTCTTCATTGTTCTTCAAAGTCACTATAAACAATAGGAATCATAAACATAATCATGTGTATAACTCAAGTCTGTAAGCACAGTAACTGTGGTGCCTTGCTGAAGCATCTGTCAATAAACATATTTGTCAGGTTTAAAGCCTATTCAAAAGGTAAATGCTGAAAAATATCCCATATTTGGCAGTTTAGATAATAATTCAATTTACTGAATCTCCCTCTGGCACTTGTGGAGTCCATTTTGTGTCTCTCCAGTTAAAGCTTACTCACTTTTATATCACTACCCAAATGATCAAAGCTGGAGGAAAAGCTTTTAGTCCTACAGAGGATAAGGAAGCTTGTATTTTATCTGACTCTTCATGATGGAACTCCATGCTCAAACTGATCTAATTTGCTCGGATATAGCAAGAAGGAAAATTCCTCAGAATCAGAGCTAAGAAGCTGCTGGCATCACTGGAGAAGAGGAAAGTTAAGAATGATCAGGGGAAAAGACTATTTATGTTTTTAAGTATTTATTTCCCTATTTATTTATATTGTCATTTTAACATTCTGTAAGAATATGCCACTAATGGGAAACATTTGGGCAAAGAAAATATTCTGTGTTTTTTTAAAGGACTGGGACAAAACAAAGTGGGTTTTAATAGTGCCTAGCTCTGGGAGCTTCTTTTTTAAACTTCACATTGTTAAGGGAAACTTATGGAAGTGGAAACAGACAGTTCAGCTGTCATTTGAAATTTTTTGTTTTAATATACCGTGATAATTTACTAAAAAAGATTAAAACCTATTTCTTGTGTCAGACAGTATTCATTTGAACAGAAACACATAATTGGTTATGAGCAGTACTAATTATATCACATCCACCTCTCCCATCACATCCACACAATTTTTTTCATTGTAGAAGCTCACCAGGTCAGATAAAAAGGAATGTCCATTGGTAAATATAAGTTGACTGCTATTAATTATCTCTCTGCCCTGCATATATTTGGAAATTAATTCTGCGAAAATGTGCTTTGTGATCTTCCCAGAAATTTAGGTGAGGCTGACTGTCCTTTGTAATTTCATCCAAAGTATGAGAGCAATGCATGCATACAATCTTTGCTGTTTCCCACCTCATATGAGCTCCCACTTTCCTCTTCAATTCAGAAGCCTCTGACAAAATTCCCAGTGTTCCTTCACAACAGGATGATTTTTTCCTACCCTTCAAATTAGTTTTCCTTAAAAAACAAACAGCTCTCCTGTGTAATTCTGCCCTTGGTCAGCTTCCCCCCAGGTATTCTGTCTAGCAGCTGCCAGAATAGCACAGAGTCTAATATCCCACAGCTTGGAGCCCTAACTCTGCTGTTTATCTGCCCAGTTTTCCTCTTGGCCTTGAATTCCACCATTTTCTGGCTGCTGCAGCCCACCCCATCTGTGACCACATTTGTCATTCTTCCTTGGTTGTGAGCATTAGGCAAACAGAGTTACTCCTGTTCAGCCCCTTTAGCCCCTTTTTATTAGGAAATGTCACCAAGACTTTTCAGAAATCTCTTGGATTGCTGCACAAAGCCATGAAGCCCTCTTGGAAGATGGCACTGCGGGTGTCATCTCCAACAAAGACCCTTCCACATATTCTTGGTGGAAATCCAAACCCACTTCAGGCAGTTTTCATCATATTCTGGTGATGATACCACTGAAATTGCTTCCTTCTAACCTTGGTCAGGTCTTGACCCACATCTCATGTTTTTCATCGGAGCTCAGTGCAGTGAAATCTTGCCTTTCCATAAAGCACAACTTCTCTTTCTATTTTTCGTGCTCATCCCTTTCAGAGAGCCTGTGCCCACCCAGGACTATGCTGCACTCACGTGTGCCAGGTCCCCATGGCACCTGTCACATCATAACCCTGAGACTGCACGGGGGTTCTTCTTTGCAGGTACAGATACTTGAGACAAGCCTCTCTTTAGAGCAGATAGTAAAACACCCAGTATGAGTTTTTATTTGAAAACACAGTGTGTGCATTACTTGACCATAGGATGATAACTGACAAGGAAGATGAACTTCACACATCACTCAATGACTACAGTCTTGAAAAACAGCAAAGACAATGTGGATGTCATTTTTTTCCAATTTACTCTAATTCCACTATTTGTTTATAACATCAGTGTTCTATCCAGAATATGTGGAACAGGATTAGATACTGAAAAGATCCTGAAAACAAAAACATAATTTTGTATATTTTTATTTCTTTTTAAAAGATTTTTCTCAGTTTATAAAATAAATTTTTCAGCTTCAGCCTAGTATCTGGAAAACACAAGTCACCCACAATCATCTACAACACAGGGTATAAGTAAAGAAAGGAAAGGGAAAAAGAAGGGGTTCTTAAAACTTTTAAAATGTGTTGTTGGAAAATGTCATGCCATTGCTAAAGGAAGGGTTTTTTAAACAAGCTGCACTTACAGTGTTCCTGCAACAAGTCAAGGGAAACCAAAGGAAACCAGTCCCTAAATAGCAGTCCCAGTGCAAGTGAGAAGCAACATCATTAATATCAGGAGGTCAATCTCAATATTAATTATTTATATGATAGATGAGAAACAAATCTCAAAATTGAAAAAAAATAATGCTCATAACCAAAGCACTTTTTAGATATTCTGTTTTCTTTCTTCTCGATATTCATCAGTAGAAGCCTGAGTAAATATACCTGCATGGGTTATTATGTGGGAATATTTAGAATGGTCAAATGTCATGTGTCATTATTGCTCTTAGCTGCTGTACCTTGTTTACTTCCTTTCTTCCAATGTCTTGTATTCAATGAAATGAAAGGGAAAGCCAAGGAGATATTCTTAATCTTCTGTATTTGAATAGCCTTATGCTTGTAAATAAGGTAATTAGTATTTGCTTTTCATATGTTTTACAATGCAAAGGGAACTATTAATATTTAGAAAATAGTGTATTTAAAATCATTGGTTATTTCCTGTGCAGATACTATTGATACTAACACTTGACATTACATTAATTCCCAAGGCAATCAGTTGTTACAGCAATATATGCAAGCAACATAATCTCACAGAGAGGGAACTGGCAAAAGTCCAATCAGCTCCTCTGCAGAGTCCAGAGATTGGTTAAGAAAAATAGCAGTTCAGCTTCTTGAATTCTCAGTTATGGAGTGCTGTATGTCATAAATCTTATCAGAAGATATTAATAAAAAAACTAAATAAAGCTGTGTACAACTGAACCATCAGGAGGTTTCTATGTACAACAGCTCGGCTAATACAGCCAACAAATGGCTTCATTGCATTTAACTGTGGCACTGCCAGAAACAAGACCTTAAGGTTTGAAGACCTGGGAGAAGAGCATGTTTTACTTAAATGGGAGCAGAACACAGATATACTCTCACAACCAATTGTTAATCTGTTTTCAGCTGCCCAAGTATAGTAAGTTGTAAAGTGTCACGCCTCATTTGCTGAAAGTAATTTTCACCAACAAACTCTCTGTGCTTGAGACATTTTGTTCTCTTGCCAATTGACTTGCTCATTTACATAGACCTTTGCTACACAGACTACATTTGGACAGTAAGTCTATATGTGATGTTTCAAACCTTTGTAGAACGCTAAAAAATGCAGATTTCTTCAGAGAACAGTGCAGGTAGGAGGAGGATCACCAGCTGTCATCTCTGGATCAAGGTTCAAAACATCAGTCTTGGCTTTCAAAGAATGAAACATCTTTATAGCTGGATATCCATAAAATTCATCTAATGTTTTAGGAATCTGATCCTGACTTGTAGCTCCCAAGCATTACAAAGCTTATGATGCATAAATTGTATAAATGCCACCACTCCGCTCCAACACGAAACAAAGACGTTTAAACAAGTTACATTTCTTTAATTTTGATTCTCTTTCAGAACTTAATTTCCATATGAAGCTGAAACTTAGTTTCAACTTTCTGTTGGTTAACTTATTTATTTAAAATATGGCGAGTCCCACAGTGATCTTAAAGTAGCGAATGAATAATGAATGAATGTAGATCAGTCTAATGTATTCTACCAATGTTTCTGATGAAGGCAGCAAAATATTTATACTTTCTTAGGTATGAAATTCTTTTAGAGAACTGTTAATTTTTGCAGATTCCCTTTTTTAAAAGTGCAGTTTTTGATAATTTTAGGTACAACTGTTTTCCACACATCCATTTTTATCAAATGCCCTCGTATCTACTCCTGGAGGTGAAGGACTTGTATTTTCATGCTGTAAAGCTGAACAATCTGCTAGCAATGGTGGAGGTAATCAGCCACTTCTCAGATAGCCAGCAACATGCAATAAAATTAATTTTATTAATATGCCAACGAAAAGGTATCTCCCTGTTCTGAGGAAATGAGGTGAGTCTACTGATAAGTTAAATACCAATCCTTGAGCCTAATCTCTTCCACATAAAACAGTAGCCCAATATTCTGGTCGAAATAAAATCTTCCTTTCAAAATAGAAAATTTTGTTGGACTGGGTAATCATGAAATTGCACACTAGATTTTACAGCAGCAAGTCTAGCATGCCAATGGTTTATTGGAGGAAAGACAAGTAGCCATTGAATTTAATAATCACACCATCTGGAATCACAGACTCACAGAATATTCTGAGTTGGAAGGGACCACAAGGATCATCAAGTCCAACTCCTTGTCCTGCACAGGCCCCATCCCCAAGAAGCACATCACCTGTCTGAGAGTGTTGTTTTGATAACCAAGGTAGGTGGTATTTGGCAGCTGAAGGTGTTGAAGAGCACAGGGCCAAGGATGGAGCCCTGTGGAACCCCACTGGTGGCCGGACACCAGCCTGATGTCCCCCCAGTCACCATCACTCTTTGTGCCTGATCCATGGTCCAGTTGCTCACCCACCGTGTAACATGGTTATCCAGCTGTGTGATGGACATTGTGTCCACAAGGATCCTGGGAGAGACACTTTGCTGAAGTTCAAATAGATGACACTTACTGGCTTTCCTAGATAACAAGGTGGGTTACCCTGTCATAGAAGGAAATCCAGTTGGACAAGCAGGACTTTCCTCTCATGAAGCAGTGCTGGCTCTGACTGATACTGCATTTTCATCCAGTGTTTTTCAATACCTCCCAGAATAATCTTTTCCATGATTTTACCAGACACTGCAGTCAGACTGATAGGCCTGTAGTTTCCAGGAAAACTTTTGGCTGTAGTTGTCAGCCCTTAAATATTCTAACTTCTCAATATTACTCCTACCAATTTTTTATAGTGGTGTATGAAAATGAATTGGGATTACCCATGAGGATTCATAAGTCTAGACATAAACACTGACAAATTTTAGAACTTGTTAAGTAGCTGAGAAGAAAATATACACAAAATTTATTCATTTTTCAATGGATACCGCCACCTGAAAAAATATAGATCATATTTATGATTCATGCTGCTGAACAAAGAACACATTTTCATTTTCTAACTCTGGTTCTTAATGCTCTACTGTCCCTTAACAAATAAACAAATGATTTCATTATTTCAGAGAGAAGACAAACATGCAGGTGTGCTCCAAATTGCAGAAGTCCATAACATAATTTGTTTGCAATTTCAGAGTTTTCTAAACTGTATGAGTGCTGATATTTAGGCTCCCAAACACAGTTTTATTAAGTGCAAGTTAAAATCTGTTGGTTTAGGGAGCTTTGGGAGGGAGTGTTGGGGTTTTTTTACCAACTGTTCAAATACAAATTTTAGTCAAAACCCAGACACTTAGACAATTTCTCCCATACCACAAAACTACTCAGAAAAAGAGAACATTTTTTGTTTATTGGTTTATAAGAGTGATAAAAGAAGAATCTTTTTTTTTTCATTTATTTGGATAAGAGTTCTTAATTACTTATTTAATAAGGAGCCTGTTTTCCTTTGCAAAATACTAAGTTCGCTGTTCTAATCAAATTATGGTTAGAGACAAAAATGAGCTCTAATCCACAGTGAGAAAAAATTTAGAAATATGGAATTGTCATGTGATCCATCACTTAGAATAAAACACGCATCAAAGCCACTAAGTAAGCAGTAAAAATAGGAATGTTGATCTTTTCACCAGAAGAGAGTACTACAAAACAGCGTTTATGTTTCTGACATCATCAAAGGATGCACGAGCTCAGCCAGTGGTGTAGTTCTAACTCTGCTGGCGTGGTAAAATTCGGTGATCTCCATGTCCATCTCTTCTTTTGCATGCTTTGGACACATGCATACCCTTCAGAATTGAAATGTTCGCTATAGTGGCATAGCAATGAGCAATATTCACAGCAAAACACATGCAGATAAGACAGTCACTTGTTTAGTATGCTGGGGTTTTACTTTAATCAAGCAGTGCAAAACTGACTGCATCTGGATGAAGATGCTATGCAGACAGTTAAGCACACCTGTTGAAAAAATATATCTGTGAGTTCCCAGATTTAACCTGTTTAACCCTACTCCCTTTAGTCTATTCAGAATAAAAATGTTGGTTCATACGTTCCTCTTTTTCTATTTCCTTATTGTGCTGCCGCCCACAACTAATGACAATGTGCCAGTCACAAATGAGACAAAGTTTGTGCCCAAATTAGGGCATTATCTTTGCATTCTGCACAACAGCACTTGGAGGGTAATGAAATTATTAGGACATTATCAAAAATTATCCCTGTTGCCTGTTACATGGCTGTGAAAACTGTTGCCACCCTGTCACAACACAGAGGCAGTCAAGGACATGCACATTAACGTGAGTTTTGTACATCACAGGTCTTCATATCAGCCTTCCATGGGAAAGGCAACATCAGACAGTATTTGTTCCTTGGAGGATGGTATGTCTAAGAGGAATTTTAAATCCAAGACAAACCTTTTCTACATACTTCAAAGATGTTCACATTTCATTTCAAATGCCACTTATGGACATCTGAATTATACATCTAGCAGTTATAATTATTGCACAGGCTATGCTATAATTCTATTTGTCTTTTACCTATACTTAATTTAAAATCAGGTCACCTTATTTATGAATTTGCCCAAATAATAATCATATTTTGTAAAATAGTATTCACTGAATTAATTTTCTCCCATTATTTCTGTGCTCTTACTCTTGGCCTTTCCTAGCCCTGTTCAAAATTCCACAGTGGTGCATAATTCTCTTTTCATGAAAGGTTGGAGGTTGCAGGATTTCTTACTTTTAGGAGCCCATAAAGGATTTTAAAATATAAAATCTCTAGATAGTGGAGAGTTTCTTCTGAAATTTTAGACATCTTAATGTTTGATACATAGAATTATATTAATGTTTTAAGTAAATGAAATCTTTGCAAAAGTCTATTAACTAGGTTTTTATACCTCTGACCTTTGTGTTTAATTTCAGCTTCTTTTTCAGGAGTTAATGAGCATCTTGTTAAAATCATGCGAATAAGAAAATTATAAAAAAATGTTTATTCTAAATAAAGTAAGTTGGTCAACGGCAATGCAAATCTAATGAATGGTTGCAGTACAAACAACTTTTCATGCTACATGGTCTTTGGACTACCTCTGAGCCTCCCCACCTGTCTAAGGTAGAAACCTTTCCTTCTTCCAAGCCAGGTGAGTTGTGAAAGACATAACCTAAATCTGGACTGAAGTTGTGATCTGGTGAACCATATTCCCCCTTCCTCCCAAAGTGTCTCTGAAATCTGTTTGATGGACACAGAAGTCAGGGCGGTGTCTAAATTTACCCAGTCTTGATAACCGAAGTAGGTGGTATTTGGCAGCTGGAACTTCTCCCTCTGCTTGAAAAATTTCTGTCTGATGCCAAGTCGTATGTACCATGATGTCACATCTTCTTATTGAGAGATGAGGTAATTTTGCAGACCAAGATAGTAATAAGGTTCATTTAAAGCATCATTTCTTTTCCACTCTGTCCCTCATAAGATTATGTAATGAGTTTATTTGACATGTACTGCTATGATGTCAGAGAACCAGACTCAATGACTCAGGGGATCCCTTCCTGGCCTGTCTCCCTCCACTGACACAGACTATAGCTGACTTGCTAACAGTGAGGTTACCTAATTATTTTCTGCAGACCTCCTATTTCTTTAATTACACATGTGATTAAAACATTAGCTCTTTTATCCATATATTATCAGTGTGAAGTTCAGACTCCACAGATGAACAGAGGTTGAAATAATTTGGTTCCCAATTTTAGTTTCAATCAAACATTCCCTCATTTCAAAGAAGAAATTTAATTTATTTGTTTGTGAATTCTCTATCTTAACAATAGATTAAGGATACTTCAAAATTCATGAAAATAGAATCAGTCTTATCAGTCCCAAGTATATAAAGTTTTTTATGCATTTGGTACTGTGGAAAGACAGACTGAATGTGGGCAATTCACGGAAAACAAAACCTTTTCTCCATCCACCCACTTACGCCAACTAAAATAAATAAAATTTTTAAAAGGAAGGAAAAGATAGTTTGTAACTCCTGAAACTTAATAGACAGCTCTAGCAGCATACTAGTATCAGCTTGTTGTGGCAGTAGGATCCCTGATATCATCAAACTAAGAAGCTGATAAATTTATAGATCTCTGTATATTTATTCCTTGAAATGCACAGTTCATAGAGGTAAACCACTGCTGCTGCAATGAGTTATCATGGGCACCCATTGAACCACTGTGACAGATATATACAAGACTGAACCAAAAAGAAAAACACTCTTTTTTTTTTTTGTAAGTTCCAAGTTAGTCAATCTTAGCAGTTGCTATGATTAAAAAGCTTCAGAATTGGCAGGTATTTTTAAAACAAGACCACTCCATAAGACACATAACTCTTTTGTGTTATTCAGTTACTACCAATTTGCTTTTATAATATGCACATACTCCATTTCCCTTAGGAATCCTACAGAACTGTAACACAATAATGCAAAAAAATTGCATCAGGAACCATTTAGAAGACATAAACACTTCGCTGCAGTCTGAAAGGGTCGTGGCTATGCACAGTGAAGAGCTGGAGTTTTGCATTCCTGAGTACCTGCTACCCTGAGCACTGCACACTATCATCTACCGCACGGTACAGTTGCTGTGCTGGTTTTAGGGTTTAGTAAAGACAATGCTGCATTTGATATTGTACATTTAAACATGTCCAGAATACACAGACTTTTTTACCCGTGCTGGGAATTAACTTGTCTGCTTATTCCTACTGACAGGGAGCCACAGTGTCAGGCCGCTCCACAGGGGAAGTGGAACACAGGAGCAGGAGTAAGAGCACTGGCCTCACTTCCCACTCACCAGTGCCCAGCAAAGCCAGCAGAGATTGGGGCTGCTGGGGCCAGCCCAGAGGCCAGAGCAAGGCCACAGTGATGAGGCAGGTCCCGGGTCAGTCCAGGACGGCACATCTGCAGTTCGCCTCTGCAGCCCAAATCAACAACGCACATGGCTGAGAACGGCACAGCTGCATCACAGTGTGGATGTAGCTCTGGTGGGATCTGAGGGGAGAGCAGCTGCTCAAAAGCACTTTCTAAGTGAAGATGGACAGCTCCTGCTGAGAACTTTCCAGCAGAGTTTTGTTGAAGAGCACTCTTCACAAAATGGGACTCCCACACCATCATTTAGGTCAGCCCTGAAACTCCTGGAGGGGCCATGTGCTCAGGGCCCTGAATCTGTCTCTGCCCTGCACAGTCACAACAGACAGAAATTCTGCGAGTGCTTCTTATTGCTTTCAGCTTTCCAGTTCTTCATGCTTTCACACAACAGAGCATGAGCTTCAAAAGATGTTTTTCAGTCTACTGAAATAAAGAGGTGAAGAAGAAATGCAACAAATTTTTAAATATTTCTATGAACTACCACTTTTCATCACACATAACTTTTCATATCATTTCACTAAAACAGGGCATTCGTAAGTATTTGATGAAAGGACCTGGCACCTTCCCACTTAGAGGGAAATCTTTCTGATTAGGCATATGAAATAGTTGGAAAGGAGATGGGAGAGCAATAGATTCTTGGGAGAGATTGTTTGGAAAATTCATTTTCTAAACTAGAAGAGTTTATCAGTAGATTAGTTTGGCAAAGGCAAAGAATGGAATAAAAGTTTGAGGGGTAACTAAAATGGTCTACAGGAAATATTTGAAGTAAAATAGTGCAAAGTGTAGAGTAAGCACCAAAGGCAATAGAAGCACATGGGTTGTTACCCTGCATTCTTGTGTCATAGGGGGGGAACTGGCTCAGGAGGAGGAATGACAGGAAATAATGTGATTCTTCAGTGGTGAAGTACCAGATCCTGCAGTGTGATGCAAGGTTTGCACACAGAGAAGCTTGCAAGAGTTTCTCTCCCACCAATAAAAATCTCACATACCTTAAAGCGAAGGGAGATGTCTGTGGACAATGCAGAGCCTTGAGCAACAGCCGTAGGGGAAACATAACCAAATACTTAAGATAATAATAATAATCAATAATAATAATAATAATAATAATAATAATAATAATAATAATAATAATGGGTTTACAGGTTGCTTTTGGGCCTCTTAAATAACTCTTGTGTCAGCAGGATGTATAGGTTGATTTTTTTCATATGGAACTTCTTCAGGAAGCTTTATTGTGGACTCCAGGCAATCAAGTCCTGTGATTCTTAGTTGGAGGGCTTATTGTCCAGCCTTTAAGTAGATCAACTGCTTTTTGAAAGCTTTTCACGAAGTACAAACAGAGGCCCTAGGAATGTTTTTTCCCTCAAATGCAGAAACTTCATTTCTGATTCATACAGTTTATAAAGAGCAGCATAGCTTCTGATCTTATTTCTTATACAACTTAAAGTAACTCCAGACTCTTTAATGGGGTTACTTCAGATAGAAATTGCTGGCAGTAAGAGTGAAAGGAAAATGTGTTATCTATATTTCTTCCTTCATAAGGCGAAAGGAAAATATGAAACTGTACTTACAACAAAGTTTGCAGGTCCTGTTAAAGGCCCTCAAGACAAGATTGTGTGTCTGTTATTCCAGTTAAAAGTATTATCCATCTTACTGTTGAAGGGGGAGGTAGTTCAGAAAGAAGCTACGCACACTTAGCTATGTGATCACGAAGTGGACGTCTTCATAATTTTCTTCAGTTATACGCAAAAATTTAAAGGGTTTAACTTTATCACAGTACATTGCTAAACAGGAAATTGAGAACTTTTCTCTCCAGATTTTTTCTGAACATCTTCATTAGGGTATTTTTCAGAGAACTCAGCAGGCAGTGTATTTTAATGAGAAGGAAACTAAAATAATGTTAACAGAATTAGTACGGCTACAAGAAAAGTTATTAAAGTGCCTAACACATAGCAGATTTATGCAAATGTTCTAAAGCATTTTAAATATTAAAATATTAAAATACATTTTAAATGAAAAAAATTTCTTCTTCCTCTATATCGATAGCTATGCTGAAGTCTATAAAAAATTTGTAATCCAAATCTTCACAAATAATGTCAGCAGCAATTTTTCAAGGAAAAGGTAGGGTAAGGGTGTGATACACAGGATTATTAGCAAGAAGCTATTTTAAACCCCTTTTGTCCTGTGTGGCTGTGTATTACAGCAGATTAATTATTTTACAGTAACACCTAAGATTCTCCTTTGTCTCTTTTTGGGTCAGTGTACACAAGCCCAGGGCTTGTGACTTTTTCATTGTGACATGAAGTCATACAAGAGTGTGCATCAGTTGTGGGAGCCAGGGACTCACTGCTGTGCATTCCTACCACTTTTATCCAACAGGTCTGGCTGAGAGGGACACCTGTGGTTATTCCTATCACATGGGATATGCTCGTTTGCACATATACATCATATACCCAAAATACTTGGATGAAGAGCATTTTGGTTATTTCAAACTTAGTTTGGATAGCAATTTACTGACTGTAGCACCTTGCTTTTGGACTTGTAGGTTATGCAGTGCCCTTTTTTAAATGGTAAAGTTATGGACAAGTTTATTACAAAGATTATTCTTGCAGTTATTGAAAAACACCTGCAAGACAATGCAGTCATCAGTCACAGCCAGCAAGGCTTCCTGAGAGGAAAGTCCTGCTTGCCAAAGAAAGTTACCAAGATGGTCAAGGGCCTTGAGAGGAAACTGTAGGAGGGGTGCCTGAGGCTCCTTAGCCGGTTCAGCCTGGAGAAGAGGAGGCTGAGGGGAGACTTCATGGCAGTCTGCAACTTCCTCATGAGAGGAAGCAAAGGGACAGACACTGATCTCTCTGTGACCAGTGACAGGTGACAGAATCAGAAAGAATGGCATTAAGCTGTGTCTGGGGTATAGGAGAGAGAATAGGAAAAGGTTCTTCACACAGAGGGTGGTTGGGCACTGGAACAGGCTCCCCAGGGAAGTGTTCATAAGCCTGACAGAGCTCGAGAAGTGTTTGGACAACACTCTCAGGCACATGGTATGACTCTTGGGGTTGTCTTGTGCAGGTCCAGGAGTTGGACTTCAACGATCCTTGTGAGTCCCTTCCAACTCAGGATAGTCTGTGATTCGATGATTCTTTCTGCTAAGCCATGAAGGATTTCAACTCTACACTTCTCACTGTAATCCAACCTGACAAAAGCTATGTGCTGTGTAGAAAGCATTCAATTTGAAGCACACTGACCAGAATCAATAACACCAGAATACTGAGCACAAAATACATAGAACAAATTCAGATTTTTTCCAATCCTCTTTTGGTCAATGACCTTTGATGGATGAGGAGGCATTCTTGGACCACTGCACAGATCCTTACAGCTGGGTATTCATGCATTCTATCAACACTCTTCCCACAGAATAACTAATCTTCTGTAACTGTTAAAGCACAGAAAGAAGAAAATCCACAGATTATGGGGAAAAGGGCTTTTTAAGGGATAGAAGAACTACACAGAAAGAGAATTCATGACTGAGCACCCCATACTCTTTTCTATCAAGAATAGCATTTGCATTAAGGAAATATTTTACCATCAGCGAAAGAGCTCCAGTTGTTGCCCCCTCAGCCTGCCTTTACCCACTCCAAGGGCAGGCCAGACATTCCTGTTGCACCTCTGTGCCAGTCTCTGGCACTATGCACCCCAGCTAGCACAGAAGGAGATGCAGCAATTGCTCTCTGGGCCAGAAACCTCTCTGATTGTCCCTTAATGTAAGGGTAAAATGAACCATGATTACCATGTGGGAATCCTTTGGCTTATGGATTCAGATGATGTCTTTTAGTTAGAATAAAACTAAGTAGTGCTAGGGGCCAAACAAGGAAAAGAACAGAAGGTTATGTGATATGTAAAGATATTTTTCCTTCTTTAGAAAATCAGTGCATGATGTAGATAGGAAGACCAGTGAGATACACAAAATCCATTTCTTGTTTGAAAGTAAGGATGATTTACTTTGATTTATTATAGCACAGCAAACACCAACTGGCTCAAAAATGGATGGAAATTCTAGGAAAATCTCTTACCATGCAAAGAAGTTAAATGCATAACAAGCTGTATGTCATGGGCATAAATGTAACAGGCCCCACTGAAAAGCGAGCCTTATGGTGTGACCCTGCAAACACAGTCATGATCACCTCATACATATACACAAATCTCAGTTTGTGACAGAGGGATTTATACACTCTGATTTACACAAGAGTGGTGGAATTCCTCTGTAATCGAGGAATCAAATGTCACACTAATTATTGCAAAAATGTAGCATAATACATCTTAAAAAGTTGTTCCATTGCTTTGGTTAAAAACCTATTTTCTAGAAAAACTTGAAACCAAGTTGTTACTTTGGAACAATTTCTCTCCTCTTTCCCAGCTTTCCCCCAAAAATAAAGTGCCAGAAGAAATATGCAAATTCTTAGCAACCAAGTAGGAATTACAATTCCATCACAGTACCTCAGTAGTATACACATCAGTTTTTGAGATTAACTGTAATTAGGGGAAACAAAATAGGTGTAACATCCAAATTAATTTTACTTATTCAGAAGTCTTCAGATTTATTAGTCCAATTTGATTAAGGTACCATATGATCAAGATAAAATAAACCTATATGTAAATCCACATTCACATATTGCTAGTCTGTTGTAATATATTTATATTTTCGGATTTCACTCACTGCAAATCAGTGGGATACTGGAGAAATATTCTTGATCTGATGCCCAGTATTAAATTAGATCGAATACTCACTATCTAAATTTATTGCAACAGATGACATTGTGAGCTATCCAATTATTTTAGTACTATTTGGCACAATGTAATTTAAAAAAAAACACCTTATATTCAGGCAAAGCAGTTAATAAATCTCCAGCAAATTAATCCTTTTGATGTAATACTCAAAGGCATGAGGATAAAAAAGAAGCATCCTCTTTCAGATCAGCGTGACGTTGCAGCAAGTACCAAATATTCTTTGCCCTGTTGATACAAGTGACTTCTTTTTTCTTGACATTCACCTTACTGCATAGGAAATGGATTACATTCCTTCTGTATGATGCTGTTTGATAATGCTTAACATCAACTGTTCAAAAAACCAGGCTCCACTTGTTAAAAATATATCTACATAAGCTACACAGTTGCCTGCACAGTAAGGGGGAAGTCCAGGAGTCACTCAAAAATCTCATGCTAATATGGTCAATATGTGTACAACTTGCCATGCTCCTTGTGCAGCAGGAAGTGAGGTGCCCAAGGCTGCATTTGTGTGGTAAATCTTAAAAGCCAAGCAGTTTACATAAGAAGATTTATGAAACTGAGAAGCTAAAAGGGAAAAATGTAGAATATAACAGCCCCCACAGAAAAATTCTTGCCTGCAAAACCTTGAGTCAGAGCTGACAAAGCCTTCTTAAGCTACCATAAAAGTAATCAAATTCCTAGCAAGGAAAATAAATGGAAGAAAAACTGACTGTCCTGGAATTTTTATTAAAACAGATTGACATAGCATATGGACATAAAATAAGTCTTTTCCATTTCAGGATGAAAGTAGAGATTTCTCAGATATCTACTGAATAAGAGAGCAAGCCTCTTCAGCACCAGAAATTATTTAGCTTGAAGATGTTTAAAGACATGAACCGTAAATAATTAGGAATTTTCTGTGCAAATGACTAAATCTGAAAAATAGACTCAGTAATGTCTAGACAACCTGCAGTTGTGACCTCTGTGGATCCACCCTGTGGATGAGGGTGTGATTCTTCTACAGGATGTCCAAAATGCTGTCTCAGCTCTAAGAAAGCATGAAGATGCTATCCAAAAGATAGTAATCAAAAGACCTTGTACAGGGGTGTATTAAAAATATACCTCTAAAACATTTCCTTTCAGCCTGCAAGAGTTGCACCAGGAATTTGGGGTGGGGAACATGACTTTATCAGTCATGTCCTATAGTTGAGTTATATTTGCTATACCAACTGTAACTGGGAACTACAGACAAAGCTAAGATTTTGTGACAAAAATTAATATCTGGTGATAAGCATCACAGGCTTTTCCTCCTGGGTGACGACCCAATTAGCTTCTTAATCACTTCCTAAGAGTAATTTTGCTGGAAGGTGTGAATATTCATGCATGCTTACAGACAGCCACTGAAGCACGTGACAGCAGGACCTAGTCAGCACATCAAGAATGATGCAGGTAGGAATAGGCTGAAAATTAGTATATTTTGTACTGTCAAAGTAGGAATATTTTGTGTTTATGTCCCATGGTGCAGTTTATTCATGAGAAAGTTAGGAATTTATCTTTGGTTTCTGCATTTAGTAGAGATGGAAATTCACATAAACAATTTTGTTGCACGCCACACTGGTTATCTATACAGAAGCACACATTGAGAAGGATTAGGGAAAATCTGAGTATGCTCCAGCTATTCCATGATCTTCTGTCCCATTTTCTTTTCGTCACCTCGACTACTGGAGGGTGTGAGGACTGTTTAGAGTGTCCAAACCCCGTAGTGACCTCTTTCACATAAACACACACACAGCTGGATTGCGTGTCTCTGCTTTGTGAGAACCAGCTTACACCCCCAAACGGCCCTGTGCCGTGCCATCCAAGTGCTCTGGGTTTATATTAGGTCACTGTCATTTCTCTTTTTCAAGCCATTGTCATTATACATCACAGATACTAATTTTAAGGAATCAAATTTCTCCTTAGTGTAACATTAATAACAATCCTAAATCCTTTCTTTTCTGAAAGTGTTTTGTAACCACGACTGATTACAAGCGATAAATCAAACAACATTTTACCAAGGTTTCTTTTCTTTAGTTAAATGTCGGAATTCCTCAGGAGAAATCTTAGTTTAAAATGTAGTTACCTATTTTGTTTTACAGTTTGATTGTTCTCCCAGCGGAGAAGTAGAAAGTAAAAGTAAAGCACTAGAAAGATTTAACTTCACTTTAGTGAAATTTCAAATGGCACTAAATTAGCAGGAGTTGCAAAAAGCAATGAAAACTGACAAATAGCAGGGTAGGTATTACTGAAACTAAGCACATTATTCTATTTTGAATTATATTTGTTTTGGCTAAGTGTGAGCTATGTCAATATGATGTGAATACTTTCCACTGATTTTACTATATTGTTATATTCTATCACAGATAAATGCTGTACCAGATATTGTACCACGGCACAAAAATTGCTGATCTGTGCATGCTACATAAAATAATCTTGAATACTTTGGACATAGAAATTTTGAAAGCTGCTGGATTGAAGGGGACCTAGGAATGACATTGGACAAAAAATTAGGCATTAATTTGCAATGCACTGTGGCTGCCAAAGAAGCCACTTTGGGGCCACTTATGTAAATGTTTCATGCCAGAAACAACAGAGATGAAATTCTCTTTCTAAATGACTCTGTTATATGGATTCTCAGCCTGATGGTTATGAACAGACATGAGACAAACAGCCTTTTTGACCTTCTCTGTACCATAAATAAGCAGGAAATAGCAGCTAGACGTCCATATACATGAGGGGGGTTCGGTATGGAAAGGACCATAGTGATAAAAAAAAATGAGCATTGTTTTTCATGGATATTTGTATGGAACATTTGCAAAGTCACATTGCCCAAACAAGAAAGAAAATGCAAAGAGCAAAAGTAACTGCAGCTACTCTAAAATTTAGTCCATTATGGAATAATAGTTCAACAAAAGTTGAAACTAAACCAGTCTACTGAGGGGAACAGGATCTTTTTAGTATTTCTGGAGAGAAAGCTGACTTCAAAGCATTTTTCATTGCTGGCCATGGCCAGCCAGCTGGGGTGTCACCATGTGGCTCTGATGCCAGAGACATCACAAGGGACAAGCCACAGAGGGGTGTCCCCACATGCCCCGTCCGGCAGTGCCGGCTCTGGCCAGCGGGGAGTGGGGCAGGCGAGGGGAAGGCTGAGCTGAGCCAGGGCCGGGCCAGAAGGGCCACAAGTGCTGAGGATGTTTATAAGGTTGAGGTGGAGGTGAAGGGGCTCTGGGGAGTGCTCTGGGCAGGGCAGCTGTTGCCCTGGGTGGGTGGAAAGTGCCCGGAGCTGTCAGCCACGGCATGTCCAAGGGGCTGTGGGGATGTGATCCCACCCCTACAGCGCTCACCAACCTTGCCCTTGAGACATCTGAGGTCCTTCATCCCCTCTCCCACACATCCCCAGGCCCCTGTGTCTCCTGCCCCCACTGCCCCAGCTGCCTTCTCCCTGCCACCCAGCGCTGCTGAGCCCCTTCCCTCCTCCTCCTCCAGGCCATGGCTGGGAGCATCACACAAATCCTGATGGTGCTGGGCATCCTTCAGTGTGCACTGGGGATGGGTGACCGGAAAGAAGATGTCATGCAAAAGCTCTTGCAATAGCACGAGGAGCAGCAGACCCAGGAGGTGGCTTGGCTCCTGGAGGAGATGGAGCAGAGGAGACAGGAGCCACCCAGACTCGGCCAGGGAAGCGTGCTCCTCTCTGCCTGCCAGCGCTGGTGATTCTGGGCCTCTGCCAAAATCCTCCTCCCGCTCTTTGGGCTTTACTGGCTGCCCAGGCAGAGCAGCTCTGGCTCTGACAGCGAAAGCCAGGGGAGAACTCCCAGCAGGGCTGAGGAGGAGAAGGAGGAGGAAGAAAATGAGCAACTGGGCACTGCCAGCTGGGCAATGGAGTGGATCTGCTGATGAGACACTCCTACGTCCATGCTGGAGAACATGCTGTGATTCCTCCTCTCTCATGTGACAAACTGAACAGAAGTCAGACCTCTGCTTCCTGCACTGTCTCTGCACATGCTCCCAGTTGTGATGTTCCTCTTGCCAGGAGGCACAGGAGGGATTTACCTTTTGTAAATTCGTTAATAAATTTGCTTTGTATAAAAAATCCTGTTTCTGTGAATATTTAGGCAAGACTTTATTGGGAAATGTTACCCCTTGGCTCCATCTCCCCTCTGTAACAAAGAGATGAAGTTTGTGCTCAAATTTACATTGGCAGTGGTTACACTGATGCTAAGATATTCAGCACCTCCTCCTTATGTTCCCTCTTTTTCCTATTTTTCACGGAAAGGGATATTCCCGGAATGAGGATCTTTCTTGAAGTGAAAGCGAATTTTCACTTTCTTGACCTTTTCCTGCTTCATCATTATGAGCAGCTGTTTAACTTTATAATGTGTGTAATATAAATTTAGAACTACTTGCAATTGCAAAATCCAAAAGTTTTGCAATCTTTGGAAATTATCGACAGTCTCTCCACTCATTTCCATACAGGTGAGCAGAGCCCTTCCTTGCCTACAGGGCAGCTATCACTTTGATACAACAGAGATGATGATGCAGCATCTCTACAGAGCAAACGCAAGAAAACCAGTAAAGAGCTGACACTGCCAAAGGAGAAAATAGTTTACTTCAAAGCAGGAGTGGTATCTTTACAGCTGAGGAGTTGCAGTGCAGTGCTCCTGCCGAGTGCAGGGAGAATGGAGCAGCCCCAGCAGCTGCAGGGCTGCAGCCAGGTCACCAGACTGCTCTTATTGTCCCACTCCCCCTCCAGTCACTGCCCTTCAGGGTCTGGCTGCCACCCCCAGCAGCAGTCACAGCCTCCTGGCTCCATCCCAAGGATCCAGCTGTGGGCTGAAGGAGAAAGCATCCCCTGGTCTTGGACTAGCCTGTGGGTCTCCTGTTGAACTAAGCTGGTTAAGGAGTAATAAATAGCAAGACTAAAAAAAAAAAAAAAAAAATTGAACCATCTTTAAATATTGTGTCCTGTTTTTTGTAGAAACTATCCAAGCTAGAGAGGAAGAAAAAGATGCTTCATAGGCAGCACAGGAACTCACATTAAATCTCTGGGAATCTCTGTTCATAGGGAACTTTTAACCACAAATTTGTCTATTAGGGTAAGAGACCTTTGCTTCCCTGAAGTCAAACTGAATTGGGTTTGGAGACCTATCTAGTCAAGCATTATTTTTCTGCCTGGTTTAAGTAGCCAAGGATGATTACCATCCTGCTGCTATTTACCTGACTTTTTTTCAGGTTATACATCTATGCCAAAGGTTATCTCAACTTATTTCTTCTGCTGACTGCTTTTATTGAGGACCATGTCTCATGACATTAAGTGAAAAGCCATGCAGTAGAAGGAACGTAAGTAATTGCACAGAGTATTAACTTCTAATATGGCATTGAGCTGCTTTTATGAAATTTGGGGAGCTGATTCCAGGGTGTTAATTATTCTTGTTTCAGACAAAATTAAAGCTAACTTAAGTAACGATGACAGTTTATAGCTGTAAAAAGTAGCATGAAGATATAATTCGTTCATAAAAGATAGCAAATAAAGTGAACATCAGCTTAGTGCAGCAGGCAAACAGCACTGTTGAAGGAAACCCATTCAACCAATTTTCTTTAAAAGTCACTCTTCAACCCCTCCCACTTCACAGCATTTAGAGTTTTTTCAGTCTGGCATGTGTGTGCTATTTTGATTTTCTGTTTATTCTCTATTCCTGTTGCCTCAAGTTCATCATTACCAAAATAACCTCTATGTAGAAAATCCACTTTTGTAGGGTTATAACATAAATCCTGTCCTATTCAAGTATAAAATAACCTTGCATCTTACAGAATCAGTAGTCACTGAAATATTTTGTGAACAGGGAGGAAACTAATAATTATACTACATGGAGCAAGAGTACAGGAAGAAAGAAAACAGAATGGCACCTGACAAATTTTACAGAAAAATGCTTGTTCAAATGACTGAAGTCCAGAAAATATTAACTAGAATTGAAGTTTATTGCAGAAAAATAATAGACTACTCTACTTAATAATATCTAACATTTAGTAACTCCCTTGGTTTACATTACATGATACTAATGTAATTGGAAATTGACATGAATATAGCATGCATAACATGATTTAAAATATTCTGCTGTAAGTAAGCATTTTTGGGTATGCCTTGTTGAGTGCTAATCTTCAGAAACTATTAATTTGTTATTCCAACAAAAAGATATTGAATCCTGAATGTACTGTTACCATGAAAGATTTTGCTATTTTCCCCCATTGAAAGCTTTCAGTATTCAAACTAAAAGAAAATATTTTTTCTAAATTGTGAAAATTTGGGGAAAAGCTGGTTTCCCCAAAAAGCTAGTTTTCTCAGTTTTGGTATAATTGAAATATAGTTCCTTGTTCTCAATGACTGTAGACTATAAAACTATAACTGCAATGACAAAGCTGCTTATCGTGACAATGTACAAATATAGGGAATAATAAACATCTCTTTAATAAATAAAAAAAGAGCTCTGCAGAAATAACTATGTACTGCATCAACTGCATTATGTTACCTTCTCTTCCAGTTTTATTGTGCTGTCAGGTACCATCAGTATTTCAGGAGTTTTGTAAATTAAGTGATTATGGTTTACTGAATGCCTTTTTAAAAGTTCAGTTTTGAAAACCGAGGTCTGCAGCTTTAAAGCAGACACCTGAAGTGTATCTAGGTCATTTGATTCAGTGAATTTGGGCAGTATTCTTAATGATAATCTATCATAAGACAGAGAGGAACTTTTTACAAGAGCAGACAGTGATAAGACGGGGGAATGGCTTCAAACTCAAAGAAAGCAGGTTTGGAACAGATATTAGGAAGAAATTCTTTACTATGAGGTTGATGAGGCACAGGCACAGGTTGCCCAGGGAAGCTGTGGATGCCTCAGCCCTGGAGGTGTTCAAGGCCAGGCTGGGAGGAGCTCTGAGCAACCTGGTCTAGTGAAAGGTGTCCCTGTCTTTGGCAGGGCAGTTGGAACTAAAAGGTCTTAAAGGACCCTTCCAACCCAAATCGTTCTATGACTCTATCATATATTCTATGATTCTATTATATATGAATTTTAAAAATCTTTGTCTGATGGGAAGCATTTAATAGTCTTCAAGAACTAATTCTACAACATAGTACTATACAAGGTACAATAGTCAGTGAAATAACAAATCTAACTATGAATGATTAAATCTGGTACCACAAGACAAAATCCTTGGGGGAAAAAAAAAAGAAAGAAAAGAAAATGCCGCCTTTAGGAAACATTTTATTGTATAGACCAATAGTGAGTACACGTTAATGTTACTCCTATGTATTTATATTTTTAGTGAGTGCTAAAATGCTGCATGGAGATTTGAAACATCAATGAGAAATAAAATGGTTTGTGGAGGACATTTACAGCTCACTCTAAGATCCGATCCAAATAATTTTTTTCAATAATATCTTTTCCTGGAGCAAGTGTTCCAGTCTCTTGCTATTAATTTTTATCCTTACATTCTTTTAGTTTATAGCATTTTTATTGAAAAGCTTGGTTTGACAATCCAAACATATAATATTTTATTTATGAATAACCATAATATAGAATGAATTAAACTTTGATGCAACAGTTTCATTTTAGGATATCATGACCATGTGTTAGCTAACTACAGTATAACTTTTGGGGTTGCATTTGCTCAGCTAGTACAAAGCAGGATCTGCCTTGAAAATTAGGGCAAGGAAACAAGCATCTACAATAATTTGAAACTTTATTTGACTTTTTAGGATCTCATGCACCAGATTTTTAGGTACTTTAAGATTCCCCTCAATCTCAATGAAGGTATCACAGGAGTGAATTAAGCTTACAGCCAGATTTTCCCCACCATGAATCATGAATCAGTTAGAAATGGATTGGAAGTGCTTAAGAAAGGAAAGTCCAAGAGGGCCATAAGTGTAGCAAAGACCTTATCAGTCTCTTTGATGCATTAGTTTAACAACAATTTGGAGGGGAAGGGAGAAAGCCAATTCAGCTATTGGAGGTTATCAGAAATTACTTGATGTAACTTCACAGAGTAGTAAGGACAGTTCTCATCAGATTTGTTTGGCTTTGTTTTTATTCAGTTCTAATTTCTAAAAGCTATAAGATTATAAAATGTACTAGAAGGTTCAGATAGCATTTCTGTCTTCTTTGGAGTGAAACTTTTATTAAAATCTCCTTTTCCAGGTCATCACAACTTGAAGGTGTACTCTTTTGGCCTGAATAGAGTTCATCTCCTCTCAGAAGAGTTTTTCTTCTTTTTTTTTTTTTAATTATAGTGATTAATTCAACCTTTCTTGCCCTGTGTATGTCCTTAAAAAGGAACACAACCCTTCCTTTCTATGTGTCTGTCAGTAATTATATTAATACAAGTATATGCAATTATTATATATTCTGATAAAATGACATACAACTTCTGTATGCTTTTAGAGTATCTTAAGATTCTCTTCTTGTATCCTTCCATATTTAGAAGAAAATGCAGTAAGTCCCTTACATTAGCTCCAGGAGTACAAGAGGACAACTAGTCTGCTGATAAAAGTGAAATGCTCACCATGTCTCAAGTGAGTGTCTATTTGACTCTCAAACAAAGGCCCAAGTCTGCTTCAGAGGCAGTAAATTTTCCACATGGCTTGGGCTTTGGGATGAGTATAAAGTGTAGGTCCTGAGATGGCAAATCAGACAGCCCAAACATATGAGCATGTACAAGAGGTCATGGTGAGTCAGATTCAGGAACAGAATAACAAACATAGCACAAACCCATAACTAGGTGAGTTCAAATCTGGCTTGTGCCAAAAAAAAAAGGTGCCATTGCTATTAATTTTGGTCAGATCCTCTGGTCATCTTTCTGTCTCATGGCTGCATGGAGTTTGGAACCACTCTTTGCCCTTAAGGGTAGGATCATTGATGTTACAAATCTGTCATGAATCACATTGGCATTATACTTCCTTCTACAGACCTGAAACCCACGCTTTAAATTTTACTGCCAGGGATCAATAGGATATGCAATATCATGAGTTTGTACCTAATGAGCTTACAGTGTCCTTTCTCTTCTCCTGGTGCATGCACTAGGGAATCATTATACTTCCCAAACCATTGGCTCAGAATGGCATATGGATAGAGCATCCCGACTTCTGAAGATTAGCAACCAAAAACCCCAGAGGCACCTCACAAGCAGTGTTCCATAGAGAAGATCAGTGACAAGTCTGTGTAGACTGCACAAGAAAATCCACCAAACCTGTGTACAAGTTGTCACTACTTGGATTGCTGTTGTTTTCATGCTGGTTAAAATGGTTGATTTTACATTGTTACTGCTGCCTAGTTATTCAGAGTTCCACTTCTAAAATTGACATTCCTTCCTTCATGAAACAGTCAGTTGATAACCTAGGGAAAAATTGTCACAATTCTTCTCTGAAACTAATTAGAATTTTTTGAATAATTAAAATTTTAATTAGAGCAGTCTCAGGTGCTTCAATGTCTTTGCCTCTTTGAGGAGAGGGGGGGAGAGAGAGAGAGAAAAGTTTCTAATAGATAAAATTAGGAACGTGGGTTTGTGGGAAAGAAACTTCAAAGTGTGCAACCCAGCACAAAGACCTGGTTCTGATTTGTCAAATTAAAATTAGCAGAGAATGTGTTGCATTTATATTTAATACTCTTCAGGGACAGCATTTCCAAGTTTGCCTCTGCAGTGAGCAAGCACCAGTGGCATTCCTATCAGGGCTGAACACCCTGCTCTTTACCCATCCATTTCTCTGGAAATGCTTTCACATGAAAGAAAGCTTTAAAATATATTTGTGGCAATACAACCTACACATAATTTTTATGTCTGCAGTTGCCTTTTTTTATAGATTAGCAGTCCTCCAGGACAATTTTTCTACATGATATTGCAGTCAAATCTAATGCTGTATCTGTAATATCACTGCCTCTTTCACAGATATTCTAGGTTCTCCTATGCCCCTTCCATTATTGCTCCACCTTAAAGCTGCTTCAGCCCCAGAATGAATTTATCCTTATATTACTAGTCAAAACTGCTGCTATTCTTTCCATTATTTGAACAGCTATTGAGCTGCACAAATGTCATCAACTATGGTTCATCCAATAAATCATGGACTTGAAAATATTAAGCACTGCTAAATATACTCTGGTACATTTGAAAGTACTGTTTCAGTAGTTCTGCCTTATTAAGCCAGGGAGCACCTTTTTATTCTTGCCTCAAATTTCTAGCAAATGTATAATCTCTTCAGTCCATCCAAGACTCTTCATTTGGGATTCACTTTTAGAAAACCTTCAGAGCTGAATTCAACTATATGAGAATCAGTGTTTATTTAATTTTGTTATCCACTGGCTGTTTTAAAACCTACACTTTCCAATTTCTTAAGCATGTTCAAAAATACTAAAATAGTTATTTAGAAAGATAAGCCCAAAACCTGCTGCTGAAAGGTGACCTTTTCAATATCAGTTCAAATTGTCCACTCTCCTCCATCAGACTCCTGCCTCAGATGACAAAAATTTTAACAAAAGCAGCCAAATAGGACAGAAATCCTTGAAAGGATTATTCTTGACCTTAACCTAAATCTAAGAATCTTTATTTAATATCAGTACCACTCTTCATCCTTTGTTATTTCCCCTGTATTTTTCATTCAGTATATTCCTTAGAGAAGGTGCTTGGTCTAGATGTTTCAGAAGCATCAGAGAACATGATATGCCACTTGTCAAAGACCAAATGTTGCAGAAGTAGGTAATGCTACCCACACACAAACAAGTATTTGTGCAGACCTGTGGCTGTGCGAGTAGAAGTGGTGGTGGGTATGGGCAGCACAGGCAGCCAGAGTCTCCAGGCAGCCTTAACTGCTGCTGCTCCATTTAAACACCCAGATTTACTCAGCCTTCCTCATGTCTCTCCATTTGTCTGGCAGCAAGTCCATCAGCCAGCTGGGGAGTGGGGAAAACAAGTTCAGTTCTCCTGGGCAGTGTTTCAGGAAAGTCCCACGCTTTGGAGTAATAGGAAAAGAAGTGGAGTTCTTAGAGAGAAGTTTACACAGCTTAAGACAGTGAAAGAGATCTCCACTCACAGTCTTACCACTCTACTCATCACTGCTCACCACTCTGCTGCAGATCCCTTCTCCACCACCACAGCAAAAGTGAATATTGCTCTCATCAGTCAAGAAAACAAAAACGTATTTTGTTCTTCCTATTTTGTTTCAGTAACGGCAAAATCTGGGACAGGTCATTTCAGTTTTGCCCAGCATTTTAAGAGGCTCCATCTATCTTTTGTTCTTTACATTGTCTTTCTCCATAGAATACTTTGATACAGAAGATCAGCAGTGACATTATCAATCAAGTTTAATTGATGTGTTCTCAGTTTGGAATTACAAACACTTGAACAAACTCAGCATTCTCCTACAAGAAGACACAATGATCACTGACTTGAGGGCCCACTGACAACTATTCTTTAGGAATAACTTTACTTAAAACCCCAAAAGTTCATTCCTCTTCCAAGGCTAATTTTTTATATCCAGTTTATAAAAGTTTCTATGTATTGTTAGATCATTTCTCAAGCTTCACAGCAAATAACTTTTTTTCCCAAGCAAAACAAGCATGAAATGAGACGACTGTAAATTTTCAGATTTATATTTAAGCGTAAGTTGACATTTAAGTATTCCCCAATTATGCAGCTGAAAGGGCAAGGACAAAAATGCATTCAACATCAAATGTAAGTTTCGATTTGCCAGACACCATAAATCATATCAGCTATGAACAGTTAGTTTGTCATCAACAACTGATCATATCAAAGTACCTGTTTCTTTTGTGTTAAGCATTTTAAAAGGCCTGCACTGAGCAAGTATTTAATATTAAAATTGAAATTTGCCTTACACAGACACCCACACCCAGTGCATTAACAGAGCTGCCTTCAGTCATCTGTCATGTCCTTTAGGTCTGGGTGGCATAATGATGTAGCACTATAGGAACTGCAGTATAGTGATACTTTCCTGTTCTGTTTCTCACCTAAAGGAATTTCATCTCTCCCTCTCATGAATAATCTGATCTAAGTTGCATGGCATTCTTCTACCAGTCATAAGATGAGAATTCTGAGCAGTCAGCAAATTTTTGATGTAAATCAATGGTCACAAGAGAATTAACTATGAGGGAGATGAAGAGTATAGTAATGAAACAATCAACTTATAAAAAACACTTTTCAAAACCAGCTAACTTTTAGCAAAGCACTTTTTAATTCAGCTGTCAAGAGTCAGCATTTATCAAAGGATACAGAAGAACCTTTGAAATTGCTGTGTGTGACAATTAATACATATTTGAGATGGAGAGGTATTATTATTAGATAACTATTATTTCAGGATCACTAAAATTCATTCAGGAAGGGTATTTGTAAAGAACATTTCCAAGTGGACTAAATATCTTTAAAATAGTAATGTATCTTTCTATCCTTTTGGGTTGTACCAAGAAAATAATAGAATTCAGTTTTCTGATCTTCATGATAGATGATTGTACAGGGACCATGGACAAATTCTGAGGTGTGTTTCCATATAAAAGTCTTTCCAAAGAAGAAGAAATTAGGAGAATTGGTTTACTTCTTTAACTTTACTATTTACTAATTTTTGAGTCATCATTTTGTTATATCATATGACCTCAGATAATTTGGATATAAAGAAATATAAAATTACTACAAGCTCAGAGTTATAAATTTTATGTGATAATGATTTATAACACTAAATTATACAAAGTATTGGAATTGATAATGATTGGAAAATCTATTTTTGATCCTCCCAAAATTAGCTTTAAAGATCTTAAAATTTTATGAATACCTCAAATACATGGAGTCTTCACTATAAGCAGAAAAGAAAAAGAAATATTTCAATCAATATTCCAAATCTTCTCACATTTATGTATCTGAACATAATGAAGATTAAGTATTTTGTCTGAATTCTAGATTTTCTATAATTTATGCATTTTTGTATAAACTTGGTTTTTTACAATTTTTTTCTGTAGTTTAGATATTTCAACATTATAGTACTAGAGGTCAGTGAACTATTTAAATAAAGGACAATGCATATTAATTAGAAGCAATTACAAATTAAGCCACACTTGCACTTCCCAAATATCATGAGCTGAGCATGTGCTATTCCGTGTTTTCAGAGTTCTCTGCCCCCTTTATATTAGTAAATGCTGAATCCTGTCAATCACACCAGGGGAACACCACTGGTGACTGGTCAGCAGCTGGATGTAACTCCATTTCCCTCCACTCTCTGGGCCCAGCTGTCCAGCCAGGTTTTTACCGTGTGGAGAGTGCACCTGTCCAAGCCATGAGCGGCCAGTTTCTCCAGGAGAATGCTGTAGGAAACATTGTCAAAGGCCTTACTAAACTCCAGGTAGACCCCACACACACCCTCTCCCTCATACACTAAGTGGGTCATCTCATAGAGGTAGATCAGATTAGGCAAGCAGGCCTTACATTAAGTACCTCAGCTTCTTTCTCCACCTCCTTTGTCACTGTGTTTCCTGTCATATCCAATAAATGACAGAGATTCTTCTTAGCCATCCATTTGTTTCTATAATATTTATAGAAATATCTTTATTCTCTTTACAGCACTAGTCAGATTAATTTCTATTTGGACTTTGGCCCTTCTGTTTTTCTCCCTACATAACCTCATGACATCACTGTAGTCCTCCTGAGATGCATGCCTCTTCTTCCAAAGGTCGTACGCTCTCCTTTTATTCCTGAGTTCCAGTCAAAACTCTCGAATCAGCCAGGCCAGTCTTCTTCCCTGACACCTCTTCTTTCGACCCATGGAGATGGCCTGCTCCTGTGCCTTTAAGATTTCCTTCTTGGAGAATGTCCGGCCTTCCTGGACTCATCTTTTCTCTGAGCTTGGTTGGGGAGGTTGGATCTCAAGCAATGAAGATGAGAACATAAAATATACTTACCAGCAAAAGTAGGAAGAGGAACAAATTTTAATAAATACAATAAAACTGATCAAATATATTTGTGATACAGATTACAAACAAAAACAACATAACAATAAACAATATAAAATATCTTATTCATGAGGCATTAATAGCAAGCCAACATCACATTAATTATATTTTAATCAAGCTTGTTTGAAATAATGGATGTAATATGCCGTAATGCAGTGCAGTGCAGATTGAATTGGCTTTGTCTTTTTTGTCCAGAATACCAAAGGGAAGAATCATTGTTCTGCTGCGGCATGCCAGCTTCTATTTATGGACTGTCATTTTATTTTCCTAGCAGTTCATCTGAAGATGTGGCATATGAGACCCTCCCAGATGTATACTCATTCTTTCAAAAAATGTGCTGTCTTATCCACAGCGTTGTTTCAAAGGATGTGGAGTGGTCTTAAATAAAGTATCACATAAAAAAATGCTAACTGATTTAAACATTTTTACCTAAACTAGCAGTCAAGCCCAGTGCTTGCAGACAAAGATTTTTATTTGTTGGCTACGGTGTGCACTTAATCAATCCTTTTAAAATTCTAAATTAGGATTGCACATTTCATAAAGAATGTATTTATATACTAAGAATGATATACTGTAGTTATGATTAAATTGCAGGTTGGCTCTTGCAAAAATATCTTTGCTGTAAAATACTACAACTTAATGATATAGTGCACCATGCCGGCCATATATATTTTATAAGATGTTACCAAAACACACCATTAAAATAAGCTTACAGATTTCTTTTGCACATTACTTCTTAAGAGACAGCAAAAAGAGACACCCAGTATTTTAACCCCTCCTGTGTCTTTTTCAAGACTGCAATTACCTGTGTTCAGACCTGACTTTACAGAAATAACTAGATCCCTACTTCTACGTATTTTGTATTTTTCACCAATTGCATACTCAAATTTTTTTTTTAAATCACTTTAAATATTTCATCAAATGTATTCTTTTGTCACAAGGCCTCAATGTAAGGAGAAGTATCATTTTAGTCTTCATGGCATGTATCATAGTACTTAGTTTAGGAACAAGCCTTAAATGAAAACAGAGGAGGGGTGGGACACTCATTGTAGCTCCATTGAAATAAGCCTTTAAAAAAAAGAGAAATGGAGGCATCATAGAATCATTAAGGTTGGAAAAGACCTCCAAGATCATTGAGTCCAACTTTTGACCAAACACCTTCATGTCAACTAAACCATAGCACTATGTGCCATGTCAAGTCATTTCTTGAACACTTCCAGGAACAGTAACTCTACCACTTCCCAGGGAAGTCCATTCCAATGCCTAACCACCTTTTCAGTGAATAAATTTTTTCTGCTGTCCAACCTGAACTCCCCTGGTGCATCTTGAGGTCATTTCCTCTTGTCCTGTCACTGGTTGCGTGGAAGAAGAGGTCGATCCCTTCCTAGCTACAACCCCCTTTCAGGTAGTTGTAGAGGCCAACATGGTCTTCCTTGAGCCTTCTTTACTCCAGGCTAAACATTCCCAGCTCCCTCAGCTGCTCCTCATAGTGAGAAGTTTCTGACCTAAAGTAGCTTAGGTAATCTTTTTCTTTTATTTACCTTGTTTTTCTAAACTGGAAGCTGGTTATCCTACATGCTTTTTTATGCTTACATAAAATATATGTCGTTGCTGACTAGCTTCCTGGCACTCCTCTCCGCACTCTAATTGCCCATTTTTCCCACTGGGAATGAATTCCCATCAGGAAGTAGCAGGAAATGTGTACATGTTGTGGTGGCTGAGCCTGGTAGGGCCAGCCACAGGAGTGGCCGAGGAGCCAGAAAAACCAGGTGCAGAAGAAGACTGCTGGTGGGAAGGCTCCGAGGTCTGGGATCTCCCCCGTAGTCATGGTGAGGAGGAAGGTCTCCCCCATCTGGCCTAGCAACACGATATTAATGTTCCCCTATTTGGTTGGCCTATTGGCCTGTCAGTCTCTGTACCCTTTTATGGTTATGTTCCAGAACCTTCTCCCTTAATCAATGCCCCATTTGTCCCTGTCCCTTGCTCCTCCCCTTGCCCTTCCCTATTGGTTATTGTACTGTAACCCCACCTTCAATCCCCCCCCTGGCCCTCAACCCATTGGTCCCTGGTGTACTCTCCGCCCCTACTGCCCCTAGTATATAATCCTGGACCCTCCACTGTTCTGCGCTTCTTCTTCCCTGAACCCTTCATGGAATAAACCTGTTTCATGGAGTACCATAAGAAGAGCCCCTCCAACTCTTTGCCTCCAGCTGTACGCTTCTGTGTGTGAGTGAGTGCCTGCGCGCCCACCTGCGCAGGTGGGATCGGGTGTTGGCTGTGCAACTGCACCGACCAGCAACCCCTGAGAGGGACGCTTGGTGACGACCGCGGCATTCCTATTCCACCGACCACCGCACACCGCGTCACGGCACTGCCGAACGCAGGACGCTTTTGGGAAGGTCGCGGCCCGTACCATCTAGCCCCGTCGCGACATGTACACCCGCAAGGCATGGCCTTTTCATTTCCACTGGGTTCTGAAATACATATTTTGAAGGAGTAAATTCCCTGTCCAAAAACCATCTCCATTTCTCAGCAAAACCAATATACTCAACACTCTCCATTTCCCTGTCCTATGGCTCACAGCTGGCATACACATTAAAATAAAATTGTTTCATACTGCTCCATGTTTTGTCTGGCATTGTTGTTCACTCTCTGACATAGAGACAGAAGGAGCTTTTTCCACAAAAGTAAGCAGGATTCACACCTCTAGGTCTTCTAACTCTAGATGTCCTAAAACATTTAACATCTGGCCTTTTGCAACCTGAGTAAATGCCTTTAAGGACCTTCATTGAAGCTTGGGGTTTCCTCTTTTACTCATAACTACTGTACAAGTAGGTCTGGCATAGAAAGAGGGAAGAGAGTTCTTTGAAGAGGAAGGTAGTTCAGGCCCCATAGTGGGGGCAGGGAAGGAGAAAGGATAGTCCAGGCCAACAGAGCCCAAAACTAGGAGCCAGAGGGTGGAAGAACTCCAGAAGCTCTTTTCCCACCTTTCTAAAGCAAGAAGCTTGGCTTTTGTTTTCATTCTGCATTCAGTAAATATGTCTTTCTATGGCAGGTAGTCTCCAGCCAGTCTAGTCTTTGGTTATTTTTAAAAAAATCACAACAAAAATAAACAAGACCCTGCCAGAAGATTGAAGCAGAATATATTGATGCAATGAAACTGAGTAGAGGTAGTATGATTTATGATGTCTGCAAAACTCTAATTCAGAGCATTTTTCTGTAACATAGACTATACAAGACAGTTATAGGGAAAATTAGGTAGGATCTAACAAGAAGGTAGAAAAAACAGAACTAAAAATAGCAGGAAAACTGCTAATACAACAAATGTTTGACAGGAAAAAAAAATCCTGCAGAATACATGCATTAGCCATCTTAACCCCTCTGCATAAATTGATTCTCTTCCTTGTGAGATGGTAGCATATGCCTCAAACACCTGTGATCAAAAAGAGTGAGGTGGCACCCGAAATTAATGAAAAAAAAAGAAATTAGAAAGAAAGTTTGGAGGGACCTGTTTATTAAAAAATGCTTGGTTACAATGAAAGAACAAAAGAAATTATTGTTTAAGTTTTTATAAGTTTGTTTATGTAAAACTCATCTTGTGAGGAACATATAGATTCTCCTTTATAAGAAATGAGGAATTCAAAGGGGGTTGGGAGGTGGGAATCTGACAACACAAAGAAGAGGAAGACTGGAGCTCTTATTCAGTCTTTTCTTGTTAAGAAGTTCCCAATAGCACATTCCTTCTACAGAGATATTACTGCATCTTTCAACTCAGACAGATTTTTTTAAAAGCCCTAAAATTCCCCTTGAAAATGGAAAACACTGTGAGAAATGAAAATAGAAAGAGAAGGAACAATTCAGACATATTTCTTCAGCTATAAATTTGTGTTCTTGATATATATACTATTGCACACCTCACGATTAGCCTTGAAATTGGCACTTGAGGGATCTCTCAAGCAATTATTCTCTGAATACTGGTAAAGACAAAGTGAGTAAGTATTCAGGAAAAATGTGTCTTGCTACCCTTTAGTTCAGCCTTGTTCAAGCCATCTTGATAGAACGGGAGGATTATCTATTCTTTCTTATACAGGCAAAAAAAATGATAATTTTTTTGTAGATGACAATTTGTGCACAAGGTTGTCATTAGAGCATGATTTAGTCAAGTTTTAGAGCCTTTTGAAAAGTTTTTATATTAAAGTAGATGACACAGCAGGATCAGCAGATCGCATCTTCTCGTTAAATTTTTAAAACTTATTCACAGAAACTGTAGATTTTCCTCAGTGTCCCAAGAGCTGCTGTATTTATCTATTAATGTGAATGCAAGATCACAGAATCACAGAACAGTTTGGGTTGAAAGGGACCCTGAAGATCGTCTAGTTCCAACCCCGCTGTCATGGGCAGGGACACCCTTCACTAGATCAGGTTGCTCAGAGCTCCATCCAGCATGACCTTGAACACCTCCAGGGATGGGGCATCCACAGCTTCTCTGGGCAACCTGTTCCAGGGCCTCACCACCTGCACTGCAAAGAGCTTACTTCTTCCTAATATCTAATCTAAACCTACTCCCTTTTACTTTGAATCCACTCCCCTTGTGCTGTGACTACACGTTCTCGTAAAAAGTCCCTCTCCATCTCTCTTGTAGGCTCTTTTCAGGTCCTGTATGGCTGCAATTAGGTCACCTTGAAGTCTTCTCTTTTCCAGGCTTCATTCTCTCAGCCTTTCCTCACAGGAGAGGTGCTCCATCCCTATAATCACCTTGGTGGCCTCCTCTGGATTTGCTCCAACATGTTGCTGTCTTTCTTGTGCTGAGGATCTCAGAGCTGGATGCAGTACTCTGAGCAGGTTCTTGCCAGAGAGAAGCTGTAGTGGATTGACCCTGGCTGGATTCCAGGCACCCACCAAAGCCACTCTGTCATTCCTCTCCACAGCTGGACAGAGGAGAGAAAATAAAACCAGGTGTTCATGAGTTGGGATAAGGACTGGGACAGGGCACTCACAAAATTCTGTCACAGGCAAAACAGGCCAGAATTAGAGATATTTAATTGAATTTATTACTAACAAAATTAGAGCACGATAATGAGAAGTAAAATAAGACCTTAAAAACATCTTCCCTCCCACCTGTCCCTCCTTCCCACCTCTACCTCCTCCCTCAGTGGTGTAGGGAGACAGGGAATGGGGGTTATGGTCAGTTCATCATAGGTTGTTTCTCCCATTGCTTGGGGAGAGGAGTCCTTCCCCTGCTTCAGTGTGGGGTCCTTTCCACAGGAAACAGTTCTCCATGAACTTCTCCAATGTGAGTCAATCCCATGGGCAACAGTCATCCACAAACTGCTGCAACCTGGATCACTCTTCCAGAAGGGGTGGAGTCCTTCAGGCGCAGCCTGATCCAGTGTGGGTCCCCCCCAGAGTTACAAGTCCTACCAGGAAACCTGCTCCAGGGTGTGTTTCTCTCTCCATGGGTCTGCAGGCCCCTGCCAGGAGTCTGCTCCAGCACAGGACTCCCACTGGATCACAGCCTCCTCTCAGGCATCCACCTGCTCCAGTGTGGGTCTTCTCCACAGGCTGCAGGTGGATCTCTGCATCCCTGTGCCCTGCATGGGCTGCAGGGCCACAGCTGCTTCACCACGCTCCTCACCATGGGCTGTGAGGGAATATCTGCACTGCTGCCTGGAGCACCTCCTGCCCCTCCTTCTCCACCGACCTTTGAGTCCGCAGAGTTGTTCCTCTCACATATCCTCACCCTGCTCTTCTCTGACCACAATTACATCTGCACAATAACTTTTTTCCCTTCTTCTTAAATATGCTTTCACAGAGGTGTTACCATTTCTAATTGGCCCAGTCTTGGCCAGCAGCATGTCTGACTTGAAGCCATCTGACACTGGCTCTGCCAGACACGGAGGAAGCTTCTGGCAGCTTCTCACAGAAGTCACCCCTGTAGCCCCCCCACTATGAAAGCTTGGCCAAGCAGAATGACCTATCCCAGTCTGCTGGACATGCTGCTTTTGATGTAGCCCAGGACAGATGAAAGACAGGAATGGCGGAAGGAAATTACTCCTATTGAAGATACCGTGGGACAGACAGCTTCAGGGATGGGTTAGGGCATGCAGTGAGATAAAAAAAAAAGAAAAAAATGCTGTAGAATAGTTAATCAATGGTAGCAGAAGAACTTCATTTCAGGTTTGTGTAGCAAAACCAATGTCTCCTGTGGTCAAGGTGTGACAATTGTCCTACCCCTTCTTACACAAGTGCCACTTCTGAGAATCATACAGACAGGTATGTGCTCCTGAGAGCTTGATGGATGACAGTGGACAAGTTTCGTTAGGACCTTGTTTCAGATGTGAATGTCAATGAGCAGTTAAGACCCCAGGGAAGGAAGAAATGTTAGTGGAAAGTCACATTGGCATGCAATACCTAAATTGGTGAAGTTTTGTGTGCTTTGCTTTTTTATATTTTGTGATGGAAGTAGAAGGATAATAGTATTGTCATGTGAAGAGCAGGAATAGGCAATCTCATGAAATGACTAAATCAGAGCCAATGCTGTTGTCACAAGCCATGAGAAAAATGTTTCACAAAGCCTGCACACTCTTTAACTACCTCCAAAGGCTTCCTCCATTTACAAGCAACTATATGTTTTTAATCTAATATTACCTAGCCTAACAACAATTTTTTCTCTAAATTCAATTATGGCATTGATCCATGTTGCAAATAGGCTAGTGCAATGAAGCTTATTTTCACTGCAGGTTGTATGATGTTTTTATAACTCAATATACCAGATTTATTGTACATCTGCATGTGTTTTAATATTTCTTTTCAATGTTATAGAGAAATTTTACTTTCTTTAGAATAACAATAATTTTAAAACAAATATTTGCATATTTAGGGTAGCTGGCAGTGTAGGTTGAGAGGTGTCTATTATGTCATAGAATAATACAGTCTTTTGTGGTTCATTACAATACACTCTACAAGTTATGAGTCATCTACTTCCTACCAAATGAAATTTGTTTTAAAAATTTTTGTTCCAGCATAATTGTACAGGGATGTGAGGGTTTGAAAGCAAACCAGTGAGAGACTCCAAGTCAGAAATACAATTTAATAGGAGAAAGTAAAATAAATGCAATAGTACAAGAAAAAGGAAATCACTGACAGAGTCAGAATACAACCTGGCACCCTGTCGGTCAGGGTGGTAGCTGTGCAGTCCAGTTAGGCACTGGTCCTGCAGGAAGGCCTGGTAGCCCAGTCCCAGTGGTGGAGTGGAGTAGCTGAATCCAATTTCGAGGAGTGAGGTCCAGTTGAGTGGAGCTGAGAGTCCCGTCGAGAGTGGAGTCCTGAGAGCAGAGTCCCATCGAGTCAAGGGTGCCCTTCTCCGATCCAAACCCCTTGTTTTATGCTGTGTTTCTTNTTATCTCAGTTGAGATAAGGAGCCCCAGGTGTGTAATTATGAAATTTATCCAGCTTTTGTGGGTGGTAATAGAATATATAACTAACCCAGGACAAGGGAATAGGCATAGAATAGAAATGATGCAAGAGCTGCTTGTTTCACAGAGTATTGGACATGCTTCACTGAATATTCTAAAAATGGCAGAAGACAAATATAAGAGAAAAGCAAAATATTCTGTATTTCCCTAATCACATTTCTAGTCCAATGTGGAACATGCTTTCTCAGAGTCAGTGTGTATGTGACAGCTAGAGATGGGATTGATATTTATTCTGAAACTTAATCAATTTTAATTGTCTCATCTTGATAAGAAAAGATCATGATCACGAAATAAAGTTACTCTGTTTTGCTTCTGAGGCTTAGATCATGAATCAAGTTGCAATAAATATGTAGCATTTGAATAAATCAATGAAAAATACCTACTTAGAAAATAACTAAAAACAAGTACCTTTTTGTCCTATTTTTCCTTTTCTTTTCGCTTGGTTGGAAGGAGACTGGGATACATGACAGAAGGTACTATTAGAAATTTAAGTTTTAAATATAACATCAATTAATTTAAGTGGTTGAACAGCTCTCTAATTTCCTTTTCCCAAGGAACATCTGTTTGTAGATAACCATCTCTCTTGGGGACTAATCCAAGTGGATCCCAGCCTGGCTTTAGCCAGGACACTAGCACTGCATAAAAACTTCCCAATTTTATTGTTATCCTACCTCTTTATCTAAGTATTTAGACAGATACAGATTTTTTTTTTATTCTTTTGGAGGAGGGAGGAAACAGTGGTTTTTAATTAGTGTTCTGTTATGCATCCAAAGCTTTTTTGCAGAAAGTAGAAGAAAAACTTTTGATGCTGTAGATGAACTTTAGTCTGGCAGGAAAATCTCAGACCACACTATACAAGCCTCTGAAGCTGCTTCTCTTTCTTGAGAGAGTCTCCAAACCTTTGGCACAAATAGGCCAAAATTGTTGCTTGCAGGCCAGAAGTAGCATTTCAAATCAGGGTGTTCATTTGTCAGGAAGCAGCGATGAAGTTGCAAGAAGCCCAAGGGCAATACAGAGAAACTTCCAGGGTCTTGGTACATGTAGTGTTCTTCTCTATTCTTCCCATGGCAGGGAATGATGAGGGAGGAAACAAGAGCCGTCAGATCTATACATGATCCACACTATCAGCAATAGTGTGGTCAGCAGAACCAAGGCAGTGATCATCCCCCTGTACTTGGCACTGGTGAGGCTGTACCTCAAATCTTGTGTCCAGTCTTGGGTTCCACCCTAGAAGAAAAACACTGGCTAGTTATTGCAGATTTTTAATGGAAGGTCTTAGCATAGCTTTTCTGAAGTCTTTAATTTCAAAGGAAGACTTCCTTTTTCATCTTTTATTTATTATTTCTAATTCTTGCCAGTATTTCACTAGGCATATGGGTCCCTTGCTGTTTGGGCTTTGGTTGGTTGGTTGGTTGGTTGGTTGGTTGGTTGGTTGGTTGGTTTTTTCCCCAGGATTAACTGAATCCTTGGTGCACTTGTCTGGTGTTAATATATGGTTGACAAGCTTAAGTATATTAGTATATAAATATTAACAAAGCTGTGAAACAAACAGCAAGGTGTTACAAGTGTTTGGCATTGATATTCTAGTAACTTGATATGAGTTATTCCAGCTGCCATCAGTTGGAAATGGAACTGAGTAATTCAACAAGGAAATTTCAAGTAATAACTACAAATCCTTCTGTAGTCAGTTCCCAGTTATGAATCAGAAGTATTGTCACCAGTATTATTGTTACCATTCTGATGGTCAAGAGTCTAGGAGGGATCCTCTCCTTGCCCTCTGTAATAATATTATTGTTTTGTTATTTACTCATACTCTTGATTCTACAGCACTGAGCTCACTGCAGATGTCTCTCATTGAAACAAAAGCAGTGAAAGTCCTCTGCATTGAATTTTGGTCCTTATAAAAGTGAAACTGAAAGCAATGTCAAATATGCACTGCTAGACAAGTTAGAACATACAATTTTTCCCTTCCATATTTTGCTTCCTTTAGGTATCTTATAAATCTGTTCTTTTCCCACTGGCAAGTAGTATTAAATGGATATAATGGATATAATTTAAATGTTATAAATGGCAAAACTTACCCCTTTGGAAAAGCAAAGGGTGGAGAAAAGGAAGTGGTAGAAGGCAAAAAAGAAGTTAAATGCTAGTCACTAGACCCACTTCATAGACTGGATATCCTTCATATTCTTTATTCGTCTGTAGAGCTACTCTGCCAAGTCTAAGTGAAGGATTTACACATATATGGAGGTACCAGATAAAAGAAGGTAAGAATTACCTATGATTGTTCCTTCCAAATATGGTTATAAAGTCTGCTATTTTAAATTTCTTCAACTATCTATGTCATGACTGCAAAAATATCCAATAGAGTTTGAAATCCCTATTTTTCTATTTCTGATGCCATCCCTCAGGAAGGCACAACTTTCCTTTACTTTGCTCTTCTAAGACTAAAACTTCTGTCTGCAGTGTATGCCTTTATAGCATTAGCAATGTAATTTTGTCAAATATAATTTCATCATTCTGCGAACTGTTCTGAAAAAATGCAACTTTTATTCTAGATGTTATTTTAACAGAAGATACATGAGTGTTAAAGAATGGAGCCTATAGAAAAAAAGAGGTTCTTCATGTTCTATAGCCTTATGTGCATGAAAATCCCTGAACACGAGCAATTCTTGATAGAGTCCAGAAGAAACAAAATATGTCATGCAGTCCTGCTAGGTTCATTGAGCTGAAACTAACAAGTACAAGATAGTGACAGTGTTAGCAGATCTCTGCTGCTTTATAAAACAGTTGAACAAAGTTAAGAAATCTGAAGCTGTGGGGAACTCAGTTTATGTAATCCCATGGTCATTGCTATTGGAAAAGAGCAGCAAGAATATTTGAAGTGACACAGGAAAAGAAATAATTCCTTTATTTTTCTTTTCTCCTGCTCTGAAGTACCATAATAAGAAAATTTATAGGTTAGACAGCCTTTTTAGAAAGCATTAAAATCAGCAGTAGATACCCCTTTTGACAAAACGCACAGCAGGCTGTACTGGACTTAAGATGCAGGGGAGATTTAAGATCCTAATTTATTGCATAATCACTGAATATAAAATAAATCAAAACCATAATGAAGTACAAGGTAGGAAAGCAAAACTAAAACTTTATTTTCTGCAGTATGGCTGTTGACGAGAGCACAGATAGAAGCAGGGTAACTATGTCCCTCCTGTTCCAAGCATATAGGTCTGAACCTGCCTCCCATCGCCAGGGGAAAGGCCCAGGTACAAAGTAAACATTGGATCCCTGAAGCTGAAGAATCACTAAGTAGGGTGTGATCCTCCCTTATACACTTTTATATAATTTCTGAAACACTTATGCCTTTACAGAGCCAGTACAATGGGTCACTTGAGGCCCGAGATGGTACCTTCACCTTCTGCATCAGTGTGAGGATAAAATATTTAATTTATTTGTTAATTTCATATTATTTGAATTTTTGTAATTTTATCCAACATGCAATACACACACTAAAGCTTTGTATTAATGTCCTCAGAAAGAAAGATACTCTTACAGGACTTCTCTGGTACTACACCTCTTGAGTGTTACCCCTGCTCAAAAATCACTCCCAGTGTTTAAAATAAGCACAAGGTGTTTATTTTTTGTCCAATTCAAGAATATTATTAGTATCTTGCATCCCAAATCTGCATAAAAGTACAACAGTACCAAGCATTTTGCTCTTAACTTTGAAACATGGGATGGTAGTTATTTACTTTACCTTTGCTTCAGCTGAAAGTTGAGATTTTAGCTTCTGGCAAGTTCTATTTACTGTTCTCATTGTTGAATTCTGGGGTTTTGCATCAACTGAGATTTAATACATTTAAAACATTGGTTGGACCTGTGTTAATGCTCTCTTTTCCTGTCCTCAGCTGTACAATAAGGACAAAATAGATGGAATGGCAGGAAGGACTTAAAAGGAGGACCAAGTCTGAACTATACCGGGTATTGGGAGTTAGAGGAGGTAGTGTGTGTGCATGTGCATGAGAGGGGGTGGGAGGAAAGGGTAAGAAAAGAGGAGGAAAATCCTGCACTCCAGTGTTGCCCATCAATGTGTTCTTAGTGCTGCCTTCATACAGGCCTTTAGTCACTCAACCTGTTCCTCAAAGCTGTAAAAAAATAAACAAATTCCTTTCACAGGATGAGCAATATTTTTTCCTGTTTAAACATCATTTGGAGAGACAGACAGTGTGACTGCTCTTATCTTCCTTCCTTTTGTGCCTCATCTGACAGTTATAGTCTCTTTAACCACGTCTCCCAGCAGAACACATCACTTTACATTTCCGGAGGGTCTCGTGTGGCTGTGATGATGCATGGCATCCTGTTCAGGCCTTCACACTAAACACGGCACTGAAGGCAATCTGGGCTCTGTTCCTGGGGTGACTAAGATTGAAGACGGAAGATTGAAATACTGAAGATTACTGAAAGCAATGAATCAAAATGACTACAAGCTGGCTGAGCAGAAGAGACATATGAATAAAAGTGTGCCAGATCTTCTACTTTGCATGCACTGCAGCCATTTATTTACACCATTTCAAAGTGGGACACAGTCATTTCTACTCAGATATAATAACATTTGGACAATCTGGCCCCCTGAACTCTGTTCAAAAGCAGATACTCACCGTTTGCCCAATTAGAGACATTATTATCCTGTTACATGCCATGAACATCACCTAACTGTAGATCTATTTGCTGTGCATGTCTTAAGGTTCTTACAGAATGAAGAAAATAAAATATATTGCAGAATGAGCCATTTGACCACTATTCACTCATTATATGTCTGGTTTAAGATGAAATTAATTGGCTTTTAGATATACTTGTTTCTGGCCTTTGATCATTAAATGATTTAAGAGTTTTTTACAGCAGCAGTGTCATCAATATTTGACCACATCTGTTGTCACATTGACAGAATTAGCCAATATTCTTGTTAAAAACAAGTGATTAATCAAATGTCAGCACAAAGCTTAACAGATTCTTCATAAAAATGCTACAGCTTTAAATATCTCATGTAAATTAGTCAGTGAATACTTTCAAAGAAAAAGCACTTTTACATAAGTTGGATCGATTCATATCTTAAAGCAGAGATGCAAGAGAACCCTAACATTTACCACAAAAAATAGTATGTTAATTCAGCTATATTTAAAAATGAGGAATTTCTAAGGAAAAAAATCTCCCTACCTGAAGAAAATAGCGCTCATTAATATTGTCTTTTTATTTTTTTACTATTAAGTATTCAGGTTAAACAGGTGCTGGAGTTTATATTTGACTCTTTGACAAATAAGAAGTGTTAAGGACACAAAAGGGCCTCAGACATCAGGCATTTTTGGCAACCTGAAGAACTGTGCACAGGTTAGCACTGATTCTCAGCTTTCTCTGACAAAGCCTGTGGCTCTGCATATGTTTGCAATTATAGGAGTTTGATTCATGTTTCTTAGGAGTACTAGATCTGAAAATGGTGGGCAAAATTCCTTTCCTTTTTTTGTTTGCTTGAGTCTTCAGAAATGGCAAGGGAAATGGCCAGTTTCTTTATGCTGGTTTGCACCTGAATCACAGAATCATAGAATCTTTGGTAGGAAAAGACCTCTAAGATTATTGTGTTCAACCATAAACCCAGCACTGCCAAGTCCACTAAATCATGTCCCTAAGTGCCACATCTACATGTAGCATAGCCAGCAGCATTTCGTTAGTCTAAGGAGGCACAGTTTTGCAAGTCCTCTTTCGAATATCTTTAAGGACCTAAACCTTGAATCTTTGTAGGAGATTTAAAAAATCTCAGGACTCATCCATTTTGCTAAAGCTCAGTCACTTTGGGCAGTGCCTGTTGGTGTGTGAAGCACTCAGCACTGCTTCTAAAGGCAAATTTATTTCATTACTGGTTGTATCATCTTCCCAGCAGCTGTGACTCAGTAGCAGATCATCATCTTACTGCTTCTTCCTCATCCATGAGCAGAAAAGAGGAACAGTTTTCTACTGACATTTCAAACTCAGCCATTCACAGCAGCTTAACAAGTCAGTATTTCTCTATGACAGCTGTCTTTTCAGCTTCGACATTTAGATTCTGGATAAAGATTGATTTGTTCTTCCTTTTCAAAACTCCTCAAAAGCCATAATATCTGAGTCCATAATACGTGGGTACTGGACCAACATTAGAACAGCTTGTCTTATGTCATGAATCCTTTCTGAAACCAATGCGAAGGGTATACTCCTGAATAGTCTGAACTCCTACAATCCCTTAGGGCAAGAGGAACAGGGGAGAGCAGTCACTGAATTGTGCCACACAGCTGTGCTCACAGAGATTGGTCTCAGGTTGGCAGAAGGCAGATCTGTCTTAAGCATGCTTTGATGCACCCCAGGCGTTCACCAGTACAGTCAGTTCTCTCTCCCACATCCACGTCTGTCTTCCCAGGTGGCTGTCACCTTCCCAAAGATCATCTTTAACACAAGAAGAGATGAAAGCTGGGGTCTCATTGTGTAGGCAGCTTGTCGTCTGTGGGTTATGAAATACAGTCCTTTACTCCAGGAAGTACAAGCTCCTGACTCTAGACAAAAAACTGTAAGCATGAATATATGTGTGGTTACTCAGGTGTTCATACCATTCATGGAAGATGTAACCCTCAGGAGTACCAGTGATAAGAGGCAGCAAAGTTAATAAATCACAAGTAATCTTTCCCTTTTTTCCCCCCCTTTCACTGTATTTAGCCTTTGCACATGTACCCTAGTTACATTTTAGTCGTAAAAAATAAGTAGTTTGGACCACCATGATATTTCTGTAGTCTTAGCTGTTATATACGTGTGAAAATAGGAAATTATAGGGAGCTGAGTCATTTTGCTAAGCAAAATTCATTTGGCTAAGCCACGCATCATGGACAAAATCATAGAAGTGTTTCACCAGAAATGGTTTCCCTGGAAAGGTGTTACAGGTGAGAAACAAATGTTCCTTCCTAATCTCTTGGAAGGAGAGAGAGGTTTTCTGGGAGGTAGCACTTAGGTCACGGTGCATAACTGCTGCCAAGTTACCAGTTGCCCTTCCTCACCCTATTTATGGTCTACATACCCATGCCCACTCAAGTAGAATTTTGTATATTTGTGTGTGAAAGCACTTAGGTTTAAGAAATCACACCATGCTTATATAAATAGAATACAAATGCAGTTTCAATGAACACAGCACATTGGCTGTTGTGCTCCTGAAACAGAGGGCACACATTATGCTGCTTCAGAGCAAAATGAAATACAATTTTATCTTCTAAGGGAGATGAAGTGAACATCAGAGCAAGTTAAACAGTACATGCTGTGAATCTCTACAGAGGAAAAATAGTGTCAAAAACCTTAGCCAGAGGTTAATTGATAATCGGTTTAATTATTCATTTGTTATTAATGATTACTAATGAGAAACATTAGAATAATCAATGTTCCAGCCCAGTGCTTTGCCAGATGTCATGTTAATTGCAACTGAAGATAGCAGTAGCTTAGCAAAACACAGAAACAATTAGCATGATTGACTCAAAGCCACCTCACGCCTCTCTGGAGCATTGTTCTAGCAGCACTACAGAGCAGCATAAAATTCTCTGGGTTCGCCAAGTGGGAAAAGAACATTCCTAACAGCCTTTGATATAACCCAGATTTGTCTCATAAAAGGTAGAAATTACAGTAAGTCTGACACAAACAAATACATTTGCTTGGAGAGATCACAATCACAGGATAATAAGAAAGGAGCTACAAAATAACCTACAGTGAATAAAATGCTAACACCAGTAGTGTTAATGGCTAATTGAAATTAAAATCTACTCTTTTCCCCACGAAAAATTTGTTGAGCTTTAATATTCCCAATGAAATTTCACTCTTAAATTATGCTTTATGACCTGAAACAACCATAAACCACTAAAGTACCATGTTGTTATTCAAAATATGCAAAGTAGGTTCTTAAACTGCAGGTATTGTAAAATGCTGAGAAATTAAATTTTATTGTATACAGAGATAAGATTTCATTCCATAGTTGAAACAAGAGCTTTCATCTGGTTTAGATGGATAAGCTGCAAGACTGGATGAAACCAGAGGAGGAGATGTGCATCAAATACATCTTCCCATCACATAACAGAGTTCTCTCTGTCTCTCCACACCCAATCTGATCTTCAGCTGCAAGATGTCCATCTCCACATCAGGGAATCCAGGTGGCTCTGCTCTAACCCTAAACTTGCTCCTACCATTCAGTGGCCCCAGGGTGCAGGCTTTAGGATCAGAGTCCAGAGCAGTACTGCCAACGCCCATCAAAGAAAGACTTGGGAACGGCACATGTGACACCAGTCCATGCAAATCTGATGTGGTCCCAGAGAGTTAAGCCAACACTAAGTCTACCTAATGAATGTGGCTGAGCTGCCTATCAGGTTTTAATCAGTCATGAGCAATGGGGTATGCTCTCATGGGACTATGGGAGCAAGGTAATATGACCTGCACTGAAGCTGCAAGAAATGAAGGACATCGATCAAAGGGAAAATTCTGCTACAAAAATGCATTTTTGTGATGTCCTGGGTACCTGCTGGTAAAGTGAAGCTTAGTCCTTAAGATTTAAGTAATAATATTTTGTTTATCTAGACAGAGTTGAGGTTTCTCAGTGCCTTATCCAAATATCAAACACTGCTGTGTTGCTTTCAGCAGAGGAACATGGAAAATGCTACACTGGTCTAGAAAAAAAAGGATTCTGAAAGGTCTTTCTCCATGAGGTTTCGTACTTTTGTATGCACTTTGTGACATGGAGTCAAAAGTCTTGGGCTTTAGTGCAAACTGCCCTAAAATTCATATGGCTGAACTGGTAAAGACAAAAGAGGGGCAGGAGTTTGCAACAGTTTCATTGTGAGCATAAAAAGCAGTCTTTTGGTTGTTTCTGTTCCATATAGATATATAAATAGATATCGGTATAGATATAGATATATACATATATGCAGTTTGTTGTATTAGAAGTTATATCTGCAGTATCTGGGGATTACTTCTGTAATGTCAGGATATTTGCAGTGTAAGATACACACATTCTTTGATTTTAAAATAACAAAATTAAATTGATGAGTGGAGTCTTAAAATAATGGAGAAGCTGTTCTTCAAGCACTAACAGAAATCCCATCAGGCATTTCACTCTGCCCCAGAGAACAGAGAACCACTCATCTAAGAAATAAAATAAAACAAAACAGGTTCACTTTTTGACTCTTTCTTTGGCTTTTCTTTCATAATATATCTTCTTCTGGAATCTTCTGTACTAGTTCACTTTATGTAAAGGGTTTTGTTTTGACCCTCAGTGATGTTTCTTGTTGGTTTCTTTGGGTTTTTTAATCTGGAAATTTGGTTTTGTAAATCTGATCATTCACTCCCCTTCAACATACTGGCTTCCATACGAGAATCTGTACACTCAGCAAGAACACTATCGCTTAGATGGATTTGGTCATGTAATTATCAATGTTTAACATGTTTAAGGGGACAATTTGAAATAATTTAACAGCCTTCCAACTGCAGCATGTAGATTACAGCATTAGAAATTTACCAAACATTTAATTTCCTTTTCATAGCAGCAAAAATCACAGAAATCAGCAAGTAGCAGCTATTACTTAAAAAGGGGAAAGGAAAATAAGGAAACTCTTACATGAATATGTCTTTGAAAATCAGAGCTCAACCATACCAATAAGTGAATTTCCAAATAGGACTAGAAGGGACTTTGAAACACTAATATGTCTTGGATATATAGGCTACATGCTTGTCTAATCTCTTTTTAAAAGACCTCCAAAAGAAAGCAATTCACAATGTCACTGTTTCACTTCTAGCTCTTCTCTCCTCAAAGAATTAGACATTTATTTGTTCCTCTTAACTGACTTAAATTTCCTTTGATGATCACTGACCAGATTTTTATCATCTATTTTTATCATACACGGAGAAACAACAGATAATTATTCTCTTCAGAAAAAAAAAATAAGAACTTCAAAACTTCCCTTTGATGACCTCACATCTCTAAAATCCAGTCTTCTTTTCCAGCAGTTGGTCTAGCAGAAGACATTTTGCTTTTCTAAAAACCTCACATTTCTCCCACATCTAGACAGTTATGGCTGCTAGGTTTTCACTGCTTTACACCAAATAAATTTTGTTTTCTTCGCAAATATCCTAATGGACTCACTAAACCTTCCAGGATTTTTTGGTCCTTTCTTCAATAACAAGTTCCTCCTGCATTCTGACACGCATCATGTCTTCCTTTTCCTATCCACAATATCTCTTTTCTCTCACTCATCATTCTGAGTCCCACTTCTTTACTACTTCCTAATACATATGTTTTAGTAGATGCCATATTAAGGCTCTTTCCTCCGTGTATAATATCTTGTTTCCCAGGAACTCTCCCGAAACCTCAACATGCTTGTATTTAGGTTCAGACTATGTCCACGCAGTCCCTGGGAACACAAGTCATGGAGCAGATGAAGTGTATCCTATTTTCTGACTCAGCTGTGTGCAAGCCATCACTGGGCACAGAAGGCCCGAAGCTTAGCACTGCATGGCTAAACTACCACAAAGGCAGGCTGAGCTCAGGCTGCTCACAGACCCGCTCCTCCCTCCGGCACTCTGTGTCAGGCCCTTCTGCAAAAGACCCCTGCCAGCCTATGTGCATCTGTGCACATTTTATATGCACCAGGGAAGAGCTTTTTGAACTTGGTTCTCTGCTACCTTTTACATCAGAGAGCATTTGGCACTGCTTCCATATTTAACACCTTTCCATGTGGATTCTTCACCAGCAAAAACCAGTGAATAGGTTGCATGGCTGGGAGATTCCCACAGAGTCCAACTACCTGTCTTTGTTGCTGACTTTACTGAGACATTTTTGTGCTCTGCATTTTTGAGGTCTATGCCTCAATACTCATTGATATATATGTATATATAACAATTACCTTGCAAACACTTAAAATCACCATAAGAAAATTAGTTCAAGTAAAATACATTACAAAACATTTTCTTCTGTTAACAGAATGAAGCATAGCAATAATATTAGTTACACTTCTGGTCATTGGGAATCATTACTATTAACTTTCCACCCTTTTAATATGTACTGATAACGCAAAAATAATTTAAGCTAGATAAGAATAGAATTTTCTTCATTTTAAGAGCATTTTTACTGCCAATGTAGTGTAAAAATATGTCAGGGTAAATTAACCTATAGCTGGTTTTGTGTCCTACACAACTTCAAACACACAGACTACAGTAAATTACCAGAGGTAGTTTTTTTACTTTAGTATTTTGAGGGATTGTTCAACTTCAGGGCATAAATCAAAAATTACAGGCATTCATATGCCAATTTGGGAAGTCACCAAAACCATTCAAATGTAGATTTGTCAAATCTCTTTAATGTAGGAGTACCTATTTAAAATGAAAATTAATGTAGCACCAGAAATAGCTTGGTTTGGAAAGGATTTTTGACAACTTTATGGATTATGAACATGTTGGATTTCACCATCAGTGTACCTCAGTCTGTTAATGAGTCATTACTGTTTTAGCAGAAAATGCATGTTGCTTTAAAGCAAAGACAGAGGTTACGATTTGGCCAATACAGCATCTCCTTAATTTTCCATGTGATTTTGCCATAGGCAAGAAGATACCATAAATTAATTAGAGGTTATTGGCAATTGAAGAAATAATTACAGATGATGACAGTTAATTCATTTGTGATTTTGCATCAAACTGTTGGCCTTAATATTGCTTGTTCTATTTACTCTGCTATGCATTTATATTGCAGCAGGTCTCGGAGACACGTCAGTGAGGATGTATCTTACTTTCCATTACACATGTGAGCACAGAGCTTACACAAGGCACTAGCAGGTACTGTGGCCCAGGTTTCATGCAGGGTACTAAATGAAAGTTACTTTGATAGACACCCCTGTCTGTGTACAGCCATGGAAGTCAGTCCAGCTGTGCAAATGTTGCCTGCAGGGGACAAGTCAAACACATTCTAGATCTACTCTTGACCTCCCAACCCTCCTCCGTTTCCCTTTCCAGGCTCACCGCAGGTTAGCACCAGAGTGAGAGCTAACACATGGACACAGAGGATAGCCAGGGATTTTAGCCTACAGCCAACATGGAAACACAGCTCCAACAACTACGGCTTGGTATTCAGGCTTTCTAACAGTGCACTCTTTAGGTGTAAGCATAAAATTATCCATTTTTTCTCATATCTCTTCATATACGAAACACTGTGGCATAAAATTCATTTATGGAATGCAACCTAAAATGAACTAACTCCATTAGTCTAGGATCCTTCCATATGGTTCAAATGGATTTGGTTTCAAGCAGAGCAAGAAGCACACACCACACACATTTTAAATCATAATAAATGTGGAGTAATGCCATATGTGCTGAAAAGTCAGGGCACAGCAGGAAAAGGGTCAGTCTGTGTTCAACCTATTGGCTCTGCTGACTTCTTCTACAGAACAATACTCTGCAACTGTAAGGGTTTTTTCCAGTTTTAATACAAATAAAATAAAATACATGACGTAATGACAGAGAAGTAAAACAGCTGCCTTTCTTTTCTCCTGGGCCTAATTATAACAGCAGGTGAAACAATGTAAAGGGCTCAAGTCTAATTTGGTAAGTGAAAACTACCTACCTACACAGCTGTTTTATTTATGAGAGGTGGCAGGGTTGGAAAGAAATTCAGATATAAAAAATAGCAAGGAAATTTGTGAGCAACAACAGAAAAAGTAATTGTGTACGAGGTGGTTTTTTATGTGTGAATAGGAAACTGATACTTGGTTTAATATTGATTTTTCTCCATGCAACATGCTGTTATTTACAACAGGGGATGTGTTTTTCTCAGATATTCAGTGCTGCATGATTTATGCTGTATCTCAATCACTGCATTATTTTATGTAAGGCACCAGCTGAATCCTGAGATGAGTCAGCTGCCAAATATTGTACTAAAAAGCTATTGTCTCATAATGAATCAACAGGCTTTAAAGTAATTAAATTCCTCATTGTTTAGTTTAATACAAGCTATTTCAGAATGTAATAAAACATATTTTGGAAGTGAGTCTTACCAGGTCCCATTATAATAGCATTTAGCTTCTTTCTGTCACCAGTAAGACACGACTGTCAGTCTAATAGGATTTATAATCATGAATGTTTGGTTTACTTAGCAAGTAAGAGCTAGGAAGGCTTATTCTGCATGCCAGCCATTTGTAATTTGTACATCTGAAATTTTCTTTGGTTCAACAGACTCAGTGCTTGTTATCATTATTCACCACATCTTTGTGCTGCCATGACTCTGCAGGCTTTCAGACAGTTAAGAACATCTCACGAGTGTGGCCATGGTGAAAACAGGTACAGAAAAAACGTCCATCCCCAAAAGAGCTCTTGCTCTCTATATAGACACTCATAAGCACTCTGTTTATGACAGCAGTAGCACTTCAGTGTCAAATGATCACAGAGACAAGGCCTGCCCGGCCAATGCACCAGGGAATGGCAGAGTGAGGCTGCATCTTTCTCCTTCTAGTGGAGGTGCTTACACCAGACTGCATAACCTGTATGACACTTGTTTATTCTCTTGGGACAACACCATGTACAGAATGACAGCTTGGATGGTTAGGATATTTTGTGCTGGGGAAAAGGACTATTAATTTTTAATCTACATTTTGCAGTGTATTTACAGTAGAAAAGACAAAGTCAAAGAGTAGTACCTTATTCTGGGACCACAGTGTGCTGAGTTTTGTGATAATTCTTAGCTATGAGAAAAAAATCATTCTACAGTCTTGTACCTCGATAATAGAAGGTGTAGAACTCTTGGTCTGTAAAACACAGAGTGTTCGTACTGGAGCTTCGAGGACCCCTTTAGGTATCTTCAGATTTGTCCATGAGTGCTACACAAGCATAGGTAGACTGTCGTCTGAATTCAATATTCTCTGTGCAGTCAGCTTTGATGTGCTCTTGGCCACCACTGCTGAGAAGATCTGCTGTCCCAGCCTGTGGTTGCTACAATCTCCTACTCATCTAAGCCCTCAGGACTTGGTAGGACACATCACTGCAGTCTGCTAAATGAGTCACCAGCCAGAATCAGGACGTATGCGTGCTGTCTGCTCTCAAACCCAGGCCAGCCTATCTACAGACAACAAACATGACAGAGAAGATGAAAATGATATTTGCATGTCTCCACATCCAGTAGAAAGATAGAGTTAGCCATTTGTGCTCCTTCCCTGGCAAAATGGGCATTACAGGGTTGAGACTGGCAAACACCACTGCGGTATGTAGGATGTACTGAACTCATTTATGCACAAATATATGTGGGAGTCTCTGGGAGCACTGGGATGCTTCAGATTCATAGGTGTTTACAAAATAGGCCCACTTTGGGTCCAATCTTTTGTAATCTCGTAATGTCAATGTATAGGATCTGTTAGGAAGTCTGAAGACAGTGAGTCAGGAAGCTTTGGCCCTACTCATGGTACATGAGCTGTAACACGACCAATAAAGGGTGTGTTTCACTGAGTTTATGAAGGCATCAGTGACCTCCTGTATTAATCTTTCTTCAGTGGTGAGAACTGAGATAAGCAGGAAGAACTTTGTTAGCATCAAATTTCATATTTCCATTGAACTACAAAAAACTAATGCTTTATTTTGCCATACCCCTGGCATGGCTTGTTGTCTGCAAAGAGATGAATGAAGCCCATGCCCTTCTGTCATGAGTCTGGAGTCTGTCAAATGCCATGCAGATCTGAAGGGGATGAATCTCACCAGTTCACAGCCACAGAGTCATCCATTCATCCAGGTCTTGACATTCCAATCCAGCAAGTGATTTAACCAAATGGTGTCACATAATGCCTACTGGTAGATTTTACACTGATTGTGTCACAGATTTTACACTGACCATTTTCAACTTTACTGCAAGTCACATTTTACTATTTCCAGCTCATAATTGGGTAAGAAGCTGATGCTGTTTGCAATCTGATATCTAGTTTCTTGTGTCTGCCCACCTGCTTCTTTAAATAAATCCACCTTGTTCAGCCTGCAATGGATTAAATGTTGGATTGTATCACAGAACACAGCGAGTGAGAGAAAAACTGTGTGAGGTACACAGAAGAAAAATGTTAACTGTACTCTCTGTCATGAACTTTGACTCAGGAATCAGAGACTATGAGATTATTTGCATAGCTAATTTTCATTCTACAATACAAGATAAATAATAACTCACGAAGACTAATTTTGCAGTCACCAGCCAAGGCTTTTACCTTCATGACTGGAATTAATGAAGATCTCATCCTCTACTCTGCTGAACTCATGAGTGGTTCCCTGATTCCTCTGGGTAATTAAAAAAAAAATTTTAAGGAAGCTACAGCAGTATGGAAATCACACTCATTTACTGCCACTATCTTGGTCTAGGTAGCACAAAGCCCTAGCAAAGATCAATACTCTACAGTTCTGTGAGTTAACAAACAACTGAAGAACCACCATGGACATATGGAAATATCACTATTTAAACTAATAAAGTCATAATTAAAAACGTAATTATGTAAGCAGCCTCCTAAGATCTCTGGTTTTTTTAAAGAATAACAAAGAGCCTGTAGCATGTGAAGGCACTAGGGAATTGTGTAATCAAGGCTGTTTGGTTTATTATTTCTTAGTGTATAATAATGTCACTTTTTCCAGCTCTAAATCTTTTTTTTTTTTTACTTTACAAGAAGTTTTGCATATACAACTCTGAGTTGAATGTGACATTTCCTGTCAATATTAGGTTTTTATCAAAAGCAAACAAGCATACGAAAAATAACATATTATATTAAATGGCTAAGCAGTACCATTACATTTTTAACTAGAAGTGTCAGAATGATAAAAACCCAAAAACTTGGATATTCTGTCCTGATTGGGTTTCAAAAGAATTAGAGGCTTATATGTGACAAAATGAAAAATTTAGTAGCCAAGCCACAAATCACTGAAGAGAAAAAAGTGAGTAACACTTCATGAATGACACAATTTTTGGTAGAAGATACAATTTGTGATATTTAAAACTTTAAAAATTGTTTGGGGCTGTCCACTTATTGGTATTAATGACAAATTTTAAGTTACTTCCTTGTCTTAAAAAATATCATTAATTAAATTTCCCAGAGCAGTTGTTCATTAATCAAATCTCTATAATTATTTATTTTATACTTTATTATCATTTAAAAAACACCATACAGAGCTATGTCTTATAGTCTACATCATGCTGCTTTAATAAGGCAAGCCCACACAGTGATTGACATTATAGGTGAATATCTAATAAAAAATTGGCTATTACAGCTGTAGTTTACAACCATCCTCAATATTTTGTGAAATTTCACTTTTACTTATTTGTTTCTGCTTTTAAGGCAATTATGCTATTAATCTGTTTGGCTTGCAGAGCATAACAATCTGAATACAACATCTTTATTTTAGAGCTTATAATTCTGTATAGGGCTAAGCAAAATCATTATCTAGATCTAAAGAAGAATAATTAGTTATAAGATTATTTACACAGGGAAAGTGAACCACCTATCATTCTGTACCTCTAGGACTAAAATGACTAATATATATTTTTAAAAAATGCACACCAAAAAAACCCCCACAAAAAAGCACAGTCACAAACAAAACACACACACAAAAAAATCCCCACAACTTTTTATGACTAAGCATTCTGACCACAGGTGAAATTTCTGGGGAAAGAGGAAGCCCTAGGGAGTCCATAGTGTACGCACAGAAGTTTAAAAAGCTGATGCCAGGATAAACAAAATTTGACCCAAGCTTTCTGCAACCTTTCAAAGCCTTTTTCTTTCTCCAAATCAATTTATTCCACACGTATTATGATGGTGTACATTTCCAAAGCTGATTTAATTTACACTTTTGACTTTCCACTATTTGCCTTTATATATTCCCCTCTCTGTCCTTACACTATCTATGGTTCTTTTCAGAATATTTACCTCACTAGAGCTCTAGCACATAAGTCATAATTTTTCCACAGGGTACCACCTCTTCAGGGGCAGTCAGTTCTTCCATTCTAGATTTTTTGCAAACCTTTTCAACAAAACAGTGTAGATATTAATACAAGACAAAATTACTGTTATTTATGACCACTGTTTGCTTCTGATGCTAAGAGCAATATACTGTTTCCCTGTTTCCCTAGCTTCTGAGGAAAGCAATAAAATTTTAAACACTTGAAATTTTAACCCAGATCTTCTAACAATTAAACTGCGCGTAAACATGTTTAAGTGTACAGCAATTCTTTGAATGCATTATTTAATGAATGTATCAAAAGATAGTAATGACTTAGGTTAAAACAGGTTCAGACATTCTTAGATTTTGACTGGATTATGGTAGATTCAATGACACAAGACCTACAGACTGATATCACACATTTGTTTTTTGGGTTTTTTTCTAAACATTCCGTTCCTTAAATATTCACATATATGAATCCACATGTATTCACATATTCAACATCAGAATCATCTTCTGTAAGATACATTTCTATTCCACAAGAAATTCTCATGGCTTTAGTTTGTTTAGTCTGTGCTTCCAAAGTCTGAACTAACAATGAGGTCCAACAGACTTTCCATTCTAAGTTAGCCACTTGTGTTGTTAGGAAATGTCTCATTTAGAGAAACACACACACACCAAAAAAACCCACAACTTCTTTTCAGTTAAACCTATTGCTGTAGAATACAAACAAGGCAGTTTGTTTATCTGTAGTCCTGTGTAAGCATAGCTGCTACTGATTTTTGCAATTTGCATATCATTCCCATTCTACTTTATGCTTTCATTTGGAAATGCACGATGCCAGGCAACCAGTACAGGCTGCAGCGCTTAAGTTTCTGTCATGCCAAAGGCACATTCCAGAGTTGTTCTTTTATTGTCTTCATGTGACCCCACATTGATCAGAAAAGTAAAGGTCTTTGTGGAATGAAAAAAAACCTGCAAACCGGAATGAAAGAAGAGTAGGATTTTCTTTGTATTGTCCTATTTAATTGCATTTCCACAGATAGAAGGGGAAAAATTCGATTTTAGCAGACTTAATTTTGGCATCTGCATTATTGCAGTCCTTGAGAAAGCCCTGTGAAGACTGAAACTACTGATAAAATCCATATGCTCATGCTCAAGAACACAGCATTTTTATCCTAAACCTACTCCGTTCTTCTTAGAATTTTTGAACCCTTGATGATGAAAATATCAGAATAAACACAAATCAGAAGTTACAGCAAAAAATTGTTTGTAGTAGACCTTATGTTTAAGCTTATGGCATGATTATCTTTAAATGTGTTTTTCCTCAGGCCTTTATCACGCCAGACTATCTATGTATTCAAGTTTTGACAAGTGGAAGGATGTATATGTCAAATAAAAGAAAAAGAAAACAAACTTGAAATAGACTTGGACTATGCAGAAGTAACAGTAAAGAAAAAAAATAACAAGTTACAATGCCAAGTCTTGTAAACTCACAAAGGCTGACTGGGAGCAGAGATCAAAAATCCAAAATTCTTCCAAAAGTTTCTTTGACAAGTGTTGAGTGATTTGTGGCATGATGTTTGTTTGGGGGGTTGGCTGGTGGATTAAGGTTTTTTGGTTGGTTGGTTGGTTGGTTTGGGGGGTTTTGTTCGTATGTTTGTTTTTAACAGAGTATTGATTTCCTGATTTGGAAAGGGAAATCATTCTCTTTCCAATTTACTGTGCTTTTCTGTGCAAACACTGTTTGCTTTTTTAGACATATTTTCAAGTGTTTCTTTGTAAGTTGAACACCTCTAAGACACAAAGGTTTTCACTGAGAGAAGCAAGGGAAAAAAATAAAAAATGCCACTGAAGAAAATCTGAGAAGGGTTAGAGTGTGATTGTGTGCATGGTCATACTTCTTTTTTCTTTGCTGTACAGAATTAATTGAACAGACTCAAAGTGCAATGGAGATTTTGCTTTACCAAGCATTTCCCAATCAGGTGCACTGAAGGAACTTCCACATTGCCCTCTAAAATTGCCAAGTTTAAGTTAAGAACTGGAAAGGACCATAATAATCAATGAAAGATCAGATGTAAGAGGCAAAGTTTTGTTACCTGTCTCTGATATCTATCATTCCATCATTTGTCTTCTTTTACATATCTTCTCCATTTCCCTAATCACTGAAAATTTGTCACTTTTATTTTATCTTTCTGACATAAATCATGAAGATAAAGCTTGCCCAAAAATAGGTTCATTCTTCCTCCACCTCAATGTATCAACAGTGGGGTTATCTGTGGAGAAATAAAATCAGAAATTAAAGCCTTCACTTTTCTAAGATTGATACTGTATTTGTTAACTTTACATGAAACTGCCCAATTTTTTCAAAATGTAAGATATATGATGTACCAAAGGTTAAGGATGCAACATAATCCCTTCATGGCACCAAATAGGTGCCATGTTACAGCAGCCATAAGCCAGCAAATGCTTTCAGTGCATACACTGTTGAGGCAGGCTATGACAACACAAGCAGATTTAGACCACAAAAAAGATCAAAAACTTTGGTTTGCTTTGAGAAAATAACTAATTTCATTTAAGATTTGTCCAATCCCAGAGTTACCTACACAAGCTTATAAACAGGTGTGCAGAAGCCACAAGATCCTCAGGGCCTGCAGCAACTGAATTAGACATATCTTCCTGTCCAGATGTCACTTATTAAAGTTAGATGTGCACAACTCCATGAAGGCCAGAATCATATCCTTTCTTTCAAACTCCAATGTAATACTTCATACACTTCTAGGTCCGCAAAAGAAATTATCTCATAAGTCATGAATATGAGGAAAGTGGAGATAAGAGTGACAGCTCAGCCTTATCTCTCTCCTGGCATTGAGCTTGCTATCTCATCTGGATTCATGTGTATTTGTGCTCTTGGTGCCATACTATATACAGCATGACATCAAAACAATCCACAGAACATGTGATGACAGTACTTTATGCAATCCACAATGTGCCCTTTTACACTCAAGATAGCAGTTAAAAACATTATAAAAGTTGCCTAAACACTGGCTTTTGTATTTCACTACAGAATTTTCTCTACAACAGGAAGATATCAGAGGGGAAAGAGACATGATGGAAAGTTACAGCTGCAGCCTGCAGCAAATATTGCTAATTTTAATAGTGATTTTTTTCCTGTGTTTGAGAAGGCATGGAACCAAGGTTACAGGAAATCAATAGTTCTCTTGAGAATCAAAACTTATGAGGAAAAAGATCTTACTCGGTAAAACTATTTTGTTCATTACTTTTTTTTTTTGTAGAGTAAAAGCAATGTACATTAATACATTCATTGTAGTACATATCAGATCCCCTATTACAGCAGAGAACAGCGCCATTTGTAGCTATAACACATCCTTAAATAATAAATAAATCTCACTTTTGATCAGCAATGGAAAATTTCAGAAGATATATGGTCTCTAAAACAACTATCATTTAAGGATGTTTTCACTGTTTTGATTACAATGTATGTCAAAAGTTGTGTGTTTTCTACTTCTTTGCCATTTTATAAATCAGTAAAGGCTGAGTCAAAAATCAAAGAAATTTCTCCCTCAGGAAGCTTCTGGGGTAGTTCTGCATAGTCTGAGTCATGAGCTGCAACTCAATCACCAATAAAGTTAGTCTAGAGATGTCTGAGGAAAATTGGGAAATAATTCATCAAAACAAAATACTCTGTAGAACCAATAATATTTGTCACAGCTTGTCATGGTGTTTTTTGCTTCTCTCTGCTTGTCCTGCAGACCTGTTGCTGTTCCTGCCTCAATGTACTCTGTGGTTGCAAACACAAACTCACCATCACCTTTCTGCCAAAAGGCACCCACTGAACAAAGAAAACATGAGGGCCCCAGCCACCACCTTTACACAGTGACATTTTCAGAAAAACACTACCAAAAGCATTGGTCACAGGAAGACAATGCCTTTCTTTCTTTCACAAGGATTTCTGCTAGTAAAACACAACATTTTCACTGTTTTTAATAAATTTCAGCTTTTCAGTACATAGATGCATTAAATCTGTAGTTCATTTGGTAAATTACAACTTCTGTTAAAACTCTTGATTTACTAATTCATACCTATTATTAAAAAATAATTAATTATTAGGCTTTATTCACTGAACATTTACTTTCTAATTTCCATCAATTTACAATCACCCCACGCTTTGTCTGTCCTGTATCCCACTGATCAAAACACAGAAAATGCAAAAATACCTCAATTCTGTACCTACTCCTTGCTTTCTGACAATGTAACATACAGAGAAAAGAAGGACTTTGCAATGATAAATGCTTATAAGTCAGTTTCCCTGAACTAAAGGAGTCTCCAGAGTCTGGGAAACACCACAGAGGAAATTTGTCAGCACTTCTCTCTCCCTTCTACCAAGAAACCTCTAGTCTGGCAGTGCCCGCTGGTCACTGTTGCAGTATCACAAAAGCAAGGGGATAAACTCTGGAAAAAAGGGCTATGTTTAGAAAAGCTGAATAAAACTTGAAATATTTAAATAGCTTCATGTCTTCAAAATTTCGAATTTTGCAAATCATATAACATCATTTACCATCCTTTAAGTAAATGGTTCGTGATACATTGTAATTAAGGGTTTACCAGAAAGATCAGACCCATTAAAGGACTGACTTACACAAAACTGAGGTTAAACGTGATTCAGTGCATGCTTGACAGCTCTGCCTATGCTTCAACTTAGCTTTGACCCAGAGCTCACTGGGAGGTTACAACATTTCACTGTGTTCACAGTATTAAGGTCTGCCTCTCCAATAGTCATATTAGCACACGCATAATTCTGTACCATCACATAACCCTGTGGCTCCTAGACATGACCTGGTTCACTCCACTGTCATTCAGAACATGAGTGAGGGCTCTCAACAGCTGCCTGTCTGCCTTCAACCCTTTACAGCTTTCTCTGAAGCTGGGCCTCACATCTGAAGTGCTTTACCAAAGACTGCATAATTACCCAGTGAGTTAATTTGTGATGGAACAAAAAAACACATCATTTTCATTCCCTTGGTTTAGCCATCAATACTATTCCTGATGTTTCTGATTAAAAGAAAAAAAATTTAAATGTACAAAATACAGTTGCCAAGCAGACCACAGGACTTGTCCACTTGACCATCAACTTTCGTAACTATTTAATGATTGTCTGTTTGTTATATGTACTTCTCTGGGATTGCTATGAGGTGAAATAAAGTACACAACAGTTACTGAAGCATAACTTTTAATTGCTTTGGATTTTCCACTAAAAGCATCATGAAGTGTGGGTGGAGAATTATGGCCTCAGTGATGCAGAAATGTCTTCTGCCTTAAATGGTTTCTCACAGGTGTTTAACAACATTAAGCTTCTTATCAATTCCCCATTACAGCCTCTTCAGCAGCTAAAGCAGCGGGATTAACTGTCCCTCCTGAGCACTTGCAGCAACACCTGACTGTGACTCCACGACAATGTGCACTGAGAGCAGGACACGGTTTGAGCACAGCAGAGCCACGCACGGGTGTGTCTCAACAGAGCCCAGACCCTCAGCAGGTCACCGAAAGCACGGCAGGACAAAGGCTGAGAGCTCTGCCGACAGCCAGCAATGCCATTTCTGGAACTTCACCTTCTGGAATTCTCTTTCTTTTTCAAAACTAACCGTCTAAGTAACCTCTGTCTTCAGGAAATTCTCTGTCCTTTTTTTTAAATCCTGGTTGATTTTTCTAATCTCACCTTCCCTAAGCCAAAACTACTCCACATAAGATGAACACTACAAGGGAATTGGATCACAGGTGGAATAATACAGACAATAATCTAGCCAAAAACATAAGAGAATAGAAAAATATCCCTGATAATTCCTTGGAGGGTTTTTCATCTATTCTTTATCCCCTAATCTATTTCTAAAATATAGGATTTTTAAATTTTCTGCTGCTTGCAGTTTGTACTGTGAACTGCAGAAATATCCTAACTTTCTCCAGGGATATTGTCGAGCCCTAACGCATCTCAAGCTTCCATTTATATTGGTAGAAAGCTGAGGAGTGCAGCTGAAAAGGTGAAGGTTCATCAGCCTCAACAAGTGGGGGACCAGTATCCCTGAGCACACCAGACAGTTTCATCTTCCACATTTTCATTAGAACCATAAACAATACAATGGTGAATGCAAGATTTGAAGTGAAAACAAATCGAAGGATCATTTATATTAAGTGTATGAGATTTACAGCACCTTCAGGAAAACTTCAATCAGAAATTATTGCAGCTGTAAAAATAGAATTACTAAGAAGGGCACTTTACCATGGCTGTCATAAATAAGGAATAAACAATAAACTGGAAATAAACTGGTCAGACACTAGTGTCTCGGAAGGAAGAATTTACTATCTACTGAGTGAATATTAGCTGCTCAAGTGATTACTGGACAAGAGCAGTATTGTTTACAAAGAATTAAGACATACGGTTCCAAAACAAGGTGAGAAAACAGAAGAGAAATCATTCTCTTGAATCTGAAATGAGGTAGACCTTACCTAGAGAAGGGTGTTGTTTTAGTCTCTGAAATTTAAAATATGTGGGGAAATTAGGGAGCATGTAGTGATCTTAGTGGAAAATTTTAGAATTTTTAATTTTAAGTTTTTATTTTAGAAAAATGTCTAAAATGAGGGAATTTGCATATGATATATCAGTGTTACATATAGCAATCTTCTGAAAATTTGATTTATTGAGCAGTTTCTCTAATTTTGAAAACAACAATAATTTTTCCTTTGGAGACTATGAAAAATTAATCTAACCAATAAAAAAGGTTATTTGAATTAAATATATTCACTGAATTTTCTCATCTGTAACACCAATAGCATTACTACTAAATATTGTAGGCACTGCGGTTTTAAAAGATGAAGGAGACAAAGGATGGAGAAAAGAGCGATAAAGTTATGAGACAAAACAATCACAGGGAGGACAGCAAAAAAAATGAAAACATACTTTAAAAACCATTTATTCCTATGCTTGTTCTTCCTTCATCTTTAAAAACAAGTGGAAATGAAAATCAGAAATTAGGCGGACTTGAGAGCCATTTTCACAGATAAATCGCCTGTGCTATAGCATAATGCCTGGATGAAAAATAAATCAATCCTTTTGCAACAAAACACTGTATTGCCACTAGTAGGGTGAGCTCTCAGATAATTCAGAATGCATATCTTCAGGGTATGGAATGTTTTAAGGCCACAGAAAAGAAACCAAACAAACTGCATGCCACTCAGGAACAGTACTCAAGGGCAAGTGAAAAGGCAGAAGGGTAATGGAGGGGAAGACACAAGCAAGTGTGAAAAGTAAGAGTACGAAAAGTTAGAAGAATCAAAGGAGCACAGAAAGGACATTTCCACAAACACAGAAGTGTTGATAAAACCTAAAAGAAGGTGAGAGAAAGCATGAACTCTCCAGAGAGAAGTTAACACAGCTGACCTGCTGAACTGATCAGCAGCAAAAGTTTCGTTTCTGTGTTTACCCTGTCTTCCATCAAATGGCACATCAGGCAAAATATTTTTATTTTCTTTTTTTTTCACAGAATCACTGAATATGCGGAGTTGGAAGGAACCCATCAGGATCATTGAGCCCAACTCCTGGCCCTGGACAGGACCATCCCAAAGAGTCACACTATGTGCCTGAGAGTGTTGTCCAAATGCTTCCTGAACTCTGTCAGTCTGGTGCTGTGACCACTGCCCTGGGGAGCCTGTTCCAGTGTCCAAACACCCACTGGGTGAAGAAGCTTTTCCTGATATCCAACCTAAACTTCCCCTGACACACAATTTCAGGCCATTCCCTCGGGTCCTGTCACTGGTCACAGAGAGAAGAGATCAGTGTCTGCCCCTCCTCTTCCCCTCACAAGGAAGTTGTAACTGCAGTGAGGTCTCCCCTCAGTCTCCTCCAGGCTGAACTGACCAAGTGCCCTCAGCCGCTCCTCACACAGCTTCCCCTCAAGGCCCTTCACCATCTTTGCAGCCCTCCTTTGGACACTCTCTAGCAGCTTAATGTCTTTGTTGTCTAGTGGTATCCAAAACTGTACACAGTATTCAAGGTGAGGTCTCCTCAGTGCAGAGCAGAGAGGGACAATCCCCTCCCTTGCCTGGCTGGCAATGCTGTGCCTCGTTGTCCCCCAGGACAGTCCAGGACATGGTTGGCTCTCCTGGCTGCCAGGGAAAAGGAATGTAGATTTTTTCTTTTTTTCCCCAGAATATTATTAAACCCTAATCTACATATGTCCTCAAACAAGCGCATAAACCTGAAGCAAGAATGAACCCCATATTTTAAAGAGACATCTTTTTGTAGAAAAAAGGTATGCCAGTATTTGTATACAAAAGGTGTCAAGTATCTTCTTTAGGTATTACTTCAGAAAGAAGTGTGTATCACCAACTGCATTACAGATCTTTAATAAACAAGATATCTGGGGTAAGACAGATGCTTCCTCAGTACTTATTTAAAGTTCTTTCAGATTAATTTTAGCATCACATCTGAATCTGAAGTGAGATGTTGCTGAGTGTCCCAGAGATAGGAAAATTTGTTGTTCATGGGCAATGAGTGAGAACACTGGAGTGGTCCTATTGAACAGTGTTTAAGTTGAATATATTAAGTCACATGTCATGTTTGAGGTCATCTTTGAGTTCTGAAATAAATTACAAGTCATTAATGAAGTTTAATAGGATGAAATTGGGGTAACATCATGTTTGTAAAGTTTCCAGAGTCAAGTGATGTCAAAGCTGAACATGAACATTTCTATCAGCAGCTATATTCTCCTCTGCATTGTCAGCCTCCCACTGTGTGATTCTGCTATCAGTGGCACAAAGAGCAGCCAGTTCTCCAGTGTTTTGAAGTGCTACTTGGCACAGTTTCTTATCAGGAACGTGGAAGTGATGGAAATGGAGAGTAATCCTTCTCTTCTTTCTTCCTTACGAGCAGCAGCACCCCATACTAAGCAAAATTCCAAGTGAGGCAGAAAAAACATTTATGCAAGGTCAGCAGGTGTCTGTGAATCTCAGGACAGGAGTGGCTGAGGGCAGGGCTTGTTCTCTGTGCCCAATACAGGTGCAGCAAAAGCCCTGCTGACGTGAAATTCAAAGAATGTTACACAAACCACAGACTTAACCTTTACCCACACTGTTTAGAAGGGACTTAAACCCACCTGACCTCAGGCAACCCAGCTACATCTGCCTGGCCCACAAGCACATCCACAATTTGCAGACCCTCTTTCGGGCTTCTCTTTCCATGACACCAGGAGCCCTGCCAAGCACGACTCCTCCCTCAGCTCTGCAGAGGTGGCCAGGGTTAAGGTTAGAGTTAAGGTTTGGGCCCCGGTTGGATCTGAAAGTTTCTTCCCTAGTTAGATTTTCCTCTCACAAATATTCCTCCTTCTGGTATCTCCCAGGTCTGGGCCATCTCAGGTGGCTGAATGTCAGTCTGCTGCTTAGAGAGAGACTAAGGAGATGTATTTCCCCTTAAAGAGCAACTTTAAGGAAGAGCCTTTGCAAACACTCTCACATATATTACTCATTTGTTTGCAGTTTTTAGACTTAGAGTCTGTCCTGTATCTCTCATGTTGAGAAGCTTCTTAAAGTGTAATGGAAAAGGGAGGCAACACAAAACCTGGGTGAGTATCTAACAGCATTTTTACAGGAGTAAACTGTCATCTTCCCTTGCCCACTGGGACTGTGTGAAAGCAGTCCTCATTAAATTCTGAAAAAGCCCTGGATATTCACAATGACCTTTTTGCCTTTTAAAAAAAAGGTCATTCTATCTTATTTCTGCTAGTACTAATTAATTGAGATGTGAATGTTGTGCCTGGGCTGAACCCACTATAATAATTTCAAGAGGGGCACTAAGCTGTCATCACCTTGTGATCACCATTTGGCCATTCTCACTGTGAACCTGTACACAAGTTTTCAAGACATGTTTGAGAGGAAAGTCTTTGCATGCCATTATCTTTTTCCCAAATGCTGAAATTCTGCACTGCTAATGCCTAGCAACACTAAATTTTTATACCAAAACCAGAGGTTTACTGGTCATGTTCTAGACAACATACAACTGTGGAAATTATATAATGGACATAATAATATACTTGCCAGAGAACACAAATTTAAATCTATTTTTCCATACTGAAATAGGACTGACATTTTTCACAATATTTCATGTATATCATTCTTATTGTATTTAGAAGCTGGCAGAACCCCAGCGGAAACAGAAAAACATTTCAGCTTCTTGAAACTCACAGTCCCTACTAATAGCAGTGTTGAGATAAAACTGCTGTTATTTCTTGAGCTCCTGTATAGTCCAAGTGTACACCAACCAAAACACAGTATTTAACAGCTGCAACAAAGCAAGGAATTCGTATAAAGTGGGAAAGGGACAAGTAGCCGGAAAACCAGTGGGATGAACACTAAGTCATTGCCACTATCAACAGTTAGCAGGTTTACTAGCATCAGATGCACCAGTCTAATAGTTAAGTAAACTTATTATCAAACTATTTCTTAGTAAAACTGTCACAAACTGCATCAAATTAAGTACTGTATTGAGAAAAAAATGCATCATTCAAACTGATTCTTAATAGCAATGGAATAGTTTTTGCCATGCCAAATAATATTCTGGCAAACTGACACCTAAAACAGAAGAGACTAAATATTTTAGACTTCATTATTATTATTTCCATCTGTTAAGGCATAGTATTTTCAACTGAGTTACTGGGCAATAACATTAAAACTAAAATTTGCGAAGCATTGTTAGTTACTAAGAGTAAATGGGAGTTTTGCAGGAATATACATGGAATCTTAGTATCATAGAATTGCTTAGCTTGGAAAAGGCCTCTAAGAAAGAACATTGAGTTCAACCATTAACCAAGCATTACCAAGTCCACCACTACTTCACGTCTCCAAGTGCCACATCTGCGTGTCTTTTAAACAGTCCCAGGGATGGTGAATCCACCAGTTCCCTGGGAAGCCTGTTCCAATGTTTTACAACCTTTTCAGTGAAAAAAAAATTTTGTAATATCCAATCTAATCCTCCCTTGGTGCACCTTGAGGCCATTTCCTCATTCTATCATTTGTTACCTCGCAGGAGTGACCAACCCCCATCTTGCTACAACCTCCTTTCAGGCAGCTGTAGAGAGGGATGAGATCTTCCCTGAGCCTCCTTGTCTCCGTGCTAAACATCCCCAGCTCCCTCTGCCATTTCTCATATTATTCACTCTCTAGACTCTTCCCCAGCTCCACTGCCCTTCCCTGGACATGCTTCAGCCCCTCAATGTCTTTCTTGTAGTGATGGGCCCAAAAGTGAACACAGGATTTGTGGTGCGGCCTCACCAGTGCCGAGTACAGGAGAAAACTCACCGCCCTGGTCCTGCTGGCCACGCCATTGCTGATACAGGCCAGGATGCCATTGGCCTTTTGGCCACCTGGGCACACACTGACTCATGTTCATGGCCACTGTCAACCAGCACCCCCAGGTCCTTTACCAAAGGGCAGCTTTGCAGCCACTCTGCCCCAAGTCTGGAGCAGTGCATGAAGTTGTTGTGGCCCAAACACAGGACCCCCCCTTCACCCTGTTGAAGCTTTTACATCTTGGCTCACAGCTTGCACCTGCTTAATGATAAATTACCTTCGAGCAATGTCCTCTAGAAAAATCATAATACAATTTAAGGTAAAATGACAATGATTTGAGAGAATATGACTCAAAAGTACAACGTTTTGAAAGTACGCACGTATGCAAGTATTCTGGCGCTTTGTACTTCTGTGTATATCTGCCTTAGAAGAACTGGCACTTTGCTAGCATGGGACAAAACTGGATTTTTTCTTTGCTCTTGTGATTGTTTATATAGGGATAAGGGAATATTGTGAACCAGGTTGATTCTCTCCACCTTCAACACTGCAGGAGCACCAAATTTTCAATCATGTAGTATTCTGTAATGTAAATCAGTTACCACCACTCCAGCCTTGCCTGCTGTAGGGTTAACAGCATTTTGTACCCATGTTTTAAAGCTGAAAATTCATTTTAATAGTTGTTTTCTGAGAAGAAATAAAGGAATAGTTATTACTTCATGGCAAATCTGTAAATTGCCCACATTTAATGATTCATTTGAGAGACTGACCTTCAATACTGGAAAAAACCCTCTGATTATAATATATAGATATACTTTCTTTTAGACTCCAGGCAAACTTTATGGTTAATTCTGGAAAACACTATCTTCATGAGTAAAACTCTTCAATTCTTGTTTATTTCCACCAAAATGTGACACACAAACAGCACTGTCCAATGTTCCATTTCTTTTCCTGTATGGTATGTTATTCACTTTGCTAGATTCTTTATCTTCAGTTTTATTAATTTTTTTTTGAAATCTGTTCACTTAGGCTATGGCATTAGAAGCAAGGCAACATTACCTATTGCCTAAAGAAGGTGCTTTCTCTGTCTTATTTAAATAAGCTGACAGCTGAGAGAGTTCAAAAGGAACAAGCCTTAAATGTATCTCTTTATTATTGCATTAATATGGTAGACCCTTACCTGTTTTCTAAACTCAGACCTTGTGTAGTTCATCTTAATTATTTTGGCTGATCCTAAAAGCATTCAGGATTTATTGAATTCAAGAGTGACATAGGATTTCAACAAGTTTCAGTTCACATTTATAATTAAGACAATATTTGAGATTCAAATAAAAAAAAATAATGTGTATGGAACCCAGTTACTCACATACATAACTGCAGTACTAAAACTACACTACAGGTGCCTTCCACCTCTGGAGACGCCAAAAATCAAGAAGCAGGATGCTATTGATTGGGGGGTTTTACTGTAAAATTCTCTACTCAGCAGTATTTCTGCTTCTGGTCTTCTGCACAAACACCTCAGCTGAGATTATTGCTGAGCAGCTCAATGCCTACTTGAAAGTAAATGTGTTTCTACCCAGGTTTCCCAGTGGAAGGACGTTTGTCACACCACAGTTTGGCAGGTGTTCTGTAACACACCACCTGGGCACAGTGTCAGCTTTAAATATAAAAGCTAGAACAGCTTCTTTGTATTTCTTTTAAGGTAGAGAGCAAGTACCCAGGGTGGCTTACATCATCGGTGTACACCAAGACAAACAGCTTTGTTCCAAAGACTGGCTAAGACTCCTGCTTTAAAATTTAGGGTGCATGACTCCCCAACACTCTTTTCTTGCAGAAAATGGGCACATTTATTTTATTTTGCTTAGATATACATTCAAGGGTGAACTGAACCTCATGCCTCTCCAATGACATCCTAAGTGATTAACTTAATGTATTTAATATTGAGTCAGATAAAGGGCAGTATTATAAGTGCTGCTCCTTCTTAGATTTTGTCAGCCCCCTCTGGACCTGTAGCTGCAGAGCCATGGGCTCCTCTCTCCTTGAGCACCCCTGTGTCTCCAGAAGGAGAGAAGGTCTTCTATCCCCCAGCCTTCATTGTCTCTCCTTCAGACATTCAGGCTCACAAACAGTATTCCCAGTTCCTTTCCCACACAGAGTACCTTAAGCCTTCCCCAGTCCCTGCCTCCTCTTGCAGAGGCACTTGTCCTCAGCCAAAGGTGCAAGAGCTGGCTGCCCTGTGCCTCCCAGCACACAGGAGGCACTTTTTCCTGCAGTCCTGGGACAATTTCAGAGGCAGCTGAGAGGCAGCAGCTGCTGTCCCCGATCAATGCTGTGCCAAAGCCAAGAGACTGCAGCGAAGCAATCCCTCACTTCTGCTGCGATGCAGGTCAAAAGTATTGCCCATTGGATTGAAGCCAGCCTCTAAATTGCCCTATGTTCTACAGACCTGGACAAAGAATAGGAAACAACCGGGGGGCAGGGCTGTACTCCAGAATGTCAGATGCTGTAACAACGCGGAAAATGATTTTTCCATACAAATTTTTCTTAAAATGGGAGTCTATAATTAATCCTGTTCCTACTGCACCTAGTGGGAATATGGCCCAAAGGTCTCTCTAATTTCACTTTTTACTTTATATTGCACCTTTAACTCAAACTGACCCTGAATGAGCATTAAAATGAAGGTGGCAACTGATTACTTAATGCTATTCTAGATAGAGCAGAAATGAAATATTAAAAATGATGCCCAGCTGTGAAAAATAAAGGAAAGGACAAATTGTTGGTTCTGTGCCTGAATACTGCAAAAAGATGAGAATAGTCAGGTTAAGAGATTAATGCTGAATTAACTTATAGGTGCATGTTGTTGTTTTCATGAAGTGCAATTAACATATATTTTTGAATACTTCCACATTTGTGCCAGAATTTTAGTATAACAAGAAAAATGTATGAAAGTGTATATTTGTTCTCCAGAAATAACTACGTGGGGATTTATTTGAAAGAACTAAAGTAACCTTCTTCCTTTATTTTTAATTACATTTCTAGCTTCTACTTTGAAGATCCAGGAAAAATAATTTTAGCTTCATCCAGATCTTGCTAAAGTTGACAGAAAGTCTCCCACTGAGTTCAGTGGGCTTTAGATCAAATGCTTAGTAACCTCAGGAAGGATTTCTCTGGTACACTCTGGTCTACTCGTGTTTTGAGAGAGGTTTCCCTCCTTTTCCTATTTTAATTAATTAGCGAAAAATATCAGAAAATATATTTGGGTTTTTTTCAATCTTTAAAATGAAAATATGATCTAATTGTTACATACTTTGTGATCCACTAATTTAAATAGTGTGGGTATGTGTGTGTGTATATATTTATATACATCTCAACACTATTTCTCCTTATTTCTGTAGCTTCTTATCCATCAACAAAGACACTTGTTATGAGAATTTTAAACATATTTAGTAAACAAGTACAAGTTTACATCCTGCAACTCATCCTGCCAATTGTGTCATAGAAAATGCATTTATTCATATAGCTTATAGCCCCAGTCTGGGCATTACTGAATTAAAAAATTTAAAGGTAGAAGAGCAAGTTAATGGCTGCAAGTTTGGAGATTCGTCCAAAGCATCAGGTTGTGTCGTTTCAGGACAAGGTTCTCCCAGCGTTTCTTGCTTTTCCTTGATGTTTTTTGATTCAAAACCAGACTCAAGTGTCTGTCAAATGCTTGCAGAGCAGCCTCTTTAATAGCCAGGCTGCCAAGCTGGGTGACTTTTTAAACAGCTCGCACCACCACTCAATTATTACTTTAATTGAGTAAACTGATTGCTTAATTTTCATTACATTATTCACCAAACTACTTAACAATATCCTAATAATATTTTACAGGATTTTATTTTCATGATTCATGCTGACAACTTTAAAGCAAAATTTCCACTCTGCCTTCTGGTCCCCACTGTGAAAAGCAGATTCATTAATTTAACATCTTCTAAAACAAGTACACTTCCCTGTCTGTGATGAAAATTCAATTGATAGAGAGCAGAATACTTAATATATTCTTTTTTTTTTTCAGTAATGTCACTTTGGATTTATATATTTGTGTATAAGCTATAAACATGTATGTCTATATATATATATTAAAAAATGTATTTTATATGTATAGGCATATCATAGCTCCTTCACAATTTTTAGTCTGCTCCACCTATGAAACTGTTTTGCCTCACTGATTTTCAATTACTTTAAAAAAATTTTTGTGTAATGACTGCTCAGGATTGTACATGATTGGCTAGGGATTTAGATTCAGAATTCAATTAATTTGCTGAAAGAATAAACATAATATATCTAGTTCCTTGAAACAATAGTCTGTAACAAAGCCTAGCATTGAACAAATGCAATATAAAAAGCAATACTTGGTGAGATGATCACAGTTATGGAACAGCTGTTTTACTAATCAGTTCATGTCACACTGCTCCTTCCAAATTTCCATAGTTTTCTTGTTCTAAGGATTTATTTGTTATATTGCAGTCACCAACAGAACAAAGCCCCAGATATTCAACATCAGAAAATACTTAGACTATGTAGTTTTGAACACAGTATATTCTTTCCAAAGTGCAAAAAAAAAAGATGAAGACAAAATGTAGTAGTAGAAACCAAGTACTTCAGAGGTCTTTTTCTGACTTTTTTCCTGTCCGTCCTTAACTATGGTTATTTAGATGCTAGTTCACATCTACCAGTACTGTGATTCACCTTGTGAAATTGTCATGGTCTGTCATTATTGCCAAACTCAAACAAGATGCTATTAACACAACTAATAATCATGTGTCCTAAAACCACCAAAGTCTTCTCAACCTAGGTACTAAACAAACCACTCTACCCTTCTGAAAAAACCTTCATTTGAAAGTGACAATAAAACATAAGCTTTTATCTATATCTCTCCAAGACCTTCACAGAGAGACCTCGAGCACTGAGTACTTCCAATTTTCATCTCATAGTCCATTAAGACTTATTTTATAAAGGAGGAAAAACAGAAGATGAGAGTATAAAGTAGTTACAAAGATATTTTCCTAAGACAAAATTAGGCAACGGTTTTTGCAAATAAGTGGTTTAGACCTCATTCTGACACTGGCAAAGGTCACATATCTGTCTTAATGTGTAGCAGAATATTTATATATATTTATATACCTATTCAGGTTATTCTTACTAAAAACAAAGGACATTAAGCATCTAATTCTCTGTCTTCTCTCAAAATCCTTTAATTAACCTTCAAAATCTTATTAATATTCATTAAGAGAAATTAAAGTAATGTACTTTGCCTACTTTTTAGTTCTAAGAGTCAACAGCCCACATGGGAATAATGTGGTCTTCTTAATATTTACCAAATGATTAAGGGATTATGATTTGGGGAAATATTCCATGAGTGCATCATAAATCTGAACAGTTAAAGAAGACTCAGCAGTGCCCCCTGTGCCATTAAGATCACGGTTTTAGGACACGTTTTGTAGTTGACAAAGTGTGTCACAAAATAAATGTCTGCCTCTGAAGTTAGACTCTGCTTGCTGGATAGAAACCCTTTATCTTGTGGCACAGAGCTGGTTGCTTTGTGATATATACTGGGTTCACCCTAATCAGAAATCCGTTTATTTGCATCTATCACCTATGCCCATGTCCAGGCCCACTTGTGAAGCAGGCAGAAACAGAAAAAAGAGATGCAAGTGGTCGTAATTTGAGTAATTTTTATTTCTACCTGAAAGTTGATGCAAATGACAGGAGTTTTATTACTATTTTTTTATTTTTAACAAATTTTTGAGGAAGTCTTAGGGTCATGTTGCACTGCGCCAGATGTTGCACTAGGGACACGAAATAACCACACGGGTTCAGCTCTCATCAGGCAAGAAGAAAGAAGGGGCCGAAGGGGCGAAACCCCCGTAGCCAGTTTATTTATATGTTCTCACAAACCACCGTGGATTGGAGGGTGATATTACCACCCCTCAATCACACTGGTCAAGGGAACAATCCATCAAACATCTCCGCCTAGGAGAATGGAATGCAAACAATAAGTGGCAGTTAGGAAAACATTAGGCTATATTTATAGAAAATGTGTGAGAACTCTGTTACAGAAATGAAAAACATGGAAAACTGCAAAAGTCAGGGCGACATGGTCAAACCTCAGAAGTTCTAGAGACATATTTAAACAGCCATATATCCATAGCTGTAAGCACATGACTATTTATTCACACCAAAAATTAGTAGTTGAGATGGTAGATTAAGCCTACATGTCCTCTGAGTGAACCATTATTTTGGAGTTTTCATCCCAGATCCTGGTTTGATATCACAAAATATTTAATTCCATCATCCTAATTATTCTCAGATTAAGTCTGAACGTTGTAAGATTAGCTCACAAATCAATACCAAAAAGTGCTGAGCAAGGATGATCTGGATAAATTCTAATATCCTTACTTTCTTGATGCAAAGAAACTATCCACAAGGCAGTTCCATTTTCACTTGGCCTTTGTGTGGGATTGAAATATGAATCTTGTTTAAAAGCCCCAGAGGAACCTCATCTAATAGCAGTCAGACAGTATTTTTTTATCATTGTTGTAATTACCCTCACATCAGTGGGAGATAATTTCGGTTACCTCAGAGGATTTTCTACATCACTGTGTTTCAAAACAAATCTTGCTTAAAGGTGGTCCCATTCCTTATACAGGAAGAACATCACAATATGCTTAAAGGGGAAAACAAAGGAAGCATAGCTTTATATGGAAAAGTTTGAATTCTCATTTTTTTTGCCAGGGACTCCAGAGGCATTAAGCTGGGCTGCGCACTCTGTGCTCTCCACTGCATTCCCGGTGTGCTCTGCAGAACTTCTACCCCCAATCCTGTTTAAACAATCAGTGAAGCAATTCCGGTCCAGGTGTCAGAGTCATGTAAATACCAAAGCCCTGTGCTTTACACCAGCTGAGAATATTACCTGTACACGAAGTCCCACAGATGTCAATGACAAGGCAGAGGATACTTCATGCTGTTCCCAGGTGGAGGTTTATGCTGTCAAGCCTCAATGCTCAGTGTTTTCCAGACACCAGCATGAGATAGTCCTGTTAACACTAATAAAAATGTCAAAGAGGGAAAAATAAAAGTGAGAAACTTCATTAATTTCAAAGGAATAAAACCTAGGATGACCTCATTATTAAGTTTACTCTCACCTTTTCAGAAAGGATTCTTTGTCCTTGAGTAAGAATGATTTTTAGTGTTACAAAGCCAGAATCTGGGCTCCCTTTAAAATTCCTGACTGTGAGGCAATCTCTATTCACAGTTTGCTGACACAAATGAAAGATGGGATGGAAATAAATCTCAGCTGATAAGACATTCCCTGACCTATGTCTTGAATGTGTGTTTCCTCCATGAGATTCAGGATTGCTTATGCTCTTTCAAAAAGAAAAAAAAAACCATTGTGTGGATTGCATTGCTTGTAGATTGATAGATGCCAGTGAGACAAGTCAGGCCAAATTTTTCCTGTAACTGTTGTTTAGCTTTCATGCCAGTATCTGCACATATCTGCTCAGCCAACTGTCCCTGACAATCAGGAACTGAATGCATTAATAAAATTCGTGCCTTTCATAAGACAAGCAGACACAAGAATCTCTGCCTGCTCTGTTCCTAAGTCAAAAAATTTCTTATAACAGATATTTGTACAGGAAGAAATCAGTATCATATAAAATAATTTTATATTCTTTTCCAAGAACTTTTTCATTACAATGCATTAAAAGAATGCAATATATAAGTAGCACTGAAATGAGATTAATCTAAATGAAAACACAAATCTGGAATCTGTATTGTTTGGGTTGGGTATAATTTTAAAAGAATGTTACTGCATATAGGAAATGCTATAAATACATAAAAAACTCCTCTGGACCAGGAAATTTTACAAGAATTCTAAAGTGTCCTTTAGAAGTGTCTTTTCTCAAGAAACAATAGACAAGGTTCCTTCAGGTTATAAATTGGACCTTATTCCTTACACATTGTAAATGTACCTGATTGCTAAATATGTAAATAAATTGAAAACATCTAGGACTTGTATTAGCAAATTTGTGGTGATAGAGCAGCAGAAATTTTAGCCAAGAGAAAAAAAATCATAAAAGGAGAAAGACAGGGGAAAGAAAAGCAGGTGAGTCCCAGATAGAAAGCAAACATATAACCTGTCATATGCATTGCTTTACCTGGAAGAAGCCACAAGTCAAAAACATGGAAGATATCCAAGAGCTACTCCAAGCTGCATCTGGTTGGTAGAGTTTACAGTCAGTGCTGGCGTTGTCAGCCTTTGCAGACATGCATGGAAGTACACCAGCAACAGAAGAAATTACATTTCCTTGAAAAATGCATGTGGATTTAAGAGCTTATAAGCAGTTCTAAAATAATTCATCTGTCTTTTGTATTTCTTGAATAATAGAGCTAGACACAGTTGTTTGGGCTAATTATACTTCATGTTATGATGTTTTAATTGAATAATTCGGTTATTAGAACTGAAAAGGAAATGTAAAAATCATGACTTCACTAGCAACAATCAACGAAAATATAGCTCAAACAATAGTAATTGTAGTAAGTATTTCTTTGGATTTCAAGAAGAAATCCTGCTTCCTGCTAATGAGTACTCTTGGGACATTGAGTGTTAGATTATCATAGGGTTGAAGGACTGCACTTAAAATCAGGTTTCACTCAGGATTTTTCTTGCCTAAATTTAAACTATAGTTCAGAAATTAGTATCTGCCACAAACCCAAAGCTCATCAATATCACCCAGCCAGGAATATCCAATGTGTTAACCTTTGGGGCCTTCTGGGACCATAAAAAGAACAAAACCAAAAAAAAAACAAATAAACCCCCCCACCACATTAATATCTTTCCTTTTCATAGACTTACACCCTAACCAAATTTCTCCCATGCCCAAGAGACCCTGGCTTACTTTTGAGCAAATAAAATCAGATTTCACAGAGTGGTCATCTTTTGGCTGCCATCTGCAAGGGTTCACAGGGTAGACAAAAGAGGCTGACAGAGATGAAGGTCTGCATTTGGGTTTGATCCATGGGAGATGGTTCAGGGTTAGCGTTGCTCCTCGTGTGCAGCCTTGGTTCTTATCGAACACTGCACGTACCAGGGCTGTTCACATCGACACGGAACATTGTGGCCAGAATGACAGAATGGCTGAGCAAGGAGCAGAGCCTGGGACAAGCTCTGCTCACAGCTGCTGGGCGTGCAGAGGTGAGATGTAGGCTGGCATTGCATGGCACGACAGCCTTTGGGAATTAGAAAAAAGCATCCAGTAAGGAAGAGCTTTGAACTAGGGAGTGCAACAGCAGAGGCTTTGAACTTTTTCGTGTTTTTGCATCCTCCAAGTCCTACAGAGCTACAGTCCAAGTGGCTGGGCACTGCCATGGTGAGAGACTGAACAAGGGAGAGTTTCTGAGCTGGTGACTTAGCCAGGGTCTACAGTATCCAGCCTTGTAATTGTTTTACAGAGATATCAGCCTTTATTTTTGTTTAGCCTTTAACATTCTTGGATTTAATGAGCCTTAGGGGTCCCTTCCAACTCAAATTATTCTATAATTCAATAGCTCCCACCTAAATCCTTGTGAACATGTTGCTATATTTATTACAAGTAAAATTGTTGTAGACAGTTTCTCTGGAGACGTTAGAAGCTGTCAACGATCTCAATTTTGTATTTTATATTTCAATGAAATATGTTATTCATAGAACTAAATAATGGAGGACACTTGTTAGGCTGTCATTGGTACTGGAAATCTATAAGGAACTTCTATTCTAACAATCAAGAGGACTCCCATAAGGATATCAAAGGAAATTAGCTCAAAGATGTAATCTGCCTTGTAAGATAGTAAAAGACCTCATTACAAGAAAAGAAAAAAAAAAGTAAGTTTGAAAGTCAGGGAGAATCTGAATCAATAGCAAAAAAAGAATGCTAAGCATAGTTAGAACTGTAAAGCTGAATCTCACTTTTATGTTTTATTTAACATAACTCACTTGTACATTGTGTGAACTGCACATCAAATTTGAAATAACAGACCCATTAATCATACATGAAAAGTTAGCTGTAGATTTAAAATACCTACCACATGTGATGATGAACTCACGATTTCCTGTAACAGGCTTATACTGTTCTAAGACAATTTGCACACGTCACAAAGCCCAAATATGACAAGTTCAGGATAGATTAATTGTAGAAAACAGTATTTAAAGCCTCATATTTTCTTCTTATGGTGTATAATCTGCTCCTTTTTAAACTTTTATCTTTAACACATGTTGCTAGTTTTAGAGCTATGCCTAGCTATTGCAAGGTAATTCATCTAAATAAGACATGGTGTCTAAAACTACAAACAAAAAGGAACTGGTTTAGAGTGGATTGATGAACTGTTAGGACACGCTACATGGTGATTTTCTTTCAACTTCACAGAATCACCAAATATGTGGAGTTGGAAGCAATCCACAAGGATCATCGGGTCCAACTCCTGACCCTGCACAGGACACCCTAAGAGTCACACCATGTGCCTGAGAGTGTTGGCCTAATGCTTCTTGAACTCTTTCAGGCTTGGTGTTGTGACCACTTCCCTGGGGAGCCTGTTCCAGTGCCCAACCATACTCTGGGTGAAGAACCTTTTCCTGATATCCAACCCTAAACCTCCCCAACACTATTCCAGGCCATTCCCTCGGGTCCTGTCACTGGTCACACAGAAGACATCACAACCAAATTCTCTTCAAATTCTACTTCAACCAAAAAGTACTTATTTAGAATTACAAAATACTTATAAAATGTGATCAAAGTTATTGAGAAATCCTGACATTTATTTATTTATTTATCATGGTCATTACCAAACTTGCATTTTGTGAATGTGTAAACCTGCAGCAATAATATGCCACTATGTTAACCATATCATAGAGGTATCAATTCAATACCATCTTCTCTGTAGTGACAAGGATTAAGAAGATGTCTATATACTCACAATTAGACTTGTAATTATATATAGATGTAGAGCTTTTGAGATGTCAGCAGATCTCAGTCTATCTCTACTGGAAGTTGGCTAGTAAGTAGGATATTGAGGACTCAGTAATCAAAGACAATTATGCATTTCACTCTTCTGAGCAGCTAGCTGAAAGGAGATGAAATAAGGAAGAATAAAACCAAATGCCAAGAAGATGTGATGGTATACATTAAAAAAAATATGGATCAGTGAAATACTTTTATCTTTCTTCACACTTTCCACCAAATTGAATTTTTTTTTCAATTTCTGTCTCCCAAACTCATCCTTTCTGTGTCACCATTTTCAGACTGTTGTCCTGCCTCTATGGTTCTGCCCAGGGGAAGATCTGAAAACTAACATTTCCTTCTCTAAATATCTTCCTCAATTTCCGTAATGAAATGAGAAGAAGGATGAGAAAAAGGTCAGGGAATGTCACCTTCATGCACAAAGACAACTTTTTTAAGAGACACAATATTTGAAGAAAGCTTATTCTTTCTTCATGTTGCTTTCCATGATGAAAAGCAGAGCAATCCTGCAGTAGTCACAATGAACAAATCCCTCCAAAGTCCCTGTCTTGCTAAAAACTTGTCTAATATGCAAGTGGTCCTTGTGGTACACTTTATTTCTTGAGAGCAGTGGCAAGTCTCACCTTTTTTAAGACGTCCTTCTCTAACTATTCTATACATCAAATAAATGTGTAGGTTAGCAGCTCTTGGTGGTGGAGATTGGAGACAGAAACATATGCCATGCAAAGGAATTCCCATTGGACACTTATTTAAAATGTATATGCAATACTTTCTTCACCCATTCATATTTTTCTATCTAGAACTGGCTTAACATAACCCAAATCTTCAGAAGTCTCTGCAGAAAATAAAAATATGCTACAAATAACCAAGAAAGACTGAAGAAAGAAAAAATATCTCCTAGGGACTTAGCTATGCAAGTGGAAAAACCCAAAGAGTAGTTTGCAGCTCATTAATAAAAATGGTACAAACAGGATGAAAAAGAAAACACTGCACCATATAAAATAATTTTAAAATCAACACAACAATTCTTTAACTCATTTTCTGCTCTCTTTGTCACTGTTGTTTAGCAGAACTACAAATCCGTAAAGCATGCATTCTTTTCCAGGAGTATAGCACATGACTGCACACCACTGGGAGGACTTAAGTCTGGCAAAGATGAAAAAGAAATAAAAACCCTGAACCTCCGTAACAAACAAAAACCCCCTGATCTTACTCAGATGAAATTTTTCAACTGCTTTGGAGTACTGAAATGTAAATTATCTGCACAGAATAGCAGTCACCTCTTTCATTCTGAGGGAAAACTTACTTCCATTTTCCTTTGATAGAGTGTCATTATTTTCTTTCATTCCACTGTTATTCCTCCACACTTGCTTCTGTCTAGTTTAATCTTTCTTCCTATTTCAAACCCGCTTCAGCTCCTTTGTTTTTCTTTTTATTTTTTCCCCGTCTCTGTGTTGCTCCCAGAGATAAAGTAGTACATGACATTTCTGACTTTCCTTTATATTCAGTTCTGCTTACTTTTCCCTTTGAAAGATGGTTGAGCCTTGATCTGAATTCTTTGTTTCTCTCTGTATCAACAACATGTTAACTTGTGCTGATGTTTTAGTTCTGTATGTTCTCCTTTCAGTATCATATTTCTGATGGAGTGTTTATTTGGCTTGCAGTGCTTTTTCAAAAATTTCTGTCTATTTTGTATATATCTTATAGCAGTAGTACAAGAATGGTGGCGTGCATAGTACACATTGCTGTGCACTCTTACTTTGGTGTTTGTATTTTATTAGAAAATGTCTGAGATATAGGTACCGAAAATAATAATAATTATAACCCTGAAGAAAATGAACAATGTGAAAATCTCCAATTACTTGGACAATAAAAATAGACTTATGTACTTTTCTGAATTCATTTGAATAGCAGAGAAAATTACCATTTACATAGAATATGGGTGGAATTCACTTGTTTATCCCACTGGATATTCAAATAACACATCATTATGGGAAGTTCTTTCCAAACAGGTTTCTGGATGATCCCATCAGACCAGCTGAAGCTACACACAGTGCAGCAAACCCAATACTGTGTCAATAAAAGCAAACATACCTACATTTCTGAGGAGGCTGGAAAGAAAACAGGTAAGATTTACTAACTTACCACAAATTATAAAATTTATTCTTGCTGCTTGCTTCCAGTTGTATAATTGAAGCATATAAACTTCCACAGTACTCCATGACAACTAGTTTTCTTCCTCTATTCTATAACCATATTTAGATTTTTAGTCTGACCTATACTGGCTTGTTTAGTTGAATCCATAGCCAGCAAAGACAATTATTTACTTCCAAACCCTAAAATTCAGGAATGTATTTCCAATGTAATGAAAGCAACATTGAGGATGAAGTACTGTGTTCAATTTTAGTCACTCACACCAAAAAATTACCTCATACTGTAACAGCTACACAGAACAGCTACTAGAAACATTCAAGAAATGCATAGCCTCTTGTATAAGAGGAGACTGAAAAATTCTCTACTTTTCAGTCTAGTAAAAATAAGGCAACTGGGAATATTATTGCACTCTGCAAATATAGCTGATGGGGTAACTAAACACGAGGAAAAAAAGAAGGGCTGAGTAAGCTAAAAAACAGTGCTGACTTGAGAATCCAAAAGCGTAACTGTGTGTGAATAAATTTAGGCTGTAAGTGTGTCACAGCCTCGAGCACCTTCCAGCTTCTAGTTTAGCTGGCTGAGCCCAAGGACAGCACCGTGCTGGCAAGAGCAGTTCTGAAGAGAGCTGTGATCATGATCTGCCCCTTCTGCCCTCGAGAGCACTTGCAAGCTCAGCCTGTTGTGCTGAGCCTTGCCAGAGCTGCTCAGCAGTGCTTCCGTGGCTGTGAACCACCCTGTGCCTCACCACCCCACAAATATCCCTGCAGAACTTCCCAACTGGAGTCACCAAGGGAGGGAAGGAAGCATTTTCACAGTGAAGCTTTTGTTGAGCTGTGTCAGTAGCAGGAGAAGTCCCAGTGGCCTGGCAGGCTTTGTCCAGCGAGTTGTCCCTGTGACAGATAACAGTGCAATGACAAATACCATAACCAGTGGCTGCTGACAGACATTCCCAAGAAACCCACAGGGACACAGAGGGAACAACTGTGCTCAGGAGTCCTGTCAACAGGTAAGCAACGGCTCAGTGCGCCCATCTGACTTTTTCTGCAAGCAAACAAATAATTCATAAATTTCCTATATTCATTTTTTATGACTGCCTATACCTTTTACAAAAGGTGGATGATTGACACCGCAGGGACACAGTCTCCATTTATCACCTATCCCCTGACCCCAATTAATCAAGAATAAGCAGTCCTAGCTCTTCAAAAGAACAAACTTCAGGCATAGGATAGCAGAGACTGAACATACACTGTCCTCCTGCTCCCAAACTTATCTACAATACTGCTTCTCTCTGTATACCCTTGAAACAAGCCTTCAACAGGTCAGAAAAATAGGCATTTAGTTGTTGGTATGTAGTCTCCAGCAGTGGCAATGGTATACCAGTTGTTTGTATACTTGAACTACAAACAAGCACTTGAATTTTGTGCTGAGAAGAGCACATTGTTTCCTCTAGACGTGAAAATAATCAATTCCAAGATCACATACACTAGCCCAGAGCCTTCTGCATTCACTCTGGGTTTTGCACTTTAGGAGGAAGATCATTTCATTCTGTTTATTTGTTCACATGTTCTTTTCACCTCATCCTAGTGATTTTTCCTAATCCCATTCCGTGGCAGCCACCAATATTTTCTTGAGCCAAGTCATAATGTGATTTGTGGAGTTGACAGACAACAGGAATAGCTGTAATTTACAACAAATATCTGTGAAACTAATGGCAAAGTGAAAAGGTGTTTTCAACCCTGTCTTTCAATGTATAAAACCATTAAGACAAGGACGTGCTATTCTAGTTTCATCATTGTATTTGGGGTGAAACACTGTCTTTTGATTGCTAGGCCAATTCCTTGACGAAAGTACAACTGATGCCTGTCCTTAGCAACTCTTTCAACCTTCTTCTTAATCCATTATGTCAGTAGGTGATCTCTGCTGCCCCACAACTCTTCACAAACTAGATCATGGGAGAAAGCAGAGGAGCAGAGGTCTCTCAGGAAGGGTGCTGCATGAATTTTACACACAAATGTAAAATCAGAGGAAAAGGATGCTTAGGCACAGGGAGGGTGGAGAATTCAGAAATGACAGTATTTTATACCAATTATGTGGAAAGTGCAAATAATTATACAACCATAGTGGAAAAACATAAGGAATCTCAAGGAAGTGGTGCTCAAACATTTACATTCTTGGGCCCTAGATCTAAATGAAATACTGGCTATATTCACAGCTAATATTAGAAGGGAGGGGGGGTGCTGTAAAATCATGACAATTAATAACCTGAGATTATACAAAATGCTCATTGGTGATGTTTTGTAGCAAAATGCACTGATGTGCTAAGTGGTTTTTGATAACCCAAATCAGATTTCAGTTTTCATTAATACGAAGTGTGAAGCATGTAGTAGAGGTCTGTTCCAGCAGTCTTCAATTTATTATTTTTATGGCTGCGTGATGTTTACCATGACTGTTGCATATCCCATAAACATCCAACTCTGTAGGATAACACATTGAGCCTTTGTAGCCCTTCCTCTAATATGAATTCAATTTCTTCAAATAGCATGAGACCTCCTTTGATTTTTTCTGTTTCAGCTCCTCAAAGGAGTGAAGAGAAAAAAAATTTGTCTCGGAATTAAGCAGTTGCAATATCTGTTTTTGAAAAATAAAACAACAGTGAAAAGGCACTTAAACAAAATCCTTTTGGAAGGAAGAAATGTTACAAAGGTTTTTGATCCATATTTACCTTTGTTCATAGTGATAAAAATGGATTTTTTGATTGTTTAAAATGTCTTGTGATTTTTTTGCTTTAGGATACAAATAACAATGTAAAGAAGGTAAAATACAATAAAATGAACTCTATAGTGTAAGGAGGACAATGATCATAAGAACTTAACAACAACTTTCAACTGCTGTAATAAAGCAACAGTAAAAGTGAGGAAAATAAATTGTTATTTTAGCAATCTGGATTAACTCCCAGATTTTCCAGAACTCTCACATGTTGCTAATACATCACTTGTTCATAAATCAAACTTAATCTCACTCTGTGTTTATATGTTAGAAAGCTGGTGTTACCCCTGCTGGTCCCTGTGTCCCAGTAACACATAGGGCAGTCCAGCCAAGCACAACTCCACCTGCAGTGCACAGTAACAGGAGACTCAGCATGGATGCAAGTGTCATCATCAACCCGAGAGGAAGGAATGCCTCTGAACAGGAGAGAAAAATTTCCTTGTCACACTGACTGAATGGTGAGTAAAAGAATTACAGGTGATGAAAGCTTTTTCCTCTGAATTGTAGAGATATTTTTAACTGAGGTTTTCTTTTTAAGCCTGATATATCCCAGGGTTAAGTCAAAATTTAACAGAAAATAACAGCGCCTACTTCTGAAAACGAAAAATTAAACCCATTATGAACCCCCCTTTCTTTCATGTCAAATATTAGCAATGCCATTGACTCACTAAGTTTTCAACAGATCTCAACAGAACCAAAGAACAACCCTAGGGATTTGTATATGCTGGGGACAACCCAGCTACACATCTTAGCAGGAAAGAACCTGGGCATTCTGGTGGGTACCAAGCTGAACACGAGCCAGCGATGTGCCTCTGCAAAAAAGAAGGCAAGTGTTATCCTGTGCTGCATTAGCAAAGTATTGGCAGCAGGTTGAGGGAGGAGATTTTTGCTGTCAGCACTGGTGAAGCCACACCTGGAGTGCTGTGTCCAGTTCCAAGCACCCCAGTACACGAGAGGCATGGGAATATTGGAGGGAGTCCAACGAAGGGCCCCAATGACAATTAAGGGACTAGAGAATTTTAATATGAGGAGAGGAATTATATGAGAAAAGGCTGGGAAAGCTGGGGCTCTTCAGCCTCAAGAAGAGAAGGCTCAGGGGAGATTTTATTAATGTATGTAAATACTGGAGGAATGGTGCAAAGAGGATGGAGCCAGGCCCTTTCAGTCGTGCCCAGTAACAGGAGCAGAGACAATGGGCACAAACTGAAACACAGGAGAGTAGGAGAGTCTGTGCAACACTCTGAACTCAAGAACCACTTTGTCTGTGAGGGTGACTAAGCCCTTCCCCAGCGAAGCTATGGAGTCTCCTCTCTGGAGATGTTAAAAAAACCATCTAGACATAGTCCTGGGCAAGTGGCTTTAGATGGCCCTTCTTGAGCAGGGGGGGGTTGGACCAGACAGTTTCCAAAGGTCCCTTCCAATTTCAAACCTTCCGTGGTTCTGTGTTTCTGTGATTCCCTGAATGATTTTTACCTCATTCACCTCCTCCCATGACACAAAAATGACACTGTCCTCTAGCTTTTCAAGGCACATTCCATGAACTATAGATCCATCTGTTCGTACATTCCGTGAGCACAAAAGCATATTTTACAAACCCGATTGAACTTCTGGATGGCAATCTGTTCTTTAGGTGAACAGAAACAGTGTATCATCCTTTTGTCATCACAAATAACCTGACATGATTTTCATAGTAACAGAATTCTTTCTGTAGAGCTGAACAAATCTTTCTGATTTTCCATCTTGCTATAATTTTCAATATTTCTGTTATTTGCCCATCTCCCATTTTGCACTTTTCACATCTTTAGCACAAGATAAAAAGAAAAATCTCACATTTTATCGAAGTAAGAATATGTAAGGGAAATAATGTTGCAATAATCTGAAACACCTTGTTTCAATCATTGACTTTCATTTTGGCGGTGAATTTTCAAAGAATTTCATGTTTTAAAATTCTTTCCACAGTAGAACCGGAGAAATTTAATTTTTAAAATTGTCAAAGCAGAATGTGGATTTTTTTTCAAGATAAGAAATTTGACACAACAGACACAGTCTTCCTCAGAGAAATTTATTCCAACTAAAATGAAAAAAGTAATGTAATTCTCTTTATACCCTGTGGAATTCAATAGTTCTAGCTCTGAGCTTAAGGAGTACTTTTCCCTAATATTCACCTGGCATTTGATTTTAGTAAATTGAGACAACTTGGAAAACAATGGTGATCTTAGGAATGTACCTACACATTTCATTCTTAAATGAGCTAGAAATTCTACTTGATATAATGCTCATTCTGGCTCAAACAAATGTGAAGTTTACCAGAAGATGAAACAACTACCTGACTTTTCAGCTGGCATCAGTGGGAGCAGTTTATCTTGTGACAACTCCCTGAAAGCAAGGTAGAGAACATTTCTAGTTTATATTTATATCATGAACAAAAACTGTTCGTTTTTTGTTGTTGTTGCTCTCAGAAACTGTACCTTGCAGCTCTTCCTTTCCTAAAAAACAGCATTTCAGCTGTAACTTTTCTTCCTTGTCGTTCAGTCTTTCGCTACTGAGTCTTGTAGATGTCATAAGCACTTCTGAAACTGAGGAAGCAGAGTTCAGTTCAAAGGAGAGACTTCATGTTTTGATGCCCATTTGAATCTTATCTAAGCTGTCCAGGTTTCTCAGCTCTCAATTCTGCTATGGGGAGCTCAGAAGAATGCTCTTTTCTTCTCTGTGTCAAACTTTCTTTCTCATTTGACAAACATTCACGGTTATGTGAGTAAATTTCCAGTACTTTGAATCTGAGAAATATTGCATTAGATTTGAATGTTTCTGCTTTCAAGCAGAAGTCATTAAAATTCTAAAACTAATGAAAACCACTTTTTTTTTCTGGTGCTTTTAAACCACAGAAGTTTGACCAAAAAGTTTAATTTGATATTGTCATGCACCGCTTTTCTTTTACTCCATGTTCATGCAAATTGACACCTTTTTTTTTCTGGACCTCTCAGCACATGCTTGTCTTCACACTGCACTGCTAAAAGAGAATTTCCTCTGCATTTGTGGGCTGTATTTCTTTGTCTGAACTCAACAGAATAATTTACATTCCAAAACTCCATACCCTTGTCCCAAAGGCATAAGTGCTCTAACTTCCACAGCATAACCACAACTTGCCTTTTTTTCCAAAAGGCAGCTACTGGTAGTTATCCTAAACCCCACGTTTCATTCTACCTTTGTTTCAGAAACTCACATGCTCCAGAAAAAAAGAATTTTTGCCCTTAAGAGAGTTTATAAACAATCTGCGTAATCTAAGATGTGCTGGATCTCAAGCTTTTCTACATGTAGTCTCCTATTACAAGTTTTTTCCCTGCTTTTGCATATGTACTGTGCACTACTTGAGGACGATGAGGAACTGGACTAACAACAGTCTGTTATAAGCACAGCAGGTGTCAGTCAAGCAAATGAAAAAGAGGTATCAATAAGCCAAGCCTGTCTATCAAGGCAAAGCTCCTAATGCTTCTCAAATCTTAAGAATTATGCTGAATTAACAGTAAGGTCACCACTTTTTCTAAGTCCTCTGTGTTTATTTGCCTTTCAGGTGTAAATAGCAAGTTGCAAGCGTCCTTCACACAGGACAGTTCCCTGTGGTCTCAGTGGGCCTTGGGAATGAGTTCTGTTGTTAGTGAGGGTGCTTTTCAGCACTGCTGAAAACTTTGGGCCAGATTCAGCAGCATGGTTGGGCATACACTTGAAAGAGGCATCAAAAAAGCACAAGGCCAAAAACCAGATGAATTCCTGTATTTAAAGGAAATGTCAAAGGTAATAGGGCTTACCTGTAAACTCACTGAATCTTGAATGAAAGTGTATATGTGTCTGGTTCAAATCATAAACATACTTTTTTCCTTTTTTTTTTTTGTAATTCCTGTAAAATCACAGTTATGTCTCTAATCTAGTACTGTGTTTCAGTATTATAAAATAAAAAATATCTGAAAAGACACTATTTTTTTCAAAATATTTCTTAATACAAAGATAAATTATTCTTATTAAGTGACATGGTTCAGTTTTAAATTTTTAAATTTTCATTTATATTTTCATTTGAATTTTCATTTAAAATCCCATTAAATAAAGGGGAAAAAAATCTTGTTATCCAATGTATATCTTCTTTTTTTATTTTTGCTTTTAATAAAAAATATTATAATTGTATAGCATTTTCAAATATTGCACAAATATCCCCTGCACGTGGCCATTAAAGTGACTTTCTTGAAGGGCTGATAACAGTAGCAAAAAATGCTTTCACAACACTTATGAGGCAAGCTTTGACAGTCATATAAACAGCATGAAACTAGGCCTGAGCTGGTTAAAAGCTGAAAATAGGTTTACAAAGTACACCTTGCTGACCTATCCAGAGAATTTTACTGCAATGTTTAGCTCTCTATGCTGAGTTTACAGTTTCATCTTCTCATGAAATCTGGCGAAACTGAATATGGTTATATATTGCTCACCTTTCTTTGGTAGTATCTGTAAACTGAGAGGCGCTATTGCCTTATAGAATGTAAAATCTAGGGAAATTCAGGACCTAATTAGGTTTTACTGACATCTATATATTATTAATATCTTCATATAACATTATTGCAGTCAAGTGCAATAGCTACATGAGTAGTTATTAGCTATTGTGCTAAAAAAAATTAACTTCTGCTGTCTTTTCTTGTTTGCCCTAACACTTTGCAAGCACTAAATGTACAACTCAACATGGTATTGGTCTGCTCATCACCAAATAAGGTCTCTGCCACAAGGGTTTTCCAGATGCTGGCTGAGCAAATTAGTCTCAAAAGAACTAGGTGGATTATCAGAAGTTCCTTCAAGTGTGTCAGGCAGAAGGGAAAGGCTCCCAACAGAGGCTCAAAAGGCCTCTGAGGACAAAAAGAACTAGCAACAATGTTTTATCCTCCCATGAACACTCTTAGAATACTCTTGAATTGCAGCACAGAAGGGAAGCATCTTCAGGGAACTGAGTTTTGAGTTCAGAGCTGGAGGAAGTGTGTGGATTTTCCTGGAAAAAAAAGAGGAAGAATTACGTGTAATTGCTTAGTAAAGGGGAAAAAAAAAGAAAGTCATTGCACACAGAGGGAAATAACTACAGAAACTACAGAAAGGAAATTTCTTAAAAGGATGAGCTCTCTCTCCTTGCTCCCAAATAAGTGCCTGATGCACTAGCACTGAGAGATTTCCTATTTTCTTCTTTTTCTTTTTTTTTTTAACTGAGTTTGTGGCAGTGGTTATCTGGACTGGCAGAGAACAAGGCCAGCCTAACCTGTGTAAGAGGGACCTTTCATTCACACTCACCTTTCCTGTTTCAGCTTTCTTAGAAACTTAGTAACAAATTATAAACTTCAGTCTAGTCCGTCTTCTTACCAAGTTAGTCAGTAAAGCTTCCAGGGGAAGTCTACTCCATCCCTCATCTGTTATGACTGTGACCAGATGCTTGTCCCTAATTCAACCTTGAGTTTATGGTGGAATCAGCCAGAATCATCTGCCACTCTAAGTCAGCTGAGATGTCTTAACACTGGACTCTGAAACAGTCAGAAAGACAAATCTTGAGGAAAAATAATGGTCCCTCTTCCAGAGACGGCAGCCACTTCATGAAAACATGAAATAGGCTTGTTTTTTTAAAAAAAAGGAATTGCCCTGACTAAAAGCAGGTGTTGTTCCACAGTCATCCTCTTTGCAGGCTGTGGTTATTCATCTAAATTTTCTACTAATTCTTGCAAATATATTGTGCGAACAGATTAAAAAATTTATTCCAGAAGAGGGGTGAAAAAAGACCTCCCAGATCTCCTTATCCAGGAATAAACATAAACAAAATACTGGATTTTTGAAACAAATGAGTTAAAGGCAATAAAGGGGTGAAAACAGTTTTTTTTGTCACCCAGAGATATCCCACTCATGTAAGGAGCTCATGTTAATGTTTTTTTCTATTCTGGTGAAGTTAGTCTGATTTGTACCACTTGAAATCCAAGCCTACAGTTTGTTTGGTTTGGGTTTTTATATTTATATTCAGAAATATTCAAAAATATTTCCTGTAGCTTTTAAGAAACAACACAAAGAAAAGAACCCTCATAAAGGAAATGAGAACAAGAAATTCACTGAACAATAGTAAATATTTCTTAAATCGTTAATTTCATTCTGAGCAGTCTTGAAATAGGTTAGATTCTAGTGAGATATGTAAATTGAATACTCATCCTTTTAGAACAATCTAAATTTAGCTAGTCTAATATAAGAGGTACCATATAGTACCTTATAGGATTCTTTTTCTGAAGGCATTATTTTATTTCTAAAAAGTTAATACCAATACAAAAAAAACCATCTAAAATGTAGTATTTATAAATGGAGGTAACATCAAGGAATTTACTCAGGGTCCACCCATACTTACAGAAAAGGTCACAGCCACCAGCTCTCCACCAATGCACAGAATCTAGATTTGATTTGCTGGAGGGGCTGTTTCAGTGGATTCTCCTTTAAGCAAAATCCAGCAACCTAATCCAAATGTTTGAACCATTTAATCTAATCCAAATTGATTTAGCTTGACAGAGCTCAGAATGAGTGTCCCACCCTATTCTGCTGAGCATGTGCACGTACAATGGTGAGCCTCTTTCTACTACAGAGCACATTTTGCACTGGAACTGCCATAGCTAAAAGATTACTTCCATTTACATCCTAGCAAGACAGTTTATAAAATTGAGAGGTTAGTGACATGTAGCAAAACATTTTACTGAAATGGCTTTGGATTTTTATGTTTCTCTAGTGATGAAGAATTTTACTTATAGATAAACTCCAGTTTGTGCAATCATTTTTTCTCTACAGCCAAGCCATTTTTCCCTTGCTGAAAAAAGCACACACACATAACTAACAGCCAAGCCAAAAATCTACAGTTAGTCAGAAGAGGCATAGGAGGTTTTACATACATTCTTGTCAAATGCAATTGACCCTCAGATTTTCCTAACTAATGCCTAAGTTCCTTGAAGGGCTTGCTGTTTCTTAAACACACAAGTTTTAAATTAAACTTTTGCAAAAAATCAGAGATTGGTAGGCTTATGGACTGTACTGTTGAATATACACTTAGATTCTCTGCAACAAGAAGAACTTTTGAACGAGTACACATGACTTATAAGCCTCAGTTATGAGAATAGTGTAAACAGACTGAATAGAACAAAACTGAGTCACAAGTTTCATGTATTTTTTTATCCTGTCTTAACAGAATTAAAGAGATGCAATTCTGTCATATCTGTAAACAACCTCTTCATAAAGAGAAGACCAGAATCATGGAAATACTTAAATGGATGACAATTTACTACTGTTGACATTATTCTGTTCTTGAAACAGAAAGTTTATCAGTCAGACTTGAGAGAATCAAATAATGTGGCTTTGTCCACTACTTCACAGTGTTTCATGCTATCTGTGAATAACATCAAGAACAATTCTGAAACTTTTCAAGCTGGAAATCTTAAGACTCTAGACTTTTGTATAAAATCTTATGCAGAGAAAAAGTCACAGAGCCTGTCCACTTGTGAGGTAAGGAGAGCTTTTAGCCCCTAGTAAACAAAACCATGTTCCCACTCCATCTATGAGCAGACTGAGCTAACTTCTGAGTCTTGTCATTGGTGAAGTCCTTCTTCATCTGAAATGAGACTGAAATCCAATTTTTCTAAAAGCACTGAGATGATAGGTACATTTTCAAAAGTTTGAGAAGAAAAGGTTTCTGAACTTCTGACTGATGATTGTGTGTTTAGGAGAATATTGAAGATATATCTCTGTGTAGTTTTATAATCTTCATTTGGCATCTTCTACTACAGATGGATACTGGAATAGGCAAACAGCACTGGAAAAGTCTTTTCGTAAATTTGCATCTTCTTTTTTTATGTTTTTCCATGGCCTGTTGCATGATTTAAAGAAAAACATGCTGTTCAGACCTTTTTTCTTTGCATGATTTTCATGACCTTTTCTAGTTTTACTAATAAGATGAAGACATTTTCAAGAAATTCTCAAGCACCAACATACATAATAAAATCCGTTCTGGCAAATTCTCTTACATCTACTATGGCTTCTCTATAGAGCAAATGCACAGATTTTTTCAAAGAATAACCACCTACATTTGGTGACAAAAAGCAACTTGATGCTACCATCAGTCAGGTAGTGTAGAAACAAAATCCTTGTTACATTATCATTTTCCTTAGGATTTGCTACCTCCTAGATGTTCACACAGTCTACCAGGATAATGTTTGGATTTGTGTCTAATATACTGAGATCTACTGCAGGATGTATGCGTACATTTAATGTTCTTTACAAACACATGCCTGAGTATGCTGGTTTGATTCTTAGTTTCACAGTTTCAGCCCCTTGTTTTCCTGAACCATCAAAGGGATGGCTCCTCAGGCCAGACAAGAACAATACACAGATGCTACACAGGTCCTGGAATAAATAAGGCTGCTTTACCAAGTGCTGCCCAAAGGCTACTTAGCCCTTCACCTCAGGGTAGATGACTGGGTGAGCTGACCCAGGCACATTGACGCCATCAGCAGCTCTGTCAGCAAGCACTTGGGATCCCTGAATCACTCTGCTGAGATGTCAAGGCATTTGGGATTGGAAAAAAAAACCCTGTGTGTTCTGTTTGTCTGGCTGAGAACATGACAAATATAAAACCACCATCTTACATATGGGGTGGGAGAGGACTAGGGAGGGCAAGCACCTGAATTTCAAATGAGTGACATCTTGGAAAGCGTCACCAGAGCTTAAAAATACCTGCCTAAAGCTTTGAGGGAATTAAGTAAGGGTAAAATCCCTAAGGCCCAGAACAAACAAACTAGAGAGGTAAAGGCAGGGTGTCTGTGCAAAAAGTCAGTGTTCTTAAGTCTGGCAATCATTACAGCAAATTCTCAAGACTCTTTTAAAGGTTTGGCATCTTTTTTAGAACTCCACTTCTGAAACTGATTGTTTTGCAGAAACCAAGTGTCAAAGATGAGGATTTGTTTATTTTACATGGCTTTAATTAAATTGTTATTCAGGTCCAACATAGAACTTCCACATTTAAATCAACACACTGAAGAAGAGGACTTACCTTGTTACCACAGCTTCCCAGCCAGCCTTGAAAGCATAGTAAAATACTTTGATGCCTGGGGTACAATCTCTTCCTTCCAGCTCTGCAGTTGTTTTTATTTTCACAGGCATTTTTGTACAAAATTGTAAGTAAAAATATGGCTGTGATTAAAATTCAGCATTTGCTATTATATTTAAAGTGTTTCCTTGAAGGCAGCAGTAAGATTAAATCTCGAGATGAGAAGCCAATCTCTAATCAACAGAGATAGGGAAAAAAACATCTCCAATGAGATGGTCACTGCAGAATTGTATGTATTTTAATATTTTTCTCTGTTCTCTGAAACACTGATAGGTGCTCCCTGTCAAAGACAGGATAACAGAACAAATGAATTACTGATTTAATTTGCTATGGCAGCTCCTATGTTCCTGACCCAGCTTGCCCTGCTTTTACTCACCAGAGAAGAGTTCTGATGTCAGTACCATTGTGCTCTCTCTGGTGATTTCTCCATACCAACATACTGGTAAATTGCAGACTTTGCAAACTGTCTGGTTTTGTCTGGGGTACATTCATGCTTAAAGGTCTGGGACACATTCACATTCCTTTGTCTATTCTTTTTTCATAACTGACACAACTGTTTTGGTTCCTCAATTTCTCTGTTCCTTCACTTTTACTTAGGTAGGAATGCAGGATTTTAAATGTGACTATGGCAGGATTTTATTATTATTTTCAGTACCCTTGCTACTTAATGAAATCTAAAGGATTATTTAACAGGCATTCCAATCCATTAGTAGTCTGCAGATACTTTTTTTTTTTTAATTTTCTCTTTGGAATTTCTCATCATTCAGCAATGGAACAAGTAGTTACTTTCTCTGTGTTCTTTTTTTTGCATTCCATATTTTATTTACTCTGAGAATGGATTGAGTGCAGCCCTGAGGAGAAGGACTTTGGGGTGTTTATTGATGAAAAGCTCAAAATGAGCATTCACAGCCCAGAAAGCCAACAGTGTCCTGGGCTGCATCCAAAGCCCCATCGGCAGCAGGTGAGGGAGGGGATTCTGCCCCTCTGCTCTGGTGAGACCCCACCTGCAGTGCTGCATCCAGCTCTGGGGTCCCCAGCTCAGGAGGGACATGGACCTGTTGGAGCAAGTCCAGAGAAGGCTGTGAAGATGATCAGAGGGACGAAGCGCCTCTCCTATGAAGACAAGCTGAGAGACCTGGGGTTGCTCAGCCTGCAGAGAGCTTCTGCTTCTCAGCTTCTCTGAGGTTGGCCTCAGAGCAGCCTCCAGTACCTAAAGGGGGCCTACAGGAAAGCTGGAGAAGGACTTTTGACAAGAGCATGCAGTGATAGGACAAGGGGGAATGGCTTTAAACAGAAAAAGAGTCGATTTAGATTAGTTATTAGGAAGAAATTATTTACCATGAGGGTGGTGAGGCACCGGTTGTGTAGAGAAGCTGCGGGTCTCATCCCCAGTGGTGTTCAAATGTTCAGTGTTCAATGTTGGATGGAGCTCTGAGCAACCTGGTCTAGTGAAAGCTGTCCCTGCCTGTGGCAGGGAGGTTGGAGCTAGATGATCTTTAAGGTCCCATCTAACTCAAACTATTCTATGGTTCTGTGTCATAGAAATTCATTGGACTGATTAATCCTTTATATTTATTTGCATCAAACTGTCCTTTTTCTCCATTATTCTTGCAATGTTCTTCCTCTGTCTTTATTTATTTTCTGCCTTACTATTTACTGTTACTCTTCTATCTCAACTTCCAGTTCTTTTGTTGTTGTTGTTGTTCTGATGTTTTAAGACCAATCATCAATTATTATTGCAATTTATTGCAAATAGGAAATCACAGGCTAAGCTACCTAGGTATAATGAGCTAAAAAGCCAGGAGTCTCTATATATTAAATCTTCATAAAGGTTATCATAGCCCTTCAATTATTGCAAAGTGTATTTGCAATTATTGTAAAGGGATTTCAAAAATGCTTTTCTGGAAGGTTTCCTGGCGGTATCTCTGCAAGTATTACAGAGCATATCATTGGTTTTGATATATCTTACCCACCTCTTCCATAACACATTTAGAATAAAACATGGTTTTGTTGTACTCAGTTTTGTTCTGTTCTATTTGTTTCTTTACACTGAAAAAGGGGGAGAAGTTCAGGACTCTTCTTTCCAAGATCCTTTTCTCTGTGATGGCTTTATTTTCAAAACAACGTGACAGCTTTTTGGGCTTTATCCTTGTGGATCTTTCACAAAAGAAACATCTGTAGTGACCTCACAAACTCATTTACATCATAAGCCTAAAATACAGTCTTTCAATGGGACTTTTTAGTTTTTAACGAATATTTGACAAAACTATTAGACCTTTATTAAATCTCATGGTTTCTAAATGTTGCCAAAAAGCCAAGGCACTTCAGCCCAGAATTTTCTGTGATGTTTACACAGCCTCTTGAGTCTACCAGAAAGAATGTCCCTGCTCTCTGTCAGTGATATTCTCATGTCTTTCTTCAGTGGGGGTAATTTCTATGCATTCAAATTAATAGCCACTCACTTTTAGACCTCTACCCTTATTTTGTTTATCCTTCTAACCATTGAACAACACCTCTTCAGTCAAATGTTTAAAATTACCAAATAGGCCCTCTATGATTCCAAACGATTGCTTTTTATTGTAAAGCCATGTGAGTCCTGGTCAATAGGACTGCTCTTCAGTCCATAGACTCTCTATTTTCGTCCCTGTTTTTATATTACTTTTCAAAAGATTCCTCTCATGCAAGAGGATTCTGGCAGGTGCTAACCAACACAGTCCACTGATGTGAAAGCACAGTGAGAGGGTGGGAGAGTTAGGTTTTTATATGTTTATAGGAATCCCAGTACATAATTCAACACCAATAACATCGTTAGCATAATGTTTAGTAAATTACTCAAATTTCTCTCTCAGTGGTATGAACTGTTTAAAGCATAAAACTAGACCAGGAAAGCCCATTTGGATGTCATTCTGGAGCTTCTTTTCTCTGTGCTTCTCTGTATGGAAATCATATAGACCCCAAATGTTTCTGAGCTCTGTAATGTCACACTGTCGCTTAGGATCACTCTGGGATGAGGATTCTCTGGTTCACAGGACAGAAAAGAACCAGTATTCTGCCTCCATTCTTGGCTACTCAGCAAGAAGAGACCACGTACACACGAGAAGACCTGGGGAGACTGTCATGGTCTGACTGCTCTGTCTGTATCTCTCCAAGGTCTCCAGCGCTGGAGAGGAGATGTGCAGTGAGGCATTCATGTAGTGCTTCCCTGGTCAATATTTGTGACAACACAAAGAGAGGCCAAACAACAGTGGCTGGAATTCACAGCAGGTTAATGCAGCAATGAGAACTTCCAGTTAGTAGACAAAACCTAAGGCACCCTTCCCATGGTTTTTACTTAGTCACGTATAAGAACAAATGATTTATGAGTCAGATGCCTCTGTGTAACTTAGAAAAACTCCACTGTGCTTGCACATACTTGCAGAATAAGAAACTTTTCTGCAAACATCTTTAACATTATACTTCAGTAAGTCTAGTGACACATATTGACTGGGGTATATCAGTTTAGTACCCAGTGTTGTCAATAAATCGGTGCATCTGCTCCTTCACTGAAGTAGCTTACCTTGAAATAAACATATTTTCCTCTCTTCTATAAATTAGAAAAGTGCACATTCTAAGGTATATCTTAGTATCAAAGGTGAAAGCCAGAATTTGAGCTCTGGATCCTGAGTGCCCCCCCCAAGCCTGAATATTGCATGTTGCTGGGCAGTCAGCGACAATCCTTTCCATTGAAACAAGAACTTTTGTTTTAAGGAACCAATGTGACCATAGAAGACATGAACAATGACTTCAGAAGTCTTTGCTAGTGAGCATAACTTGTACACAATTACAGCAGAACATAACATGCTACAAGCAGTTTCATACCTCACATCAGTGACTAAAATAGAAACTCCTCAACCTGACCAAATCAAATGGGTCATGAGCCAAACACATTGCTCTTTAATGTGAGAGATGGGATCTTGGTGGATAGTTTTCTTCCACTTTTCTTAAGGAGACTACCATCATTCCAGTGTTGCCACCACTCTACCTACACATTCACCCTCCTTATCTTCTTCCTGTGAGTGGTCACCAGATGAGCAGCCTGGTTAGAACACATATATTTAGCAAGACAACAAGGCTTTCTATTTCCAGGCCCTGTTTTCATATCAAAGTTGTTCTTATCAACTGCGGTTTCATTTCAACAAGCTATTAAAATCCTCTAAAATCCCATATATCAGCAAAAAGTATTTCCCACAGCTGCAGCTATCAGCAAAACAAGCAATTTAAGAGCTTATGGTACACACAGCTGAGTGATGAGAAAGTGTGTACACTGGTCCGTGCTAATGCAAAGGCCTGTGTTAGACTAAGCGAGCTTGACAAGGATTTGGCATCGTTAGAGCTGGGTTTTGGCAGTGCTGATGGATGAGGTATAATTTCAAAGTGGACAGAGCTGGATGTACAATTTTACCTCATCATATTCGTATTGTACAGATGTATTGGTCTGACTATCAGTCAAAAACCTTACAGAGATGGAGAATGGAGACAGAAAAGCAGAAAGAATAACATTGCAAATGAAACATAATCCTTTTTCACATTACTCCTGAGCTCACTTTTTCAAAAAAGAAAAGGGAAAAAGGAGCTAATCATCTTCACAGTATTTTATTCAAATATTAGGCCTAACTTAGAATATCTAATCTTTGGTCCATTCATTTCCTATTTTATTTACGGGCTTTTTTCACTGGTTTCCATTTTGCTACAGTTCTCAGATGACATCAATATACTTCTGAAGTACTGCCATTATCCCTGACTCCTTTTTGAATCTCTTGCCAACATTTTTTATCTTCAACTATTGTTTATATCCTTTCAGTATATTCATCAATTGAGTTCACAGTTCAGAAAATCGGCAGGCAGCATTATTACACCGCCTGTATCTCAGAAACATAAGAATGTGCTGATGGAGTGTGCTAATTGCTAGAAGGGCAGACCATATCACATTCCTGTGACTGCAGCTCTGTATCTAATGTGTAAATGGCCTGGAAAAAAAAAAGAGTGCATGTGCTTCAACAATAAATTCAATTTTCTTGTCACTGAGAGAAAGCACTACCAGCGTCACTGCTTGGTGATTTTAAACACAACACAGTGACTGTGGGGTGTATGTAAGTCCTGACTGAGCTGCTACTCTCTGAATCTTTAAAGGTCTTCAATTCTTGTGAAATTTTACTGCCACTTTAAATAGAATTGTTTGGATGTACTTTTACTGTATCCACTCAAGTAAAAAAGAGGAATATTATCTAGAACACATACTTGCAAGGTCAGAAAATTCCCATCTCGAAAGACAAAATCCCAAAAAAAAACAGTATACAGTCCAAACTAAGGTAGAACTTTGTTTTCTTTTCCTTGGAATATTTTATCTATCTGAGAGAAGTTTCTTTCTCGTGGCAAATAGTATACCTATAAATATCTATTATTTAATAGTTTGATAGATTTGATTTTTGAGTCCAACATACAAAGTTGAAGCAGATAAATGTAAAGAGAGGTTTCAGCTTTATAGAAGCTGAATAACAATCATATATACGGCAAAATAAAGCCATCCTAAATTATCAACTGCAGCAATTCATATATTCAGTTCATCCTGCTAAAGGGAGTTAGGCCATGTTTTGCCAAAAGAAGGAGGTGTTTAAGTGACAGAACCGCAGCTGCTTCCACTAAGAAAGATCAGCTTGAAACCAGCATTCCACGCTGAAGAAAAACAAAAAATTAAAACTACATGATCTCATTTCTAGCTTCTGCTCCCTGGACATCCATCTGTAGAGCTGTGTTGATTCCTGGATAAAAGTACATCACCAGGCTATTTTACCTGTGCAAAATTTCATTACTTGAGTAATAAATAATCCAAGTTTTAGTCAAGGTTCATTAACCAGATGTTTTCAGTGATGCTATGCTCACATTTGTAGAGGCACCACCTCAAAAGGCATGGAGACAGTTGACTAACAAGGTTCAGATATTCCAATCAGTTTCTTTCTTTGCAAAATATACTTAATAGTCATCCTGCGCATTACTATAGGGAGACAGTAAACAGAAAATATTCACCAAAAAGCAATAAAATGCAAAGAAAGCCATTCTTTTGCAGAATCTACAGCTTTCTAAAAGTTACTTTCCTGGTGGTTTATGGGCAATAAAATCTTTAACACTCCATTCTTCCACAGATTGCTCTTTAAGTTTAAGTATGAGCTCATAACAATGAAATATTTAACAACAAACTGTTTGTTAATAGACCAGCTCTGTGGTAGACTTGAAGCTTGTAGCATATCTAATGAGAAAAGCAACTTGTGTGAACCTGTAAGACTGGTAAAGGGGTAGAAGGGTCTTTTCAGGGTTTTGTACTAACCTCTCACAAGAACAATCTATATATGCAACAAAGTTTCTTAATGTGCATTCTAAGTATTTGCATAGAAGGTTTATTTTAATAAGCCAATTCACTGTCTTTCTTCTTTAAAATTTTTTATGTTCTGGATTTAGTAGCATAATAGAACTCAAGGAAAAAAAAAAACAGATTAGTTTGGTGTTTTAGTAATAGAATTGTTCTAGTGGTGGTTGAATAATGTCAGTACTTTTCTGAACAATTAAATACTGCTAATAAATGCATTATATCATGCTGGTATTTACACAACTGTTTTGTTATAGGAAACCTCTGTTCCATCCAGGGCTTAGTTTATTTCTGGCAGACTCTTTCAAGAAAAAACAAAACTTCTGCTCTCTGCAGTTTTTTCTTTATGAGTTTTTAATCTCCATATTTACAAAGTAACTCTCAAATTCATAACTTGTTTAGGAGAACTCCTTGCCAAATTATTCTTCCAATGCTTATGACATGGATATAAAATGATGAAGAGTAGAAAAAGATATGCCAAAGTTGCTGGGGCTGTTACAACCGCCCAGACCACTGGCAGGCGACAGGCCCAAGCCACAGGTTCAGACCCATGGTGGGCCAATTCAGATGCCTGACTCACTCCCCATCCATTAGGGCTAGCTCCCACAAGCCTTTGTATCACTAGCTTTATTACTATTGGCTGTGGAGGGCTGTGAGCCCTCAAGGCAGGAGCTGTTTGCACTGCCTTGGAGGTAGTCAGAGATACCAACTCTCCTCGGGTCATGGCGAGTTCCCAACACACCTTGTTTCTTCATGGTGATAGCCTGTACCCCACTGGCTAATTGGTTTCTGCCCCAAACCCTGTTTTCACCATATAAACCCATGCTTTGACCCCTGACACCAGGGAGCTCTCGTCCCTGGCTTCCCCTTCACAAGGTGGTTTGGACAATAAAGCTACCTCTGTGGACAGCCATATGAGGCTCCTGTCTCTCCGTTCCCGAGTCTGCCTGGAGTGATTTCACAAAAGAGCTGAATTGCAGCTGAAAGACTGCTACACCTAGTGAAATCACGCGTCGCCTAGGAAGGCTTGCCAG
>VZRJ01007733.1:60129-71880 GCA_013397565.1 Ptilonorhynchus violaceus
CAGTGGAAATCGCTGGCTCCTCTCCCGAGCCGCAGGGTGTACTCGGCGCTGGTGGAGGCGGGCGGGCAGGTCTTCGCCGTGGGCGGCTGCGACGACAACGGCGTGCCCGTGGCCTCCTTCGAGGTCTATTCCCCCGAGGCCGACCGCTGGACCGCCCTGCCCCCCATGCCCACGGCCAGGGCCGGCGTGGCCGTGGCGGCCCTGGGCAAGAGGATCCTGGTGGTCGGAGGGGTGGGGGTCAACCAGCTGCCCCTGAAGGTGGTGGAGGTGTACAGCGCGGACGAAGGGCGCTGGAGGAAGAGGAGCTCGCTCCGGGAGGCGGCCATGGGCATCTCGGTGACGGCCAAAGGCAAGGAGGGATCCTGGAGCGGTGGCGGGGTTGGGAATGTCGGGGTCCGGTTGCCCCAAGTTGCCCCGGTGGGCTTGGAGGCGTTTCCCACCCCGATGGGTTTGTGGTTCGGGTGTGGGAACTCTCAGGGAGGTGGGCCAGGGTCGCTTTGTCCGTGCCCAAAACGTTCCCAGAAGTTGGGCCTCGCGGTTTGGCCACGTCCCAGCCGCTGGAGGTGCCCCACGGGAGGGATGGAGCGGGTAAATCCCAGGATTGCTCCGTGTCCGCAGCCCTGGAGCCGCGGGGGGTGTGGCTCTGCTGCTCCCTGGGGATGTTTTGGACGGCTCCAAGCTCCAGCGGCTCAAATCCAATTTCCAATTCAAATCCGATTTGTTTGCAGCACGTTCTGGTCCCGGAGTGCTGCAGGTGCTGGAAAAGCAGGGATGGTGCTGCTGGCTGAGCTCCAGAGCCAGGGGAGGGTCCTGGAGCTCTGGTTTGGAGAGACACCTCTGATCCAACCCCAAACCTGCCAGGAGAGCGTTTTATCCACGGCCTTGGGCTGGAATCGTGGGATTTGGGGTCTCCTCCATACCCCCCTCAGTCCTGGGTGCCCCGAGGCTCTGCCTTGTCACCCTCCTCATTTTCGAGTCCCCGCGGAGATCTGGAGCTCTGCTTCACTCTGCAGGGCCGGGGCTCAGCCAGCTCCCTGCCATTCCCGGGATTACGGATCCCAGCTCCGGGCAGCCGCTTTGAAAGCTGCTTGGGGTTTTTATTTTGCTCACGTGGGTTTAAAAGGAATGTTTGGAAACAGCGTTTGCCACCCTGGAGGTGATGTTTTTGGTGTGAGTTTAACCTCTCCTGGCTCATAAAGCAAGGTCAGCTTGGTGTGAGAGCAGTGGTTTTTTGGGGTGGGGGATTTCTGGTGCTTCCCTATGATAACTCAGTGGGATTTTCAATGGGTTTTTGCCCCGTCCAGACTACAGGGTGTACGCAGCGGGCGGGATGGGGTCGGACCTGCGGCCGCACAACTTCCTGCAGCACTACGACGTGCTCAAGGACATCTGGGTGTCCCTGGCCGCCATGCCCACGCCCCGCTACGCCGCCACCTCCGTCCTCAGGGGCTCCAAAATCTACGTGCTGGGTAAGGACCGGCCCCGAATCCTCCTCGTCCTCCTTCTGGTCCTCCCCCTCCTCATTCTCCTCGTCCTCCTTGGCCTTCTCCTCATTCTCCTCGTCCTCCTCCGTGTGCTCCCCCTTGTCCTTGTCCTCCTCCTCCTCCTTCTCGTCCTCCTCGTCCTCTTCCTTCCTCTCATCCTCCTGCCATCGAAGGCACCTGAGCTGTGGGAGCCGCTTCTGTCCCTGCCCGATGGATGTGGGAATAATGTGGATGTGGGAATAACGCGGGTGTGGGAATAACGCGGATCCCCCGGCACAGATCCCTGCTCCGGCTCTCTCAGCTCTCAGCCCAGGGCTCGCCGGATCCGGGCTCATCTGAATTCCAAAGGCTCCCCCAGCCCCATCCCTGCTCTGCTCCAGGCTTGTCCCCATTAATCCGGTGCACATCCAACACGGGGAGGAGCGGGGCTGGGGAATTCCGCATTTCCATGTCGGGAAACAGGGAAAAGCAGGACAGAGGGGTGGAAAATCCCCTGTCTCACTCGCGGGACTCGGGACCTGAGGTTTCTCTGGCCCCCGAGCCGAGCTGAGCCTTCCCTCTGTCCGTTTTCCAGGGGGGAGGCAATCCAAGTACGCCGTGAACGCCTTCGAGGTCTTCGACACGGACACCAGGTCGTGGACCAAGTTTCCCAACATTCCCAACAAAAGGGCCTTCTCCAGCTTCGTGCCCGCCGAGGACAAGCTCTTCAGCCTCGGGGGGCTGCGCCAGGGCCGGCTCTACCGGCAGCCCAAGTTCATGAGGACCGTGGACGTGTTCGACCTGGAGCAAGGTGGGAGCTGTGCCTGTCCCTGCTCCATCCCTGTCCCTGTCCCAGCCCTGTCCCTGTCCCTGCTCCATGACACCCAGAGGGGCAGGGAGGGGTCACAGGGCTGGGTTTGCGGCCTCACAGGGCTGGGTTTGGGGTTTGGGAGCACACAGGGCTGGATTTAGGGTCACACAGGGCGGGGTATTTGGGGTTTGGGGGCTGTCCCTGCTCCATCCTTCCCAGAGGGGCTGGGTGGGGGCACACAGGGCTGGGTTTGGGGCCACACAGGGCTGGGTTTGGGGTTTGGGAGCACACAGGGCTGGGTTTGGGGCTCTGCAGAGCACTGAGCTCTCACCTGCTGGTGCCTCAAGCCCAGTTTAGAGGAGATCCACCCCCAGCATTAAGAAGTGGAAAGGGAAGACCACGACCCTGAGGCAGCTGGATCCAACAGCTCCCTCCTGACCCACTCCATGGGGCTTTATTCCCCCGAGGGGCAGCAGCAAAGCTGCTCTTCCCTGATCCAGCAGGTCGGAGAGGCAGATGCTTTTCCCAGGAGCGGATGTTCCCATAAAACCCGGTGTGTCCTGTCCTTGCCAGGTGGCTGGATGAAGATGGAGCGCTCCTGCTACCTGAAGAAAAGGCGAGCGGACTTCGTGGCCGGCTACCTGCAGGGCAGGGTTGTCGTGGCCGGGGGCCTGGGTGAGGCGCTGGGAGCGGCCGTGACCCTTTAAAAACGTGCGGGATTCATCCCAGAAAGGAAAGATCCTGGTCCTGGGTGGCTGGGAGGGAGCAGGGAAAGCAAACCCCATAAGGGGCTGGGCTACAGAGCAGCCGAGGGCTGCTTGACGGTGCTTCCCAGCCCACCCAGCGCCTCCTTTTGTGCTTCCAGGGAATCAGCCGACCGTCCTGGAGTCGGCGGAGGCTTTCCACCCGGGGAAGAACAAGTGGGAGAGCCTCCCACCCATGCCCACCCCGCGCTGCGCCTGCTCCAGCATCGCGCTCCGGAGCTGCCTGCTGGCCGTGGGCGGCGTGAGCCAGGGGCTCAGCACGGCCGTGGAGGCTCTGTGCCTCTCGGATTCCTGACTGGATCCTTCCCGGAGCACGATCCCGCCCGCAGGAGCGCCCCGCCCCTCGCTGTCCCGCCGGACGCGCCCGGGGGAGCATCATCCAAATCCTCCGGACACGCAGCCGGGGGTTCCGGTCCCTCCCTCCCGGGCGCGGCTGTGGGACCCCCACGAGGGACCCCTGTAATGGCCAGGGGTCCCCTCCGGTCCCTGGCACAGCTCCACGGGGAAATCCTGCTGAAGGACTCTGGAGATCCCGGCGCTGGAATTGTCTCCCTGCGGCCATCCCGGACGCAGGGAGGTGTCGGGATTCTCCCGACGGGGCAGTGGTGGCTCAGGGAGGGCTGTGGTGGTGTTGCCCTCTTCGATCCTGGGATCCGTGGGAGCTTCCCAGAAGAGATCCCCTTCTCCCAGGGGAAATTCCAGACCTGCAGCCGGATCCATGGGATTGTTCTTCGCCTTCGTAGCGAGGCTTTTCCTGCAAACCTCTGCGGCATTCGCTGTCGCTCCAGCAGGAGCTGGAGCCAGGGGCTGCCCGTGCTCCCGGCAGGATGAATTCCCAAGGGACTGACTGTTCCGGCTCCTTGCTTTGGGCGCAGACGCTGCCTTTGCTGGGTTTTGGGTGGAGATGGCCTCAACCTGCAATTTTCCCAGGTTTTTTAGCTGCTTTCTGGCGATTTAGGATCTTCTGCTCAGCCCTGGGAGAAAGGAGCAATCCGGGGCTGTGCCTGTGGTTCCGACGTTCTCTCGCCTGGGGACAGGTGGTGGCCTTGGTGACACAAAGGTGACCCCGGCCGCCCCCTCCTCCTCGGTTTCCATCCCCCCAGGCAGTTTTTGGGAGCGCTGTCCAAACTGTCGGGACGCAATCCCGGCTTGGAGCGGTTGTCCCATTAAATGTGTGTTTGGGAAAGCCCTCGGGGGAGCCCGGTCCGTGCTCTGGGCTGGGTCGGGGGGGCGATGGTGTGAAAATGTGGGAGGGAGGGGTCATGGAATTATGGAGTGATTCAGGTTGGAAGAGGCCTTAAAGCTCACCCCGTCCCACCCCTGCCGTGGGCGGGGACACCTTCCCCTATCCCAGGGTGCTCCAAGCCCCGTCCAGCCTGGCCTGGGACACTCCCAGGGATGAGCAGAGGAGTGTCCCCATGGCCGGTTCGCTCCCGAGGGATCACATCCCTCCTTTAGCGCTCTCCCTGGGCTGCGGGGAAGGGGTCCCGCTGTCCCCTCGGTGTCCCCTCGGTGTCCCCTCGGTGTCCCCGCGGTGTCCCCGCTCGGAGCGGCGCAGGAGGACGCGGAGCTCCGAGGACACCGTGCGGCCGCCGCGGACACGGCGGGGGCAGAGGGACCGGAGGGCGGGATCGTGCTCCTTCTCCCCGCCAGCTCCAGGTGGGATCCCTCCCATCCCAAGCGCCGCGCGGCTGGAATGACAGGGAAAAGGAACCAGCCTGCTCCATCCCACCCGCTCGTCCGGCTGGAACGGGGCCTGGCACGGAGCGGTTTGGGTGGGAATGGGCCTTAAAGACCACCCGGTCCCACCCCTGTGCCACGGCAGGGACACCTTCCGCTATCCCGGGTTGTTGTCCCCATCCCCCGGCACATTCCCACCCTGATGTTTTTTCCGTTTGGGCACCGTGGTTTGGGAAGTGGATAAATGAGAATACCTGGCTGGGATGGAGGAGCTGATCCCAGCACTGGTGACAGCTCCAGTTGGGATGGAGGAGCCGATCCTGGCACTGGTGACAGCTCCAGCCGGGATGGAGGAGCCGCTCCTGGCACTGGTGACAGCTCCAGTTGGGATGGAGGAGCCGCTCCTGGCACTGGTGACAGCTCCAGTTGGGATGGAGGAGCCGCTCCTGGCACTGGTGACAGCTCCGGCCGGGATGGAGCTGCAGGGGAGGGTGAGAGGAACACCAGGATGAGGCATTTCCATCTCACAGAATCCCTGGATGACTCCGCTGGCCCTGGCAGAGCTGCGGGAAGCTGCTCGGAGCACCCCTTCCCCTGTGCCGCCTCCCGAGCCCGGAACGCTCCTAAATCATCCCTTTGACCTGGAAAAATCGGAGGAGGATGGAGGGAAAGAGGAGCCTTCCCCTCTGCACCAAACCCGGGCGCAGCAATCTCCATTCCAGCTGCCTCTGCGCCGAGTCTGGCTGTTAATGAGGAATTTTCCTTTGTCCTTAAGGAGCCTTTCCCAGACCCTGATGCTCCTCAGCTCTTTTTTTCCCCGAGCCCCGCTCAGGCCGTGGCCGAGGCTCGGGGCTGCCGTGCTTTGTTGGGCTGGAGGGAGGGAGGAGGGATCCTTTGTCAGGCTGGAGCCTGATCCTGCCCTTTTTCCTCTCCGGAAAAGCTGGAGAGAGGGACAGACAAAGCGGCGGCGTGGGAATGAGGAGGTGGCGGGCAGGGATCGGAGCTGGGGCTGTTCTGAGAGGGGGGAAAGAGCAGCTCGGAGCCCCCGTGGAGGGAAAAGCAGATCCAGGTCTCTCCCTTGGGATGAACTCCAAGCTCTCACCCCCAAACACCATCCCTGGGACATCCCTGGAGCCGCGGAGTCCCAGCGCTCCCGGCTGGGGTGGGATTTTCCCCGTGCTGGAGCCGCGCTGAATCCAGAGGGGAGAGGGTGGCGTTCACTTCCCTCCCCTGATGGTTCTGGGGGCTGCACCTCGAATCCCGCCCTTCCCTGGGATGCTCCCGCTGGGAAAAGGCATCCCGCGGGGGGCAGCGATGTGACCCCGAGCCGCGGTTCGGGTGGGTCGGGTGCGGGGGAATTTTGCGCGGTCGAAGCAGTTTTAAGGGGTTTGTTTTGGGAAGAGCGGGGGCCGGGCGGGCTCCCGGCCTCTTCCCAGAGCTCCCGACAGCAGGTGGCATCCATGGGCCGAGCTCCGGCTGGAGCGGCACCTCCCGCCGGCCCGGGCTGCCCTGCCCGGGTGGGGATGGACCGGGGGGGTGTGGAGGCTCCAGAATCCCATTTCGGGATAATAACTCAGTGTCCAAAGGATGTTCCACGTCTCCTCCAGCATTTTATTCCCACTAACAGACATCCCTGTGGAGTCCAAACACTTTCCGGGAGCCGTGACAGAGCCGGATTTGGGTCCCAGCGTCAGGCAAGGAAAAGTCTCTGGGGTCGAGCCGCTTCCAGAGCTCCCGGGGGAATCCTTGCAGGAATTCCCGGCTCGGTGGGTGGTTCCTCCTCCCCGCAGGCGCTCCCGGGGTGGCTCCCGCTCCCACGGGAGGGTTTGTGACCTCGCCCCGCGCCGTCGGGCAGGGTTTCCCAACTCCAAGCAAGCTGGGACTGAAGTGTTTGTTTTTTGGGAACAGGCAGCTCGGTGAAACGCTCTGGTCTCACCTCGGCAGGAATTTGGTGTCGGTTTTCCAACCCCAAAAACCCATTTACGTGCGGGGTCGGTTGTTTAAGGGGTTTGCTCGTCAAGGACCTGTTGCTGCCGGAGCAGCTGAACCTCCCCTCCAAACCCCGGCCGGTGCTGCCGAGGGAATCGTTTGGAAATAAAGCAATCCAACCCCAAAATAGCCGCGTTTCAGCCCAGATTTCCACCCAAAATACGTAATAAATCCGAGCTGCTTCGGGGAATCGCTGCCAGCGACCTTCGGGATGGGCTGGCAATTGTCTGGGATATCTTTTCCCGGTTTTTAACTGGGACAGGATCACGTTTTGGCGCTCTGAACCTGTTCTGGGTCGCTTTTTCCCGGTGATTTTTCACCGGCTTTGTCACAAAACTGCCCCCTGTCCCTGTGGGACGCCCCGGGCTGGTCCCTCTGCCCCCATTCCCCGGGGCCCAGCACCCTCCGTGCTCCCCGCGCTGCCTTTATCCCAACCCCGCTGAGCTCCCGGAGTTTTCCAGCCGCGCAAAAATCCCGGAGCGGCCCCGGCCGTGTCCTCGAGTGACCTCCCCTCGCTGGGAATCCAGGGAGAGGCTTTCCAGCCCCGGCTCCGGTGGCTGCTCGGACACAGAGGGCGAGGGCTGAGCAGGCCCCGCTGCCAGAAATGGTCACTTATTGTCCTGGAGCGGACTTTGTCCGCACAAACAGGAAACTTCCCTAAGGAACGACCTCCCAAGGGATCGGGATGTGGGGCAGGGATGATCCCTGTACCTGCCACGGGCTCAGGACACACGGGGACAATGTTTTTTGGGGTCAGCGCTGCTTTTTAGGGCCTTTGTGGCCGACCCTTCCCAGCAGGAGCCCAGCGTGGTGTTGCGGGAGCGCTCCCACTGGGATTCGGCTCTGGATAACCGGGATAGACCCTCTGGAAGCACCGGGCACCTCCAGACGGTGGGGTCTGCCCCGTCCCTGTCGTGTCCCCAGCCCTGTGGGGACACCAGTGGCGGGGTGACCGCCGGCTGCTCCCATTCCCGCGGCATCCGCCGGCGCTGGAGCGGATGCGGAGTCACCACCCCGGGACACGGACGCTTCCTGCCCTCGAAAGGAAAAGCTCCAGCTTTTTTTTGAGGGGGAATTTTGCCGGTTTTTCCTCCAAATCCCTCCGGGTTTCGGCAGCCCCGGCGGCCGGGAGCGTGTCAGGGACAGCCTGGAGGGGGGATTTGTAATAAAGGAGCTTTGAATGAGTGGAATAATAGAAAAATAATGTCTATAATGGTGTATTTTATGAATTATATACGTATAAAATTGGATCTCTTTGGTGTGGGTTTGTGGGGGGTTCAGCCGCGGGGGGTGACAAATCCTGTGCTCGAAACCCAGGGCTTGGGCTGGCTTTTATTCCAAAAACTTCCAGGTTTTTCATCGCTCAGATGCTGCACAGCTCCCTTCTCAATCCAGAGCCGTTTCCAAGGCAAACGCCGTGGGATAACAAGGATCCTGTTATCACCTGGTAAGATGAAGATTAAAAATCCGAAGATAAATCCAGGTTTTAGAGGGGCTGGTCCCTGGGTTCGCCACACTTTGGATGAAAAGCTGATCCATCTATGATTAAAGGAGCGGTGCCGTGGATCCAGGGTGGATTGGGAATTCCCGTGGCTGGTTCAGTGCGGAATGAGCGGGACACCAACCCAGCCACTCCCCATTTGGGATTTTCCTTGCTCTTTCCATGCTCTTGATGTGCTTCACTGCTCGCCTTTCCAGTGGGAATATCGTGGCCCATCCCTGGGTGCATTCCCGATCTCCTTTCTTATCCGGAGGGACCGCAGGGCCTGGGATCGTGATGGAAACATCAAAATGATCCTCGGGAATGATTACGGGCACAAATTGTGCCCTTGGAGTGGGTCTGGAATGAGCTGGGCTTTGCTTGGGGTGGATGGATGATGGAGGGATGGATGGATAATGGATGGATGGACAGCTGGACAGGTGGACAGATGGAACCCCCACCTGCGGTGCCGGCGCAGCCTCTGCTGCGCTCATCAGCTCCGAGAGGCCACGAGCGACTTTCCCAAAGGCTCCCTCGGCGCTGCTCCTTCCCCTGCTGACGGATGCGGCTCCCGAGGGGGAGGATCAGAGCATTCCCGGGGCTTTCCAGGGCGGGAATGTGCTTCACACCTGCCCGAGCACCGCCCGGCAGCGGGTGAGGAATGCCGAAGCGGCTTGGCCGCTAACGAGGGACCATCCTTAAACTTTTTGTTGTCTCCGGCGTTTTAACGCCTCCTGGGGCTCTTCCTTCCCCCTTGGGAGGGCTCCCCGCCGCAAGCGAATCCTCCGGGTGACGTTCATTCCCTTCCCAATCCACAAGCGGAGCGGGACGGAGCCTGAGGCCGCCGAATCCAGAGGCAGAGCCGCAGGTTTTGTCCGGGACGTGGATGTTTCCAGCGCCGGGATAACGCTGCGGGGTTTATTTTAATGCGATAAATTAATTAATACGAAGTTAGGAGCCTGCGAGTGAGCAGAGCTCCGGTTATGGCCAAGCCCCGAGTTTCGAGCAGGTTTCCCTGACACGGAGCCGAATTCCTTGTTGGATTTCAGGTCGGTTTTAGTGGACAAGCCCGGTTTGGGATTCCCGAGGCCGAACTGGCGGAGGAAGGGGAATTTCGGTGGATTTCCCCGCCGGAGAGAGCCGCAGGTCCGGCCACAACAGCGGATCCTTATCGGCGGATTCCAGAGGGCTTAAATCCGTGTCCTTCGGCATTTCCATCAAAATAGGAACGGCTTCCTGAGCCGGTCTGGGACAAACACACGCCTCAGCCTCCCCGCCGGCGACAGCACAACATTCCTGAGGGGAATTTCCCCGGTCGGGACAGAAGGAAAAGCTCCGCAAGGCTCCGCTTCCCCCTGGCGGGGGAAACCTCTGGAAAAGCATCCCTATAAATCAGCAGGAGCATTAAACGCGTGCTCGAGCGCCTTTGGGGTGGGGGGGTCGAGCCGGGGGTGACCCCACAGGCGGGACGGGCACCGGGAAACACCACCCGTGACGCTTTTCCCCTGGGGCCGGGGCAATTCTTTTGCTCGCCGCAGCCAGGGAGGTTCGTGCCTTCCCCCCCCCGGCCCTGCCGCGATCCCGGGGCCGTGCCCGAACAGGATCCCGGCTGTTTGCTTTGGCTTTGGAATTACGGCGCTTCGGCTCATCCCATCTCCGCCTTGTTTGTCTCCCCGAAGGGCCGCGCCGCGTGGAAGCGGCTCCTGTTACGGCTCGGTAAATAATTCACTATCGCGATTCCTTATCGCAGCCGCCGCCGCCCGGGATCTTCCTCGGATGTCCCGGGCTGGTTGGAAATCGGGCGGAGGGAGATTTGTCGCCGGCTCGTTCGGCTCGGGGGGGGAAGGTTTGGGGTGGAAAGGACCCGCCTGGAGCTGAGAATCCCGGTGGGAAACGGAGGTGCCGCGCGGCCAGCGGCGACAAAAACCGGCGACAGGGGCGGGGTGAGGTACCTGAGTGTCCTGAGGGTGTCAAAGTGACATTTAATGAGCGTGGGACAGGTCACAGCCATGGAGAGTGTCCTGAGGGTGTCAAAATGACATTTAATGAGCGTGGGGCAGCCCTGGAATGGGTCACAGCCATGGAGAGTGTCCTGAGTGTGTCAAAATTACCTTTAATGAGTGTAGGACAGCCCTGGGATGGGTCACAGCCATGGAGAGTGTCCTGGGGGTGTCAAAATGACCTTTAATGAGCGTGGGGCAGCACCGGGACAGGTCACAGCCACGGGGAGCGGTTCGGTGCAAGGCTCTCCCCACGATCTGGGTCCTGTCCCTGTTGTTCCGCCTTCCCTGAGGGACAAACGTCCTCAAAACGTCACTTTATAACCTCAGTCCTCCAGCACCCAACACCAGCCGGGGGACAGCGGCACCCGCCCGGGGCTCATCCCGACGGGGATGCTGAGCGCTCCATCCCGTGACGGAGCCCGCGGGGAAGGAGCCGGCGCTGCGTGAAATCATCCCCGGCAGACTCTCGGGACCCCCCTGCTCCTCCAGACTGCCCCGAGCGGCGGGAAGCGCTGGGAAAATCCGGGTCGGGATGAGTAACGCCGCGGCCACCTCCTCCCTCCGTCGGTGCGCGGTGAGCCCTCGCACATGCCCGAGCCGGGCGAGCGCCTTTGTTTTGGCTGCTCCGGGGAAATAATTGCATTCTTTCAATATCTCCCGACAAAGATTTACCGCGGGGGCACGGAGACCACACGGGAAGGCGCTGCTGAGCGAACCAGGAATGTCCGTGAGGAGCCCTCGCGTGGGAGCAGCCGGTTCCACCCCCCCCGCCCCGGCTCTGCTCCCGGAGAATGTTGCTCCCTCCCGGGATGTGTGTCCAGGAGGGCAAAGGGTGGCCCTGTGGCGAGTGTGGGCAGGCTGCACTCGCCCAGGCCTCTCCTCTCTCTGATTTTGGCCTTAATGCCAATTTTTTCCCCCTGATTTCGGGCGCTTTGGGTCTCCTGGCAGCGAATCCTGTCTGGCTCCATGTGTGTCCCTCTGCCCCTGGAGTGAGACATCCAGGTGCTTTGTCCCACGTTATGGAATTATGGAATGGTTTGGGTTGGAAGGGACTTTAAAGATCTCATTCCACCCCCTGCCATGGGCAGGGACACCTCTCCCTATCCCAGGGTGCTCCAAGCCCCGTCCAGCCCGGCCTTGGACACTTCCAGGGATGGGGCAGCCACAGCTGCTCTGGGCACCCTGTGCCAGGGCCTCCCCACCCACACAGGAAGGAATTTCATCCCAATATCCCATCTATCCCTGCCGTCTGTCACTGGGAAGCCATTCCCCCTTGTCCTGGCACTCTAGGCTCTTCTCCAAAGCCCCTCCGACCCTCTCAGCACTCTGGTCCTGCATCTCTTCCCACTCTTTCCCCTGGAAAATCCTCATCTCCCCTGGAACATCCTCACCTTCCCCCGGCCTGGGGTCACCCTTCACGCCCCCGTGCCGCTCTTTGTCCCCTGCCTGTGTCCCTATTCCCTGGATTCCCTCTTTCCCCCCCTCTCCACACCCTCTCCTTCATCCCAGACTTGTGGGTGCCCCCTGCCCGCTGCTCCCTGGGTCTCCCGCACCCCCGCCC
>VZRJ01007733.1:92517-113894 GCA_013397565.1 Ptilonorhynchus violaceus
CGCTCCTCCTGCAAGCACTGGGTCATGTAGGTGTAATCCCTCTGCAGCTGCGCCTTGAGGTCCTCCATGGAGTCCTCCAGGTGGGACTGGCTGTCCTTGATCTCGCGCAGCTCCTCCAGGATGGCGTCGAAGTTGCCGTGGTGGCCGTCCAGCGTGTTGGACTTGGGGCTGCCCAGGCCGCCGGGCCCCGCGCCGGAGTTGCTGCCGCCGGCGGAGCCCGAGGTGGCGCTGGAGCACTCGTCGTCGCTGCCGTACTTGGGGCTGGACACCAGCGTGGCGCTGCCGCTCAGCGCCCGCGCCGCCTCCTCGGGGTGCCCGTCGTCCAGCGCGTCCTTCAGGTGGGCGATGTTGTCGGCGCTGCCGAACTTGTTGCGGATCAGGCTGGCGAACTCGCGCGGCTTGGACACCACGGCCGTGTGCGTGGCCTGCGAGAGCCCCGACAGGCCGCCCTTGACCCCCTCCACCACGCCGCCGCTGAAGCCGCTGATGCTGGAGCGCACGTTGGCGCCCACGTCCTTCAGGCCCTGGTGCATGTCCCGGAAAACGTCCTTGGGCTGGCGGGAAGGGCCGTTCTGCTCGATCTCCTTGAGCTTCTTGTGGTAGTGCTCCAGCTTCTTGTGCAGCTGCGCGATGGTCTGCGCCGACTTCTGGTTCTTCTTCTCGAACACCTGCTTGATGCGCGACGCCTGCTGCTTGTCGGCGTTGTTGGCCAGCTTCAGGTACTCGGCCACGTTGTCGTCCCGCGCCTCCTGCTCGATCTTGATCTGCTCCGTGATCTTGAGGATCTTCTGGTGCAGGTGCTCGATGGCGGCTTTGGTGCGGTGAGGGTCCGGGGTGCCATCGGGCACGTCCAGGCACACGGGGCCGTCGGCGTCGCCGTGCCCGGCGCCGGATGGCAGGTTCAGGGTGGTCACGTCCCCCTTGTCCAGCTGGAGGCAGAGAAAAAGGAATGGGGATGTTCAGGAGAGGGAGGAAAAAACACGGGATGCTCAGGGGAGGGAGGAAAAACCCCGGGATGCCAAGAAGGAATCAAAAGCTGAGTGGGAGAACAATTAACCAGGGCAATAGGGAGAAGTTTTCCAGCTGGTTGAACATTCCCCAGCCACACCGACGCTGCTGGAATCCCAGGAATACGCCAGCTAAAGAGCACAGTGGCCAGTGAGGGGATCAGGGCTGGATTTTCCCAGTGGATTTCGGCGAGGAGCAGCCGCTGCCAGGAGCTCAGGTGTGACTTTCCATCCTTGCCTTGCGCAGGGATGGGCACTGGGATTTCTCCGGACACCCGGAGCCAGGGAAAAGGAGTGAGGAAAACCAGGATCCATCATCAAATCTCCCCCCAGACCAGCGGAGAGCACAAGGATTGAGCAGCCCAGAGGTATTTTAGTCTTGCCTTTAGCCTGGGTGCACCCTGGAATTGTCCAGCCCAAGAGAAACCGTCCCAATCCCAATTTGTGGGGCCCTCGGGAACAGCTCCTGATCCCAGAGCTGCAGGTGCAGAGACTCCTCTGCTTTTCCAAGCTTTCTCACCTGGCAATGCCAAGCTCCTCTCGCAAACACAAGCTGCCACCCCAGGAAATTGGGACAAATGCCAAAATTCTATTTTACAGATGGAAAAACGGGAGCTTTGGGAGAGGCAATCACTTGCCTGAAGGCACATTTAAAATCACTGGCAGAGCCTGGACTGCAACCCAGGCCCTGCCTCGTGTTCTCCAACCTGGACATGCTGCTTGGCCAGTTGGGAAAAAAGAAAAAAAAATCCCTAAATCTTTCCAGTTGCTGGGTTTTATATGCAGATTCTTATGCAAAACCTCCCCGGTTGTATAAATGGCTCCTGGCTTCTAATTAAGAGCTGCTTGAAAGTTAAATACTGTTGGCAGACCTGAATAATTTGTAATTTCCATCACACTTTCCCCGAGTGACCCTTTAATAGGGATAATGCTGCGGGATCGCTGCCTGGGAGTGTGTTATCACCAGGAAATGCCGGGTGCAGCAGGGAGGAATGTTCTCTCAAGATGCTGCTTGGGAACACTCCCATCTGGAGCAGGTCCCCACGGGGCTTGGAGAAGCCAGGGCCAACACTTCCCTCCTGTTATTCCCTTCCATCTCCTCCTTCCCTGTCGTTGATGTCCTGCTGGGAGTCTGGGGGTGTTGGAATTTCATCTCAGCTTCCTTGGGAGCACCCCCAGCCCGCTCCCCACCTCTCCTCATTGCAGCAGTGATGCTGTGATGGAGCAAGGGCCGGAGGATGAGAGCAAAAGGCAGATCCCAGCTGGGTTCACTCCGTCTGGAGTGGCAATTTTTAAATAAATATGAAGTCATAACAAACCTGTGGTTTTCAGACCCCACTTCCGGGCTATTTTTAGTCACTGAGCCAGCCTGGGCCCTCCACAAAGAATTTTGCTTCCGTTTCTTATCACGAGGCAAAAATTAGAAACAGCAGGAAACAGACTTTTCGCCCAGATGTGCAATTCTCTGGACAGAAGAGGGGAAAGCTGCCCACGGCAAAGGAAAAGGCAGCGCCGGAGAGGCCGAAACTGGAAACCCCAGCTGGGCCAGCAGAGGGGAAAAGCTGCTCAAACTCTGCTGCCAAAGAGGGAATCACCCTAAACTTTGCATCTTTTGGACTGGAAAGAGAGGAGGGTTGGATGGGATATTGGGAAGGAATTCCTGGCTGTGAGGGTGGGGAGGCCCTGGCACAGGGTGCCCACAGAAGCTGTGGCTGCCCCATCCCTGGACATGTCCAAGGCCGGGTTGGATGGGGCTTGGAGCACCCTGGGATAGTGGAAGGCGTCCAGGGGTGAAACTGGATGGGCTTTAAGGTCCCTTCCAACCCAAACCATCCTGTGATTCCCTGATTTATTCAAGGGATTACATTCAGGAGTGCGGGGGGGAGGGAGGGCAGGACGGGCAGGGAACAGCGTGGATCCAACGCTGCCCCATCCACGCTGATAGGGCTGGGATGAAATCCCGTGCCCTGCTCTCTTGCAGACACGGGACCCACCCTAGGAAAGGCACATCAGGTCATTGCTTTGAAAACAACCACCCAAAAAAAGACAATACGGCTCCCCGGAGCATTAGCAGACACTGCCTGCTAAATCCCAGCGAGCCCAAATGACTGTGCAGCGGATTTAACAGGGGGATTATTCAAAGCCACACTTTCCCTACATGCAGCAAACCCGCTGGGAGGCACATCCCCAATAAAAGCGCCGTTTTCCAGCGCTTGTTTTCCAGGCGGGCTGGGAGGGGAGAGCCGGGGGTGATGTGGGATGCGGGAGGAATGCAGGACGCAGGGGAGCAAAATCGTTCTTATCAAGGGAACGGAGCCCAGCAGAGCTGAGATCTGCAAAAGGCTCGAGCTAATAAGCTGAGCAAACAGTGCTTAGAGGGCCGCGGCCGGGCACCATTATGCAGTGCTGGGTTATTGGGTGCTGCAGGTCGGATGGAGCAGAGCCCGGCCGGCAGGTGAGGAGCTCGGGGCCGTGTCCCCCGCTCGGGGCCGTGGCTCTGCCGCCACACCCACGCCCGCATTTCATTCCCCATTCTGAAGGAATTGCACAATCATTGCGAAGCTCGGAGCAAAGCCCTCGAGGCGTTTACATCACACCCTGAGCTATTCTGTTTTCCGTGCCCTACAGCCCAGTGGGAAGAGCGGTGGATGAGCCGTGGCTGCACCCACCCCGAGAGAGGACTTTCCCTCCCGAGCGTCACTGTGATTCCTGGAATACATCAGAGGGACAAAACAGCTGTGGGAAGGACCATGTGCACCTTCCAGCACGGAACAAACAAGAACAAGTGCCACTGAGCTGTCCAGGGATGCCAAATCCGGGGCAGATCCAGGGAGCTGCTGCCCTGATCCGTCAGCTCCGCAGCGCAAGTGTCACCGTGCCCGGGGCGCTTGGTGGCTCTGGAATGCCACAGGGGAGAGGCCACGGCCAGCAGGGAATGCAGGTGGGTGGTGGCCGTGGGGAGGGCGATTTTGGGGCAGTTATTAAACGTGGCCCCTCTTCCTCATTTTTTCAGTGTAACTCAGCACAGCGTCCTTCGATCCGGTGACTGCCCAGCGCTCCCAGGGACACCCCGAGCGCCCTGTCCCCATCCCCACGTGGGCTCACAGCCCCGTGCCTCCCCGAGCTGAGCTGTTATTCCCACCAGACCCACCCCAGGTGTTGAAAATAGCAGCAGGAGCCCTGACTCACGCTTCCCACCCTCCCTCCGAGCCTGCAGCAGCGAGCGGGGCCGGCAGCGCCGTGTCCCCCTCCGTGCCATCCCTGCACGGGCACAACGGGCTGGCAGCAGCTCCCTCCACTCGTTTCCCAGCCCGACAATAATTTTCCTTACATAATGTAGGGATTTACGTTCAGGCTTCCAGCTGCAGCGGAGTTTCCCACCCGGCACGGACGGCGCTGGGGGGGTTTCGTTCCCTCCTTTCATTCCCCGAGGAACGGAGGGACCAAAAGCCCCTGCGGGTCTCTCTGCCCATCACCATCCTCCCCATCGTCTCACTCGAACCCCAAAAGCTGCCAGGACCTACCTCCATGGCGGGCAGGGCTGGGGTGGCCCAGGGTTAGTTGGTTCGGGCTGCCCGGCCGTGTCCCCGCGGTGTCCCCAAGCCCGGCAGCGGTGCCCGGGCAGCGCCGGCTGCCATGGCAGGATTCCCGGCTGGAGAAAGCAGCAGCTGAGGGCAGCCCAGTTTTGGGGGAGCAGCAGGGAGGGAGGAAGAGGAGAACCCTCCTGAAGACCCCGTTGGGGCTGGCCCCGGGTCCCCCGGTGCGTCCCCGAGGCGTTCCCGGCGCGTTCCCGGCGTTCAGGGACGGAGGCGCTGGCTCCGGCGGGATTGCCGACTCAGGAAATCTGCCGGAGCTGTTTACAGCTCCCAGGCTCCGGAGCTTTCAGGGCTGTAACGCAAAACCCCCCTCGTCCCCGTGCCGGGATATTCACACGCCTCCAGCCCCATACGCTGCCTGTGCCCTGACGCAGGAGGTCGGGACGGGCTCCTGTCATCTGCTGTGTCACAGAGCGGGGCAGAAAGCCCGGGAGAGGCATCCATAAAGGAAAAATCCGAGTGGAAAACAGTCGGGGAAAAAAATCCAGCCCTCGTGCAAGGAGCTGGGCAGCCCGAGGGAGCTGAAAGCTGGGAACAAGGCACTTGTGCCAGCACCAGGAGGTGGCCCGGGGCAAGACCTGGGTCTGTCCCCGTCACCCCACGGAGAGCGGGAAGGGAAAGGCTGAGCTGACCCCATTCTGCCACGGGAGAACACGCCCGGCACGGAACACACACCCAGGCACTGACCAGGTACAGGCGTGGGACAGTCACAGCCATCCAGAAGATGTTAAATATGATGGATAAAAAGCAAGGAGGGACAGCCACAGGCTCGGCTGCATTTCTGCCAGGGCAGTGCAGCTGGGGAGGGACCAAGACCTGGAGGTGTTTGACTCAGTCCAGACCTGTGGGGCTGCACAGAGCAGGGTGGATGGATCAGGCCTGGATCAGAACAATTCAGGGAAGCAGAATGGAAGCCCAGAGCCTTGTGCTGTGCCAGACCAAAGCCCTCATCGCGTCTGAAACCTCAAACCCACCGTGGCCACGCACAACAGGCTGACTGACACAGGTTCCTTTGCAGCTCTCTGCTTTAGTTATTCCTCTAAAAAAAAAGCAGCAACAGCTTAGGGAGCATTTGCAGCCACCCATGGAATGGTGCAGGCCGGACCGATGAGCTGACCGTGACCTAGATCCATGTTTAATGGGGAAGCCTGTGCTGCTCCCACTGCTGAGCCCTGCTCAGCCTCACGCTGCCCGTCGCCTCCCGGGGTTTTCCCCACGTCCATCCGTGCCCTGGAAGTGCAGCCCGGCACACTGGAGAGGTCTGGGCGTGCTGCTGCACCCCGAGCTGCGCTGCCTTTACCCCCGCAGCCTTCGGCCCTCACTGCCAGACCCTCATGGACCAGCACTGGATCCTGTGCTCCAGCTCCCCGTGCACCACTGCGTGCCAGGAGGGGGAGAAAGCAGAGCTGGAGCAGCCTGTCGTGGACCAATCCACGATGGGAAGCTGCCAATCACTCAAATCCTTGTCCCCTTCCAACCCCAGCTCCCAGCGCTGCGGCAGCGGCACCATCCATCCCCGAAGGCGCAGGGAAGAGCAGATTCCCTGGTAAACTCAACCCAGAAACCAGCTGTGCCTACCATGTGGAGCTCAGCCGTGCCAGGCCAGGGTGAGGACGGGGCAGAGCTTCCTCCCGGTGCCCCCCGGACGCTGCGGAGCCACGGGGGCCGGGCAGAGCCCGCGGCGACCCTGCAGAGCTGCCCTGGGGGCCGGCGCTGGCAGCCCCCGCGGCTCCTCGCCTCCCTCGTGGGCAGGCGCCGCTCCTCGTCCATCCCCCCGGTGCCACAGGGTGGATCCGGCGGCCAGGCCGAGCCCCGGGCCGTGGATGCCTCTGGCATGACTCGGGGCAGATGACCAGGGCCGGTCAGCTCGGGTTTGGTATCTCCCATAGCATCACTTCTCCTTTTAGCACAGGAGGCACAGGTCACTTCCCATCGCTCTTCTGCTGTCTCAGCAGGGCAGGAAAATCACCCAGCTGCACAGGACACTGTGGAAAGCACCCTTCCTGCTTTCCATTTCCCTCCAGAGGGTGCTGGGGCAGGCCCCGGAGCACATCTGCTTCCCCCGGTGGTTTTTGGGGCTGCCAGGGTTTGGGAAGTGAAGCGGGTCACCCGCCCTGTGGGGAACTGCAATGCTCCCCACACCCCCTGCCAGCTCAGAATCCCCCACAAACCCGGCCTGGCCTGTCCCTGGCCTCGGGGAAGGATGGAGGAGCAGGAATTCCCCAGAGGAGGCTGATGGAGCGAGGATTTGATAAGGGCCAGCCTGATAAAGGCCGGGATGCTCAGGATGAGGCTGTGCAACGAGACCTGGAGAGCAGTTCTGTGATTTACTGGGCACCTCAGGTGCTGGATTCCTTGGAAACCACCTGCTCTCAGCTCCCCAGCACGAGGGGAAGGTCTACAAGTCATTACAAACAACAAAGAGCGTCGCTTATCAACTCCCCAGCCAAGCGAGGTGGAGCAGTGGTGCAGCATCTCCCCTCCCAAGGGCACAGACTCCCTGCCACGGGATGCACAACCCCTCCTGGCATGGGAAAAGGGGCAGTTTTTGCAAAGGAATTACCCAGGACTCCCCACCATCCTTACCCCCAGCTCTGCTTTACTGGCAGCTGTTTTTCAGGCCTGACCATACGAGGCAAATTTCAAAATAAATAAATGCCGGCTCCCATGCAAAGAAAATCCCTGGATTTTCCACAAAATCACAGCAGATTTGGTGTGAGCTGGTGCTGGGGAGGGCGGGATCCAGCTACAAAGTCCTGGTCTGAGCATCTTGACCACGAGATGGGTCAGCCTGTGCTGCAACACGAATAACAGGGCAGATTTGGGGCTTGGGCTTTGCTTCCGCTGGGGCTGGGCTCAGCACAGAGAAGCAGGAATTAAAACCAGCAGGAATTAAAACCAGCAGGAATTAAAACCAGCAGGAAAACCCTCTGAGCTGCACCACAGCCTCCTCAACCAGGCTGGGAAAGCTGCATATGAATTATTGGGAGCCAGGACGCTGATACAGGTGGAGATCTGCCAAATCCACTGCTCCTTAAGCATCACATTCCCGAGTGGATTTGGAGTCGGGAGCAAGTGGCTCCTTGGCCAAGAGCTCCACCTGTGCCAGCAGCAGCCTGGCCTCCTCCTGCAGGTACCTATCCCTGGACATCCCAAATCCTTGCCTTGCTCCTCCCCAGGAGCAGGAGGGACAGCAGAAGGGGGGGATACTTACAAAGACACCCAGCAGAGAATTTAAGATCAGTGTCCTTTTCCCGGGACAGGGTTCGGGATCCGGCGCGAGGCCGCTCCTGCAGAGCGCCGGGCCGGAGCCGCGGGAAGCAGCCGGATCCTGTCCCTCCGTCATGGCTGGGGAGCCCGAGGGGCAGAGGATTTGCAGAGGCGGCACCACGGCAGCCAAGAACGAGCAGCACAGGCTGGGAGGGAGCCCGGGGGAGCGGGAACAGGCTGGATGCCACGGGGCCGATCCCAATCCTCCAACTGTGCCGGGAGAACAAACAGCACCGCCAGGCGCTGCCGGGCCCGGCTGCTTCCCGAAGGGAACAAACAAACAGCCGCCAGCCCCACTCCCCATGGGAGCTGGGACGGTGCCACCATCCCACAGGGCTCACGGCACATGGGAAGTGCAGTTGTACAGGCAGGCAGATCCCAGGATGCTCCCTTGGGAAGTTCCTGTGCCTCTGTGCCTGTCCACATCATGTGGAACCCAGCGTTTGCTAACCCCACACCACATCCTCCAAGTTGGGGGCTGTCCCTTGTGCCCTGGGCTTGCAGGTCACAGCAAGAGACACCTCTGCAGGGACAATTCAGCGACCACCCCCCACGGGTGAACCCATTCAGGGCCCTATGCTCGGAGGATAAAATTCCTGCTGTTGTTTTCACCCCTGGAGCTCCAGCAGTGGTGCTGCTGCTTCGCTCGCTGGGTGACACAGCCCTAAAGCCACCCATCAACACCTCCAGCAGGGTGTTTGTGCAGCCAGGGGGGATTTTTGGGAGCTTTCATAGGGAGGATTTGAGGGGGAAGCTGGGAGAGGCCGAGCCACAGGCTCAGCGAGGTGAGGAGCCACCAGGCAGGACCCTCATCCCTCAGGATGCCAAATCCTGCTCCCAGCCCGCAGCACAGGGATGGCTGGGAGAGAGCAGAGCACAGACACAACCCCTGCTCCCCAAATCCTGCCCTGCACCCTGGGCATCCACCCCCAAACCCCCCGGGATGCCTGCCGGGAGCGGGAGCTGCTGGTGGGCTGGAATCAGCAGCCATATGTCACCGCAGGCTGAGGAACACGATGTCTTCACTACGGGGTGAATCAGTCCCACAGTCTGATATTCTTCTCCTCCTGAATTAATTAAGCAGCAATCTCGGGTGTCTTTGTCTTTCCAGCTATTATCTGCTCATTCCGAAGCGCTCCTCCAAGCGCCATCCCGATGGGAGTGCGGGAATGAGTTCCCATCACCGCCCTTTGCTCACAGACTCATTCCCCTGCCACACGTGGGGAGATGGAGGTGGGAAGTGGGAGCTCACCTGGACTCTCACACTTCCAGTTGTGTTTCCAGCCAAGGTCAGGAGTTGCCCCCAAAACCCCTGGCACTTGTAGGGTCTCTGCACCCCGGTGCTCCCCAGCTCACCCCCATGGGGTCCCGTGGGGCTGGGGGCTGTGGGGAGGGCAGCTTTACACCGCCATTCCCTCTGTTCCCTTTTGCCTATTTTAACAAGCCAGGGACTAAATTCCCTGGGATTTTAACAGCAAAACTCGCCAGGAGTTTAGGTGGGAGGGCAGGATACGCTTTGCCTGTGTCAGAAAAACCTCCTGAGGAGATCCAAGACACTTCACCAAACGCATGGATGTGTTGGCTCTGGATCCCAGCTGGGGAAACTGGGGCAGCAAGCGAGGGAAAACTCCTGCCTGGGAAACTTCTGCCTGGGTTAGATGTGGGGACAATCTGCACAGAGTCTCTGTCCCTGTCCCAGTTGTTGACTGAGACCGGGTAACTGGAGCCATAGGAGGGAGAAACCACATCCTCCCCCTGGAACTGAAGAAACTTGGATGCCAGGAGGGCCGGAGGGAGCCAGGGCTGCCTGAGCTGGACATGCCACAGGCAGGGAGCAGATGCCTGAGCAGGGAGATGAACTTTGCCTGACGTCCCTGAGCTGCCGTGGCCAAGGCTGAGCTGTCCCACAGCTTCCCAGCCACCTCAAATCCCTCTGTCCCACAGGCCGCAGCCACGCCGGGGTGGGTGCTCGGAAACTCCGGGTTTCTCCCTGCTCCCTGTAATCCCTCTGGCCCCGATATAGCCACTGACCCGGGGGGCAGCTAAATTTAGCGGGATGAATCCCGCCCTGAGTCCGGAGGGTTGATGCCCTTGAGGCAGCAGAACTGCAGGACTGGGGCTCTAAGGACAGGTCCCCCCCGCAAGGCAGAGCCCCAGGACACTGTGCACCCTCTCCTGCAGGGCTGGGACAGGGAACGGGGCACGGAGAGAGGAGACTGGAGCAGGGAGGCGGCACACTTGGATTACCATCCCATCAAAACGTGCGGCTCACAGCTCGGGAGCCGGGCTGAGATGCGGCAGGAAGCCCCCCTGCTCCCCCCGCCCCTCCGGTGCCTCACGGGAGAAGCATCTGCTGCGGGAGGCCNNNGAAGCACCTGCTGCGGGAGGCCAAGGCGGCCGCGGGAGGGGCCCGGGGGGTGACACGGCCGGGGGTGGCAGCTGGTGCTGTCACTTGCCGAGGGACGCCGAGGGCAGCGAGCCCGACCGGGGCTCCGGCCCCTCGCAGCCCCCGGGGGGACGCTCGGCGGGTCCGCACCGGGCTGAGCACTTGCACTCGTCACACTCGTGACGGATCCCCGCGGGACGCGGGGACGAGGCGGCCGGGAGCGCGGACGGACGGCGGAAAGGACGGCCGGACGGACACAGGGACGGACAGACGGCCGGACGGACAGACGGGCACCGGCACCGGCGCGGTAACGCCGCCCTNGAGCCCCGCGGGGCTGCGGGGACGCCGCCGGTGGCCGGTAATTCCCGTGTGCCCGCCTCCGCCTGGCGGGTCACCAGCAGGGGATTAGGGAGATCAGGAGCGAGCTCCCCCGGCACGCTCCCGCCGCCGTGCGCCGGCCCCGCCGCAGCCTCCCCCGGCCCCGACCGTGCCACTGTCACACGTGCCACGAGCGCGTCCTCGCGGGCAGCGCCGGCACCGGCGTACGCCCCAAATGTGCCACCTTGCTCCGGTGAAACGGGAGACCCGAGCTCCGTGCGGATGTTTGGGATGCAGGGATGCTCCCGGCCCCGCGGAAGGAGCTCCCCCAGCTCGGAGCTCCGTGTGCTGCGCACGGAGACGGCCCCGCGGGCGCTCCCGGGACAGAGCCGGCATCCGAACCCTCGGTGCTGACCGCCCAGAGGGAGCAGGGCATGCCCGGCTCATCCCAAACCCATCCGGAGCTCTTTGCGCACACAAAGTGGGCACGGGGGGTGTGGAAGGCTGGGGAGGGGGAACATCACAAATACCTGCCCCAGGTGGGCATCACCCCTTGGAAGTGCACCTTTTGGGGTAATCCATGAACCACAGCCTGAGCTGGCACCCAGCACCAAATTCCCAGACTGTTCCATGGTCCCACTGATCCCTTCTGGCTGCCCTGGTTGTTCCCTGACACCACAGGCTGCTCCTGGGGGGAATTAGGGGGTGCAAGGGGGGAGGAATTGCGTGTGCCAGGCCCTAGCAGGGTCCACGGGGTGAGGAACCGGTGCAGGAGAAGGGAGGGAAGGGAGAACTGCAGGAATTTAATTAATTAAAAAGAAAATAAAGGAACAAAAAATACTCAGTAGCTGTTCGAAAAGCGCTTGCTGAGGCTGAGCGATCCCACGAGGGATTCATCCAGCGTTGTGCTCCCTACGGAATGGGTGGAAAATTCAGCATGAAATTTGTGTGTGGGGGGGAAATGGCTCTTTCCCAGGAGCCTCGTGCATCCCATGGGGCAGCGGCTTCCAAAGCGAGGGGGAAACAGGGAGGATGTGCCAGATCCCTGGGGACGAGGCAGGGGTGATGCCAAGCCCCACCTCTGGAGGCCAGGGCACGGCCACCCAGCCATCCCTGAGGAAAAGGAGCCGTTCTGCTGCTCAGGTCTTCCTGAGGGCTCCGGAAAAATAATCCGGCACGGGAATATCACGTAGCTCTTGTTTCTCTAAATAGGTTATTTTTCCACTGCCTCACAAAGGTATTGTCTCTCTTCTTATTACTCTTTGTGCCATATGCAGTTAATTATTCATCCCCTTTCTGTGCTGCTCCAGGAGTGGACACGGACCTGCTCTGCTCTTCCTCCCTCTGGATGCTTCTGCCCCAGTGGGATCGAAGTTTTGGCCGTAATCCCAGAGGGCTCAGCGGGATTGGGATCCTGGCAAGGCAACGCCACAGGCCAGGAGGGAGAAATTTTGGCTGCAGATGCTCAAATGAACAACCTGATGCTCCTGCATCACTTGGTCCGGGTGTGACATTCCAGAGGGGAGGAGCAGGGACTGCCAGGGAAGGGCTGGGGTGCCCTGATTTGCGCACAGTAAAGGGGGAGAGGAGATTCTGGGCAGCTCCTTGGAAAGCTGCTGATACAATGACACATTTATCCTTTGGGACAAGATTCCCATGTCCCTGTGGTGGCATGGGAACAGGGCTGGCGCCTGCTGCACGTCCTGAGCCTCAGCTTCAGCTTGGCACTGCCCCTGCCCAGAAAACAGAAACAAAAAGCATCTGGTTGATCCTTTTTCCATGAGCTCAGAGGGCAACAGGAGTGTCCAGGTCAGATTTCCCCCCCTCGAGGACCAAGCAGAGAGGAGAGGCTGGGTGGGGTGAGCGTGGAAAGAATCAATCCCGGTCCCTGTGCCTGCTTGGGGCTGTCCCAATGCTTGGGGAGCACATGGATCTGACACCCCCAGTGCTGTCCCATCCTGGCACCCCATCACACACCTATTCCTGGAAAACCCCCCCAGGCAGAGCTCCCATGGGATGCTGGAGCCTGCCTGGCCATCTCCCCATTGCCAATTCACTGCTGGTATTTTCAGGTAAATTAAAAACACAAAAAGAAGGATCCTCATAGCCCTGAGAGCTGCAGAGAGCAGCTTTAGGGTGTGGAACCCCCTCAAGCTCCCAAGGCCAAAGGGAGAAGCCAACGTGGAAAATCCCACCGGCTCCTGGAGCACCTCTCACCGCCTGTCCCTTGAACTCAGCGTGTGCTAATTGGGCTGTTTCATAATTAATGGCACTAAACACTAGATGGAAACACCATCCCGTCCATCAGCCTGGCACGGACTGCTTTAAAAATCACTCGGGATGGGACCGAATTGCAGCTGCCCGGCTGAATCCCGGGAAGTGCCTCTGGATCCCTCCATCCCATGGGCACACAGCTCTTGCCAGGTGCTTTTTTGCCTCCCTCAAATTCCACTCTGGGAATGCTGTCCCTGCCTTCACCTCCCCACAAGAGAAGCATCAACCCCAGCAGCTCCAGACCTGAGTGGTTCCAGGCAGGGGCTGCCATGCCCTGTCTGGTGCCACCAGTGCTGCCCCGAGGGACAACCTCAACCCGACAGAATTTTGGGGTGCTCTGCACCCAGTCCTGCCCTGGCCCCCCAGCGTGTTCTTCTGCCCCCCAGCCCCGGTGCACCCACAGAATCCCAGAGTCACTGAGGTTGAAAAAGCCCTCTGAGACCATCGAGTGCAACCTGTGGCCAATCCCCACCTCGTCAGCAGCCCAGGGCGCTGAGTGCCACATCCAGTCATTCCCTGGACACCTCCAGGGCTGGGAACTCCACCACCTCCCTGGGCAGCCCCTTCCAATATCTAACCTAACATTTCTAATCTTCTAAGATGAATAAATTCCTGCTGATGCCCGACCTAAACCTTCTGTGGCGCAGCAGGACGACGTCCTCTTGCCCTGTCGCTGTTCCCTGGGAGCAGAGCCCGACTCCCCCCTGGCTGCACTCCCTATCAGGGAGCTGTGGAGAGCCAGAAGATCCCTCCAGATCCTCCAGGAGGAGGAACCCCCCTCCCAGCCGCTCCCGGTGCTCCACCCCTACCTTCTCAGCCAGGCCCTCGGTGTCCTCGGTGAGCAGGTACACGGCGCCGCTCTCGGCCAGCAGGATGGCCGTGTCCGTGGTGGACGACGACCTGGGCCGGCCCTGGTGCTGGTGCAGGATGGCCGTGAGGCCGCTGTCCTGGGGGGCCTTGCGCCCGAGGTGGGGACTGCCCTTCTGGGGCTCCAGGGAGCCGCTCTTGGCCCTCCTGCCGCCGCCGTGCAGGCTCGTGCCGCGCTTGATGGACGGGCGGGAGCGGATCTGCTGCAGCACGCGGTTGAAGGCGGTGGGCCGGGCCGGGAGGTCGTGCAGGGACACGGCGTAGGACACGCGGTGCATCTCCGGGGAACGCTCCTTCTCGTCCGGGGACTCGTGGTCCGAGTGCGGCGGCGGCGGCGGCGGCGGCGGCGGCGCCGAGTCCTGCGAGCTCGGCTGCTCCCGCTCCCGCGAGCGCCGGCGGCTGTGGAAAAGGTGCTTCAGGCCGTGGCCGAACATGGAGCCCTCGGAGAGCTGCTGGATTTTCTGCGGGAGAGGGGAGAGGAGGAAACAATTCCCGTTACTCGGCGCGGCCCCGCTGCGGCACGCTCGGCTCGGGCGGACGGGGCCCACGCTCGCGCCGATCCCAAATCAAAGCTCCGGGGCTTCAAGAGCTTCCAGAGGGCTCTGGGGACCCCGGAGCAGCCCAGAGGGATCGAGGCCTGATCCTTTGTGGAAGGAAACGAGCCCTGCTGGCAGCACTTCACTGACTCCCATTGTCAGCTGGGAATATTTACATTGGAAGTGTTAAATATCAGTACTTGGAAATAGTAAATATTAGTGGAAATATTGGAAATACTAAATATCAGTGGCCATTTGGTGACCATGGTGGCTTGGGATGGCTCAGGTCAGCATTCCAGCAGCACTCCCCACGCCAGAGGGAGCACTGGTTACTCCTAAAAGTAGCAAGAGGAGCAGAAAGGCCCTCAGAGTCTGGAGCCAACGCCACACGCAGCACGGAGACCCCGATCCCGCGGGGATGGAGCAGCCTTTTCCCAAACTAGACATGCCACGGTTTCCCCCAGCCAGGGACACGCTGCCAGGAGCCACCTGCTCCCCGACACGTGCTCCAGGAAGGATGGGGAGGGGCTTTTCCCCATGGGATTTTCCATGGCCCGGGCTGGCCTCGCTTATGGGGGTGAAACCGCAGCTCGTGGCCCTGTGCCACCAAATCCCGGCCAAGCTGGGCAGCGAGAGGTTTCCAGCAGGACACGGGGACACGCTGCTCCCCCTGGAACCCCCGGATCTTCCTTTCCAAGGGGCGGGCTCTCACATTCCCATGGAACACACGGGGTTCCCGCGAGGCTCCCGGGAATCGGGGCGGCCGCTGGCCGCGGGGAAGTCATGCAATATGGATGTGGAACAGATCCCGCTCCCGATTACAGCCGGGTCAGCCTGGACAGGTTTCCCTGCAGCCACTGGAACACCCAGATTTGCATCCCTGGGAGATTTTGGCCGGGTGCCCTCCACAATCCACGGTGGATCGGGGGGCACGGAGCGGGAAGCAACTTCCAGCATTCCCAAGGAATCCCACATCCCAGATCCCTGGTCCAGCACAGCTCCCAGGCTGCAAATAAATGAACTTGAGATGAGAAAAGATCCTCTCCCCCATGGAGCAGCCTCAGCTGCCCGGGACCTGGCGGATCACAAGGCACAACCCCGTCCCAATTCTGGAGCCATCCCCCTCCGAGGATGCCAGCCCCGACCCTGCTGACGTCCAGGGCCACTTCACCTCTGATTTGTTGTCCCCAGGGATGCTGGTTCCCGTGACAGCAGCACTGCCATTTATTCCTGCTCCAAAACCAGCGGGAATCGGGAGCTCCTCAGAGCCCCGGCGGACACTCGGCAAAAGCTCCGGATTTTGGAAAAGCTGCGATGTTCCAGACATGACCTCCAGGAGCTACAGACAGAGCAGGATTTCATGGCCATACAGAACGGGCTCCTTCTCCTAAAAATCCCAGACATTACAGCCACGAGGTCCAAATCCGCAATTCTCATCACACCTGGAATATTGACAAGGAATCAGCAATGGGATCCCGTGTCCCCGCACGCTGCAGGCAAAGCCTTTCATCCTTCCCTGAGCCATTCACAACGAAAAATCTCCGTCCTTTAGGTTTTTCCTAGGAAATACATAACAAATCTCCGGTGCCGAATCGCTACTCGAGGAAATAGCGATTTAAATTTTATTCTATTTATAGAGTCTCTATGGAAACAGAGGCAGCATTAGAGAGGTAATAACTCCAAACCCCCAGATTCCTCCCATCGGGGGCATGGCAGACCCTCGGAGGCACAGTCAGAGCTTCAGAAGGTCCAAGTGAAAAGAAACAACCAACTCCCTTCCCCGAGGGAGATGGAAACAAAATAAAAGTGGAGCTGGCAGGAAAGGAGAGGAGATTTTCCCGGCAGCAGGGAGGAGGTGGGAGCCAGATGCCCTCAGGGCTCCTTAGTCCAACAGCTCCTCTTGAGCGAAATTCACCTTTTAAAACAAACTCTCCTCAGGCCCTTCCCAAGTTTTCCTGAAAGAAGCTTTCACGGGGGCTGCAGGCACGGGATCCGCACGGAAAAAAGGAGGGAAGCAAAGAGAGCGATCCCAGCCCTGCTGCTCCAGGCTGGAACCCACCGGATCAACAGCTTGGCAAGCTCAGGGTTTGCCTACTTTAAAAAGTTTTTAGGAGTGGTGACCACAAACAAGTCCTTCTGCAGGGAATTTGCTGATGTAAAAACTCTGTTTTTCTTACGTTGCTCCGGGATATTCCTGCGCTTCCCAAGCAGAGGCATTTTCCTGGCACAGCACCGCTCGTGGGTCAGGACAGAGCGTCTGCCCGGGCTATTTTGGAACAGCCATTGCTTCATAACTGAGGCAACGGACACAGAGATGAATTTCTCAGCGTGGACAGCTGTAAAACACTGAGATGAATCCAAAAATATCTTTATTTCTTTGGACTTTTGCATTAATGCAGCCGGGGTCTCCTGCTTGGTGGTGGGGACTCATTTCTATGGATTTCAAAGGAGCACCCCCTGCTCCTGGTCCCACTGCACTGAGCTGGAAAAATCCCCATTTTAGCCCAAACTAAGACATTTCGCAGGAAAACTGGGACTTGGATGATTGTTTTGTCTTGGACTCCTTGGCAATATCCCGTGCTGCCCTTGCCCAGCGTGGCTCGGCTGTGCCAGGCTCTCCAGGGCCGCTCTTCCTGCTGCTTCCCCCCTGGCCTGAAACCTCCCAGTTCCTCCCTGAACGCTTTTCCAGCTCTGCCCCGACATCCAAACCCCTTACTCGGCTTTCAGACAGACACACAAGGAGGGGATCTTGTTGCCCTGACCTTCCAGCACAGCCCCAAGCTGCGAAATCCTGCTCAATTGTTATGATTATTAATTATTTATATCCCTGGCCCGCCCAGAGGCTCCAGCCAAGACTCTGCGGCTCTTTGGAGCATTGCACAAACACAAGGGGAAGTCTCATCCCTTCCCAGCCCATCCCATCTCTCAGCATTCCGTATTTTAAGGCACGGGGGGAAGGCCACAGCCCCCAAAGAGCAGCAGGACCCCGGCACATCCTGCCCATCCCTGCATGGAGTTCCCAGTCCTCCTGCTGCTTCCTCCAGCTGATTCTCCTATGGAAGGACCACAAGGGTCCTACCACCACCCAGCACCCCTCAGGCAGGCTGGGGGACAGGGCCAGAGCTGTCCCCTCGGGGTGACAACCCCGCTGCCCCTCTGAGCCCCACCTCACACAGCATCCCGAGCTCCCGCTCTGCCGCTCCTCCCGCTGCCACAAACGCCAAGGGAAACGTATGGATGTTCTAAAATGGCAAATGGAGCACTCCCCCACACACGCTGCTCCTCCCGGGGACAGCATGAGAGCACAAACATGTGACAAACGTTAGTCATGTTGGGCAAGGCACTACCAAAACGCTGGAGTGACAAACGCGGCTTCCCGGGAACGCTCCTGGGAATAACAGGGAAGCCACTGCCCTGGAGGGGCTGAGGATCCCCCTGAGCTCCCGATCCCCGGTGGGACTGGCAGGGTGAGATCTCTGCTGCCAGGGCAGAGAGGAGCCAGCTGTGCCAGATGTGCTCTCGGGGGAATAACCAGCGGCAGCTCGTGAGCGCCTCTCCCACGGCTCTCACCTCGGAACTCACTGCCGGGATGCTGAAATTTGGTGGGAAGCAAGGATGGGGATCCTGGGGGATGAGGTCTGGGAGGGCTGGGATCAGAGGGAGGGAGCAGCCCACACCAACACGAGGCTGTGCCTGCTGGGATGCACGTGCAGCTCCTGGACAGGCTTAGCCTTCCGTCCTTGGCCCTCGCCCCTCCGCTGTGCCCGGCACAAACTCCAGGGAATACCCTGCCTGGAAGGATGCTCTGTGTCCCTGGGGGCCAGGGGGGTGCAGCTCCATAGCTGGGAGAGCAGGGACCCGCTGGGGTCCCTTCCAGCAGCCCTGGAGCCTTGGATGAGCGATGCCCCAGGGAGATGATGGATGAGGCCGCTCCAGGGATTGCTCCGCTCCGCTCCAGCTGCCTGACAACAGCTCCAGCCCGGGAACCACAGGGGAGCTAGCTCACCTTGGCAGTGTCCTTTCCAGACCAAAATATGCCTGGAAAACTGTTCATGCGAGGGATTAAATATAAATGTACCTGAGGGTTTGGAATAGCGACCTTTCTGGAGAGAAGGAGCTCTCTGCGCCCTCCCTGCACGGCCACGGGTGGGATGCTGAATCCCACGGGGGGGTCTCCACTCCCAGATCCATCCCTTCCTAGCAAAGGATCTCCAAAAAAACAAAGCAGCTCAGTGGGATTGATCTGCTGGGAGGAAATGGGAGGTTAATGCTTCGTCCTCTCCTCTCCAGCCACCCCTGTCCCAACCCTGCTGCTCCCAGTGCTGAACACCCTGTGGTGGGATATCCCCTTGTCCTTCATCTCCTCCCTCCTCAGGAGAGGCTCCCCAGCTGCACAAAGCCCTGGAGAAGCTTTTTGTCCATGGATGGGGGGCTTGGATCAGGCCCTGGAACAGGGGAGAGCTTAGGCCAATGCCTCTGGATCCCTGCTGATCTCGGCTTTTGGGTTCAAGGGAGGGAAAGGCAGGAGCTGTGAAGAGCAAGATCCTGAAAGTGGAGATGGGAAGGAGGCCAGGCTTCAACCTTCAGCCCTGGACCAGATCAGCCTGTTGGGGAAAACACAGAGGGAGACCCAGGGAAAACAGGGAGTGGGACCAAGCAGCGGTGGGACACCCTGGCAGCCACAAAAAGCTGGAATTCTCCTCCCGCCGCGTTTCGTATGGATCCAGTCACTCTGCTGCAGAAATCCCTGCCACCGATGGATGGTTGAGCTGTCACACAGCAGCTTTGCTCCTTGCCAGAACTTATTTTTTCCCCCTCTTTTCCCCTTGCTGTCGGCAAAGGAGCCGGAGCCGGGGCTGGGGAAGGGAGAGCCGCCATGGATCTGCTGGAATCCGGGGCTGGAGGTGACATGAGGCAGGCTGTTGTTTCCAGGGTGCCACCTCACATCCATCTTCAGCTGGCAGCAGAGTTTACACCGATCCTAAACCATCCACAGGGAGAGGAGCCTGTGGGTTTGGAGGGCGGACAGGGCCAGCTCGAATCCAGCCCACCGGCAGCTCCAGAGGGGGTTTGGGGCAGGAAAACTCTCAGGTTTTATTAAAGATGCCACAAATTGTGGCAGCAGGGGGGGAAGTGGCCGGCTCGTGGCGGCTGTGGCAGGGCCAGGCAGAGTGCCCAGAGCACCGTGGAAGCTGCGGGCAGCGCCCAGACCCAGCTTTTCCTGTGTTTTGCCCGGTGAAGGAAGTTTGAGGATTTATTCCATGCAGGTAATTAATTGCTGAGCTATAAATGCATTAAAGGTGAGCACTGGCAGCAAACCTGAGTTAGGATATCACAGCCAGGTCGATAAAATCAATGGGGGTTTGGCCACGGATGTTGCTGCTGGACGAGGCTGCGGAGCCGACTGAGCTCCAGCTCTGGGCTGGATGTGCCAGCCCAGGAATGTTTGGTGTGGTGGTCACAGCCATGGGAAGCTGCAGCTCCTTTTGCCCCACATTCCCACTCCTTTCTGACCCAGGAAAGGGCCCCAGGTGGGATGGAGAAAGGATGGGGGTTGATGTGGATGAGAAACAACACCTTGGCCAAGCCCAGCGGAGCCTTCCCAACCCACCAAGCCAAGCACGGCCCTGAGCACCACATCCTCATGGATCATGGAATCATTGAATCACAGAACCGTGGAATGGTTTGGGTTGCAAGAGACCTTAAAGCTCATCTTGTTCCATCCCCTTCCACTATCCCAGGTTGCTCCAAGCCCCAGCCAACCTGGCCTTGGACACTTCCAGGGACGAGGCAGCCACAGCTTCTCTGGGAACCTGTGCCAGGGCCTCCCCACCCTCCCAGCCCACGGATGCACCTTGCTCTGCCCCTTCAGCTGTTTTTGGGGCAGCAGCAGCTGTACCCCACAACAGCAACCCCAAAACAACCTCAGGAGCTGGAGCTGCTGCTCGGACATCGAGGAGAAGGCCCCGTATGTCACCTCCAGCAGCATCCTGCCATCATGGGGCTCCTTGTGCGCAAAGCAGCCGAGTTTTCCTGTGGGAACAGGGGTTTTATATCCTTCCCATCCCTGCCTCTCTGGAAGGGATGCCTGCAGGCACGGCAGCAGCCTGGCAGTCCTGGCTGTGCTTCTCAGCTTCCTTGTGACCTTGACCGTGCCGCTGACACCTTCTAGGCCATGCAGCCAAGGGGCTCCGTCCTGGATCCCAGGCTGCCCACGGGTGTTTGCCACTTTTTCCAGGTCTTTTTGAAACCAAAGGGTGGGAGCATCGCCTCCATCCCACCGCGGGTTGCCAACCACGTTCGCCTGCGATCCAATCCCACTCTGCCCACGGCGTTCCCGTGCCTGGAAACCCCGAAGTTCCAGGCTGGGAATTCATCCCTGCGAGATAAAACCTCGCCAGCGGGACCCTGTTGAACAGCCGGGGGTCGGAGCTGCTTCTTTTCCAAACCCACGGGAATTCCGTGCCCGATTTCACGCCGGACCCCCTCCCCCGGAATCGGCTCGGTGCCTCCCGCAGCGCTGCAGTGCCGCGGGATTTGTTTTCCTCGGGAACCGGACCCAGCCCGAAGGCCCGGCAGGAGCAGCCTCGGGGCCATTTCTACACCGTCACTTCCCGGTGCCGCAGCAGCGGATCCTCCCGGATCCCTCCGGAGCATCCCCCTCAAGCCCGGGCAGGCATTTCCCGGGATCTGTGCAGCTCCTCTGCAGAAGGGCAGCCCTGGGACCCCAACCCCCGTTCCTGGGACCCCTTCATCCCAGGAGAATCCCTGTCCCAGGAGCATCCTCACTGCAGGATCAGCCCCATCCTGGCCCCAGCCTCATTCCAGGACCATCCCCATCCCGACCCCAGGAGCAGCCTCATCCCAGAAGCATCTTCATCACAGGAGCATCCTATTCCCAGCAACATCCCCATCCCAGGAGGGTCTCTATCCCTGGAGCATCCTCATCCAGCAGGATCCCTGCAACAGGACCATCCCCATCCCAGCGGCATCCTAATCCCAGGAGCATCCCCATCCCAGGGCCATCCCCATCCCAGGAGCACCCTATTCCCAGGAGCATCCCCATCCAGGAGCATCCCGCATTCTCCAAGGTCACACCTGTAGGACCGGGATGGGGGTGCCG
>VZRJ01007733.1:114980-138808 GCA_013397565.1 Ptilonorhynchus violaceus
GAGGGGCGGGTGGCGGGCGGGGAGGCCGCGCCGGGTGTGAGGGGAGAGCGGGGACGGGCTCTGGGGGGGTTTGTGAGGGGTCTCTGGGGGGCTTGTGAGGGTTGCGGTGCAGACTGAAGGGTCCAGCTTGTAAGGGATGCGGGGTCCGGGATGGGGGTTATAGGGCGGGGATGCCTTGAGGGTGAGAGAGGCTTTGTGGGGTGAAGCGAGCAGGGCAGGGGGTGGTTTAGGGGGGTTTAGGTGGATACCATGAAAAGTTTCTTCTCCCAGAGGGTGGTGGGGCGCTGGCGTGGGACCTCAGGGAATGCTCACTGTTCCAAACCTTCCAGAGCTCCAGGAGCGTTTGGACAATGCTCCCAGGCACAGGGTGGGATTTTGGGTTGTGCGTCCAGGGCCTGGAACTGCACTGGATGATCCCTGTGGGTCCTTTCCATGATTCTCTGCTGGGGACCCTCTCCCCCTTTTCCTAACTCCCAGGGAGGAGGCACCACCTGGAGCGGGTGGGATGAGGGGCTGGCGCTCCCTGGGGTGTGTTTGTCGCGGAGTTCCGCGGGAATAGTGCCTTTATTCAGCAGCTTTCTGGTCATCCCCTGCTGTTGACAAACAGTGCTGCGGGTGGGACCTCTCCGGCCGCGTGCAGACTTCATTTTTCCATAAGACCGTCTTGTGAGAGGAGTCCGGAGTGATGTTAAACATCCATAAAGATCATCTTCATTCATTCCCAAACGGCTCCTGAGTCATCTCTCTTGGCTGCTTGTCCAGGATGTTTGTCCCTGCTTGTCTCTGCGCTCACGGGCCTGGTTTCACACTGGTAGCGTTTTTCTGTCTGTGTGTAAAAATCAGTGTGAAAAAACCAGTGTTTCTGGCTGATTTTGGGGTTGTTTTTTTCCCCACTGCAGCCCTTGTGGTGCTGTGCGGTTGTAGCCGGGAAGGTGTTGGGACCACAGCAGGATTTGGGAAGTGTGGAGTCGGAGCTGCCTCTCCGATGCTCCTTTTCTCACCAGGCTGTGGGGAAATGAGATTTTTGGGAAGGAGCGCGGCCGGGACAGGTGACCCTGTGGTGTTTGGAGTTTGGGATTGTTCAGCCTGGAGAACAGAAGCTTTGGGGTGACCTAATTGTGGCCTCAGTGCCTGAAGGAGCCGATGAGAAAGATGGAGAGGGAATATTTCCAAGGGATGGAGCGACAGGACACTGGGAATGGCTTCCCGCTGCCAGAGGGCAGGGTTGGATGGGATATTGGGAACAAATCCTTCCCTGTGGGGGCGGTGAGGCCCTGGAATGGATTTCCCAGAGAAGCTGTGGCTGCCTCATCCGTGGAAGTGTCCAAGGCCAGGCTGGACGAGGCTTGGATCAAACTGGGATAGTGGAAGTTGTCCTTTTTTCCCCTGGGTGACACGGGGAGATTTTTAGGTGTCGGAAGGTTTAAGGAGCACGGTTTTCCTTGACTTTTTCCCAGAATCTGCCCTTCAGGTGGTACCAAAGTGAGGGGAATTTTGACCCAGGGCTTCTGCAGAGTCAGTTTTGTGCAACACAAAGGGCCTGGAGTGGAGTGGACAGGACACAATGCCCGGGCTTGGAGTGGAAAAATAAACTCGGAAAGTAAAAGTGGATGTCTTGGAAACCAAACAAATATGAAGGGTTTGCTTTTGAGGCACCTGCAGAACGAGTTGTGACAGCGTGGAAAGGGAAATTCCCTTTGGATCAGCCTCTGAAGCACAGCCAGGGCTGAGTATCTGCTGAGGATCTGCTGAGTAGCAGCCCTGACCCCTTAGGTGAGCTGGGTCAGGCAGGGCTGGTGCTTCAGGGGACAAAGAAATCCTTTTCCACCCCATCCTCTTCTGCTTGGAGCGTGACAGCCAATATCCATCCCCGAAAGATTGTTACTAGGAGATTACTCCTGCTAGTAACAGAACTAACCTCAATCCAAAGGGCAATTGTTGCCTCCCAGCTACTGTTTATGAGGGGAAGGGAAAGTTTTGTTTGCTCTGTCTGCTTTTTCTGACGGAGTCAACAGAATCCTGTCGGTTCTCCAGGTCTCCTCGGGCAAGAGTGGCCTTTTAGGAATGATTTCCTTGGGAGTTGTGACAATCCCGCAGCTTTGGGCTCTGGGAGAGCTGTAAAAACAAAACCTGAGTTAGGGGCTCGCAGCAGGTTTGGCTGAAATGTGTGAAGGTACTAAGGAAAAAAAAAAATCAATCAGTTTTCTGCTGATTGTGGTTGTTTCCTCTGTGCTGCGCCTGCGATGATTTGAACGCTCTGGCCTAGAAGCCTGAGGGGTTTGGACGTTTCTTTTGCCTTGTTTGAGGAGTTTTTTGGAAAATCCACAGAGTTTTGGGGCAGCAACTGGGGGTTCCCTCACTGGAGCGTGCTGGGGGAAAGCCCTGGGCTCAGCCTCCATAAATGAATGTGGTTTTTAGGGAGTGAGGGTGTTATCCAGAGGGTTTGGAAGTGTTTTCATGCCGATTCCCATTGACCAAGGGTCTTTATCCTGTTCAAGTGCGACTGCTTTGCTGATCTCGCTGTGATCCCCTAAAGATTAGGGCTCTTTTTGGGTGTAAAAAGTTGGATTTAGGACCAGTGGAAAGGTGCTTGGGGTGGTGTTTGTGAAATAACCCCTCAGACGGATGAAAGGAGGCACTTCCCAACCAACTTCAGGCTCAGCACAGGACGGAGTTGGGTTCTGCAGCCTTTGGAGCTGCCAGAGTTGGAATTAATTGGATGTTTTCTCCTGGAATTAACAGCTCTGTGCCGATGGATGTGCGGTGGTGTGGAGCTAAAAGGTGTTTATTTAGAATTCCAGAGTGGTTTGGGTTGGAAAGGACCTTAAAGCCCATCCAGTTCCACCCGTAGGGAGCACATTCCCCTATCCCAGCTTGCTCCAACCTGGCCTCGGACACCTCAGTTTAGACAACCGTGTGGAGATGAAGTCTTGGAGTGGCCAAAGCCTGCTGGAAGTCCTGGCCAGCAGCTCCGAAACGGGAGGAATCCTTGGAAACCCCTCAGTATTTGCAACGACAGGGTCTGGCTGCCTTGAAAATGGAACGAAGACAAGAGGGGCCGTCGGAGCGCTCGGCCTGCCTCGGAAGAGGGATGAGTCAATCCTTAGAACTTCTACACATTCCTTAAACCCAACCTCAGCTTCTCCTGCCGAAAGCGTTTGAGCGGATTTCGAGAGGAGCCTCGGTGAGAGCCGCCCTTGTTCTCGGACAGGCCCCCTTTGATCCTGGGGAATTCACGGGATGCGCGCGCCCCGGGACTCCCCCGCGGCCGGCGCGTTTGAAGTGCCCGTCACATGTGTCCCGGTGATCCCGGCGCACGGATCCGGCCTGGGCCACCGGCTCCGATCCCCTGAAGCCCTGGCACGGACGGGAGCCGCTCTTGGGATCGCGGGAATGTCGCTCCGCTCCTCCTGGGAGTTCTGATCCCGCTTTGTGAAGGTTCCCTCCCGACCTGGATCTGCGTCCGCGGTTGTGGGGACGCGGGAAAGGCGTTTTAGCCACGGATCCCGGGGAAAAGAAGGATTTGGGGGGGACCTTACGGCAGTTTTCCAGTGGCCAAAGGGCTACAAGGAGGCTGGAGAGGGAATTTTCACATGGAGTGACAGGATAAGGGGGGACGGCCCCAAGCTGAAGGAGGGAAGGTTTAGATGGGATATTGGGAAGGAATTGTTCCCTGTGAGGGTGGGGAGGCCCTGGCAGGGGTTGCCCAGAGGAGCTGTGGCTGCCCCATCCCTGGAAGTGTCCAAGGCCGGGTTGGAGCAGCCTGGGATAGTGGGAGGTGTCCCTGCCCACGGCAGAGGCACGGGATGAGCTTGAAGGTCCCTTCCAACCCAACCCCTTCCATGACCCTATTAATGTATCCATGCCATGCTTCAATGCGGAGCTGCTGTATCTCAGGGATTTTTTTAATTTTATTTTTATTTTCTGGCGTTAAATACCCACAAATTCCCAGCCTTCCCGGCGTGAGGAGAGGGAGCTCTGCTCTTTTCCCTTCAAAAAGCCTCTGCAGAGGAAAGGCTCCGCCTGTGCCGGCGCTCCCTGAATTGCTTTTTTCATGCTTGGGAGCTGAAGGGCGAGTCTGAATTCCAGGAGGAGGTCCAGTAAATGTTCCCGGATCAAAGCCACCCTTTATCTTTGCAGATGAAGGCTCAAATGTGCCGTTTGTGGGATTTTTGCAGATCCTTATCTTTCTGTGAGTTCCTTGTGGGTCCTCGGCCCTTTGGTCGCTTGATGTGGCTCTTGAAAGGCTTTTTTTAAAAAGCAGTTAGAAAAGTCACACTTCAAGGGGTGATTTCCCCTTTAACCGTTCCCGGACTTGGGGTTTGGGGGTCAGCATTGGGGTTGTGTGGGGCAGAGGTGCAGGACAGGGGTTTGCTGAGCCACAGAGAGGGTTTCCCATTAGTGTTGGCGTGGAAAAACTCCTCCAAAATCCTACTTCCAGGTGGAAGGTTTGAGGGAAAGGCAAACCTCAAGCAGGATTGTTAAAAAAGCTTTAAATTGATCTAAGACTACACCGAGTGCTGCTCCCAATTTGGCTGATTTTGATTAATCTGGAGTGGTGTCGGGGTGAGGACCAGGATGCGTTGTAGGATCTCTTTAATTGGGGTTGTAGTGCCGAGGTGTTTGGGAGGATCTTGTTTTCCTGGGGCTTGACAAGCTGAGACCATTTTGGCTGCCAGAACATGACTCATGAAAAGAATTTTAATAACCCTGGTGAAACAGCACCTTCCCTATAAAACCCCTGCTGTTCCTGCCAGTTTGCCCAATATCAGGCCAATCCTAGTGGTTTGCAGCTCTTAAATTTGGCATTTTTTGGAGGACCGGTGGCTCCGTTTCCCATTTCACTCCTCAGGCCTGGGCTGTGGGCCCTGGAATTTTGTATTCCTGGAGCGTGGCACACGAGGAATTTGTCGGTGTCCGTATTTTTGGTGCTGTCAGAGTTGTTCTCTTGCTGTGCATGAGGTAACACAAAGCTGGATTTAGGATTTGTAAGAGAAAACAGGAGCTGAACTCAGCCCCGAGGCTGAATTAACACAGCCAGGTGAGTGCAGGGAGCTGTTCCATCCCGCTGACCTTGGAATTCTTTAATCCAGGATGCTGGAGACGGAAGATGAGTAAGGAGGGTGATTACAGGGAGCCCTGGAGAGGATGCAGATGTTGAGTAATTTCCTTTTGCTGTTCTTAAATCCAGGCCCTGGCAACCTGTGCCAGCTGAGGAAAGATGTTTGTTGTTGGAGCACCAGAGGAGCGAAGCTGTTGGGTTTTCAGGCTGCTCCAGAACCTTCTGGCTGTTAGCAAAGTGTCTTCCCTTGGGCTCATCCCTTCCCAGGCTGCTGGAAAGGTGCCAGTTCCTGGAGGGTTGTGTTTGTATGGAGCTGCTGGCAGAGGCTGCTCCTCCTCCTGCCGTGTCTCAGCAGCCTCGGTTTTGTCTGCTGGATGTACAGAAGCAATTCTGCAGTTTTTCCTTTCCCTGGGAGAGTTTCCTGCTTTTTAATATCCATGTTCCTGGATTTTGGTGCAGTGACACCCTTGGGATGTGGCAGATGGGAGGTGTTTGAGGTTTTGGAGTGTGGGTGGAGCTGTCACCCGTTCGTAGTTGGTCGAATTTATTTCTGACATGGGACAGGAATGTTCTGTACAGCCAAGCCATAAAAACTTGGGATGTGACCTTAAAAACTTGGGAAATGGCCTTAATGATCCATTGGGCCTCCTGGAGCACTGGGAAACTGTTCCAGCCTATGGCAGGATTAAACCTTGGGTTGTTTTGATCTTGACAACTGTTCTGCCTTGATTTTTAGGGCCTCCCATTAACCTGCTGGAGGGCTCTGTGTAGGCTCTTCCCAGCGAAACAGAACCATGGAATATCCCGAGTTGGAAGGGGATCATCCAAGTCCAACTCCTGGCCAAACACCCCAAAAATCCCACCCTGTGCCACATGCTGGGGACAGCAGTACTGAATTATTTTAATGGCTTTGCCAGCATCACCCTGCCGTGGATCTGGCCATTGGCGCAGCAGCAATTCCAGGATCCGGGAGCAAATTCCTCCTGCTCTCTGGGTTTCTGGCTGTGCTGTGGGGCAGGGACATCAGGAGTGGGACACTTCTCCAGCCCCCAATTCCCTAACCTCCTATCCCCTATCCCAGGGCCCAACCTCATCTCGTTCCCGCGGCACGAGGAGGAGCAGCTGCAGCGCTCCGTGAGCTGGCACCCCTGCCTGCTCATCCTGGGCCAGAACTGCGATGCCAAGTGCCGGCTCCTGAACATCCTGCTGGGAGAGAAGCTGCTCCCGACCTCCAAGGGCGGCGGCGATGAGGAGAAGTGCCGGAGGCGCCGCGTCCGCTTCACGCACGGGACGCACACCCGGCTCAGCCTGGCCCTGCCCGAGCAGTACGAGCTGGTGCAGGTGCTGGCAGCCCACAGGGGACACTGGGACACCATTCCCGAGGAGGACCTGGAGATCCGTGGGGATGGGGAGGATCCGGCCCAGAGGGTTGCGGAGCTGGAGGTGGTGCTGCCCTACTCACTGCTTAAGGTAAGTGTGTGCCTGTGTGGGAGCCCTGGTAGAGCCAACGGGGGCAACTCTCAAGCACGGGAATGTTTGGAATAAAGGGAGGAGCAGTTTGGTGTTGGGGTTTGAATTGGATGTCTCTGTGCCCCTATGGCAGAGCTGGCTCTGGGTGTTGTCATTCCTGGGTCGTTTCCCAGCCAAGCTGAGAATTCCGAGTGTTTCCTGGAGTGGGACTGAATTTCAAGGTCGTTCAGAGTTGGCTTTGCTGCCTGCTGGGAGCTAAAAGATTTGGGCTTTATCCTCAAGAGCTGCTTGTCAGGAAAAAGCTGAATTCCGACATCTGCTAAATCCTGACTCCCTTTGGGACTTCCCTTTGGGCCGGTGGCTTCCTGCGTTTCCGTGGTGTCGCTGGGAGCTGGAGGAGGGTGGGAGTCTGCCCTCGCTGCTGCTGGAATGTCTGGAAGAGCCAATTAATTCTTAAACAGAAATTGGGTGCAGAGAAAGGATTTGTTGTCACCTGAGTGAGAGCATGAACTCCACAACTGAACAAGGAATCTTGTCCTGGACATGGGAATTGAGCAGAAATTGAACACCCAGTTGGAAATACATTTTATAAACCCAGAATCTGAGCCTGTCCTAACAAGATCAGTGCAGTGCTCAGTGACTTTGTGGCTCCCAGCACCCTCTGAAAGGACAAAAATTCCATATTTGTGTGTGGGACATCCCTTCCTTTCCCAAAGAGCTGCCAAGAAATGCCTGTTCTGGATCTTCTGCTTCCCAAATCCTACCTCGCTCTGCATAAAGGAATATTTAACTTTCCATTTCTTTTCCTTGCTTAGGTTTTCCCCTGGGCCAGCTCAGGCACTGTGCAGTGTGCAGCCCTCCCTCAGCTCTCTCCTGGGAGTGACAAAGATCCCTCTGTCTGCCTTGGGGTATATTTAGGACGTTTGGATGAAAACAGCTACAGATTAAGTTGGAAAGGGTTGGTGGCATAACAGGCTCTTCCAAGAGAAGGGGAAGGGAGAGTGAATCAGCTTCACGTGGATCCAAAGGGTTCCTGATGGGAATTCAAGGGGCTGAGGGGAAGAAGAAATTTTTTTTTAATGCTGATGGGAGATCATCATTAATTTTACAGGGGGTGGGCTGTGAAATTCCTGGTAAATTCCAGGAGTTTGGCCTCCTGGTTAAACCCCTGCTTTCTCCCACCCTTCTGCTCAGCTCAGCCCCAAAGTTTAAGGAAAGCTCTGTTAGTCCTGGCCAGGGCTCGTGGAACCGGTGGAATTTGGCTCCAGAGCTGTAATGGAGGAATTCCTTGGATCCTCTCCAAGGCCGCACAACAGCTCTGGGGGAACTTCTGCTTTTCCCTCACTCCTGGAACAAAACTGAGAGGAATTCCAGTCACATCCATGTGAACACGATGCTCAGGCCAGGTTCAGGATTTAGATTTCATTTGGAGGAGCTCAGCACCTTTGGAACAGAGGGAGAGGGGAATCAATCTGAATTTTACCCTGTTTTTCCCCTGAAATCCCTGTATTTCCATTGTTTTTGTCTCCCAGCAGCAGAGTGCTGGCAAGTGCTGTTTCATCACATCACATTTTAAATATCTAAAATAGATATTTAGATATTTAAACACCTTGGCAGTGTTTAAAGGCACCTTGGCCATTACTCTAATAAAGAAACACTAAATTAATTGTAAATTAATAATATAATACTAACTACCTTTTTATTTGGAGAGAAATTCAATTGATAAATTCAATTCAAAATGTAGAATATTTCTGGTTTTAATATTAAGCACCCTGAGGGATTTTGTTCCTCAGTCTGAAATCCAGGATGGCACCATCCTTTATTTTCTCTTCTTGAATGATTTTTTAATCCAAATTTCTCCCGGAGAGGGGATGAGGAGGGAGCCACAAATTCCATTGGGAGAACCTTGAGCTGCTGGGGAGGTGAACTCTTATTTTTTTTTTTTTTTTTAGACCTCCAAAATCAGGGCTGGAAAAAAACCCTCTGGCAAAGCCGCCCTATTCCTTGGGGATCACGGGAATGCATCTGGGTCATGGGGAATAATCCACGGAGCCAGACAGATTATTGGATTTACAGTGGGAGGAAACACTTGGCTCTTTCCCTAAACCTCCTCAGTTGTGCCTGGAAGCTGGAATGGGCTTCCCTGGAGTGTTGCTTTTCCTCGGGATGGGAGGAAAGGACGGGCCTGGAAGGTTCCCCTTTTCCTGCCCTTGTGGGATTTGGAGTTTTGGGCTGAGAAGTTGTAGGGTTTGTAGGGAAAGGAAAACTTGCAGCTGCTGTGACAAAGCTGGAAAATGGATGAGAACAGAAGGATTGGATTTATTGTGTTCCCTCAGGTGCTGGAGCAGGGATTCAAATCCCAAGAAAAAACAGTGGTTACAAATGGCCAATTATGTCCATCCTCCCTAAAATTTGGTGGAATGTGCCCTGATCTCCTCACTGAGGGTATTTTTAATATATAAATCCAAATAGATTTAAGGTCATCTGAACATAAAGGAATATTTTTAAAGGAATTAATTCAATTTTGTGGTGTCCAGGAAGAAAACTGGGAAGCTTCCTGTTGGCTGAGACTTTTCCTTCCAGTAGCATCAGGTTCCTTGGGATGTGCTCAGGTGCTCCTGCCCCTTTTTAATGGAATAACTGGGAGTGGAAGACACTGGCAATGCCAGGACTGTGAAATGATTTTTCCACCCTAAAACCCTAAAAATTTCTGGGTTTGCTGGCTGAGTGATGAATCCTTTCCAGGGGAAGAATTCCTGGTCAGGAAAAGAGTTGCTCCTCAGGCTGGTGAGTGTGGGCTGACCCTTCCAGCCAGAATTCCCTGATCCAGTGGGGTTAAAATCCAGGTTGTGGACAGGCCAGAGGTGCAGCTCAGCTCTCGTGCACGGGATTCTCTCCGTGACTCAACTTCTTCCCTCAGATCCCCATGGAAACGGAATAAATTGGCAAGATTTCAGAAGAAACTGGGTGGGGGAAGTGTGTGTAAAACAAAATAAAAGAGTTTGAAGTGGAATGTGGGGGTCTAAATGTAGCTCAGATTAATAGGGAGGCATGAAATGAGCTCCCAAAGGGAATAAAAGCAGGAACTGTCAGACTGGAGTGACTCACTGACTGTTCTTGGAAGGCAAAGCGTGGACTTGGAGCAGAAAAAGACTGAGCTGGCCCTTCAGTCATCATCTGGGGAGGGGTTTGGGGAAAAATGGCACAAAATCGGGTTGGCTTGGAGCACCTCCCTGAGCAAACGGGGATTAAAGTGCCCCGAGCCTGGGAAAATAGGATGAGCCTCTCGGGATGAGCCAAGGAATGCTTTCAGCTGCTTTGGAAATGAGGAATTGTCTGTTGGGTTAATGAACTGGCACACGCCAGTGGGCCCTGGAGGGGAGTCCCTCTGGATGCATGGAATTGTTGTAGGTCAGGATCTGCTTGATCCTTGATTGTCATCCTTGTTCGGGGTTCTGGGATGCTGGGATCGGCCGGGAATTGCGGGTTGGAATCCGTGGATGAGAGCACAAACTTCAAACCCTCTGTGACAAGGGCAGGATCCCAGGGAGGTTCAGGTGGGATATCAGGGAAAGGTTCTTTTCCCAGAGGGTGATGGGCACTGAACAGGCTCCCCAGGGAACGGGCCCTGCTCCAAACCTTCCAGAGCTCCAGGAGCTCTCAGGGACAGGCTGGGATTTTGGGGTGTCTGTGCAGGGCCAGAGCTTGGACTGCTGATCCTGTGGGTCCCTTCCAGCTCCGTGATTCCCTGATTCCCTGAACTGTCCTTTTTGTCCCGGTGTCCTCAGTGCTGGAGCTTCAACTCCGATATTTGCATTCCTGATGAGAATTGGGGAGCTTGGATATTTTCTAAAGGGCCTTGTAGTGAAGGAAAACAGGGATGAAGTAACCTGAGAGCAATTCCATGCTCAGAGCTCCACGGGAAGCGTCCAGGGGTGTTTACAGCAGGGTGACCTTGCGAGGACCAGCTTAGGAATTCCAGGAATCCAGCGTGAGTCACAGGTGTTCCCTATATAGGAAGCCTTGATCCTTAAGAGTGTGAAGGCGCTTAAACTCCTGTAGGATATTTATGGGGTGGAAAACAACCCCCAAAATAAAGGGGTGGGCCAGAACTGTTGTCCTAACGCTCTTTGGGAAAAGCCGGGAGGTTCTGTGGGAGCAGCAGGAGCAGTTGCTGGTGGGGTTGGGTTGCTTGTGTTGGGTTTTCCCTGTTTCCTGGAGACAGCTCTGGCTTCCTCCTTTGTCTGCAGTGACTCACGGGCCCGGGGGATTTTGCAGCCGTGCACATCCCCTTTTGTGCCCCTCGGGGAAGGTTTGGGATCAGCTCCAGGGAGTGCCGGGGTGGGAGTGGCTTCCCGGGAGCTGCTGGGTTGGGAGATGTGGTTGAATCTTCCTCGTGGAGAAAAATGCTGGAAGGATCCTTAATTATCACCTCTGTTATGAGTCAAATGTGTCAAGGGTCAAAGCCTTTGGCATTCCTTATTTTAGGAGGGATGCATGGAATTCTAGCACTGCTCCTGAATATCCAGAAGTGACTCCCATCTTGCTTGGAAGGGAAGGGAGAAGGTTTCAAGCTGGCCCCTTTTCAGCAGGGTTGGGCAAGAAGTGGTGTCAGCAGGAGAGTGTGGCCAAAGCAGTAAAAAAAAATAACTAAACAAAACCCATCTTTTGGCTTTTGTTGGATTTGAAGGATGTCACGACCATCTGTTCCTCCTGGCTGTGAATTCCTGGGAATGGGTTGTTGTGCTGCCTTTCCTTTGGCAGTGGAGGGCTGTGTGGTGCTTTCTGCTGTTGGAAAATAGGTGGAAAACTGGAAAAATGTCTAATCAGAGCTGTGGGTCTGGGAAGCATCGGTGGGAAGGGTCATGAAAAATGGGGCAGGGATAAGGTAAAGAATTCCAGGGATAAGTTTAAGAATTCCAGCTGTTCCATGATAGCTCTGGGACACATCTAATTTTCATCCCAAACTGGGCTAAAACTCCAAGACAATTGGTACAAACCAAGGAATTTGGAGTCAGGCACCGCTCCATGTCCGGGCACGTCCCTGTGGGATCGAACCTGCTCCGAAGGGTGCCGGTTTTGCCCTTTGCCCACGAATTCCGGGGCGTTTTTCCCCGGAAGAACCTTCTCTTTTTTTTTTTTCCCCCCCTCCTCCTTTCCCAGGAAGTGGACATCGTGGTGGCTCCGTGCCGCGGCTCCCAGCCGGCCGAGGCCACCTTGGCCGAGTTCGTGGACCGCGTCCTGCCCGTGGTGGCGTTCGCCATCAGCGAGGCCCAGCTCTCCGCGGCCGACCAGACGGAGCTGCGGGAAATCAGGGACAGGTTCTCCCTCCCCATCTTCTTCTTCCGCGTGCCCGAGCCCGGCGACGAGCCGACCCCTCCCAAAAAACCCGACAAGGAGAAATCCCCCCTCCAGCGCCAGCTGCTGGAGCTGGACTACCTGAGCCCCGGCGGGCAGAGCGTGCTGGCGGAGCAGCCGGAAAAGCTCCGGCTCCTGAGCTCCTTTTCCAGGCAGCTGCTCCAGAAGCACCTGGTGGAGGCCGCCACGAGGCTGAACGAGGTGCACTGCCGCTGCCTGAACATCTTCATCAACCAGGCCTTCGACATGCAGAGGGACCTGCAGATCACCCCCAAGAGGCTGGAGTACACCCGGCGCAAGGAGAACGAGCTCTACGAGTCCCTCATGGGCATCGCCAACCGCAAGCAGGAGGAGATGAAGGACATGATCGTGGAGACCCTGGGAAGCATGAAGGAGGAGCTCCTGGAGGATGCTGCCAGGATGGAATTCAGAGGTGAGTTCGGGCAGGGATCGGGGGTGTTTCTCTTCTGCTGTTGGACCCGGCAAGAAATATTGGAGAATCTCCTGGATTAAATGCACTGTCCATAAATGAACAGGCTGCTCGGCAATCAGATTTTTTCCCTCTCCCCCAAACCATCTTCCCTTCCTGCACTCTTTGGGGTTTAGGATATTTTCATTTTCTCCTTGAATTCCCCGCTCTGTTAATGGAGAAAAAAACTCTCTCCACTTTGCCCCAGTTGTGGCTGCCTCATCCTGGAAGTGTCCCAGGCCAGGTTGGATGGGGCTTGGAGCAGCCTGGGATAGTGGAAGTGTCCCTGCCCATGGCAGGGGGTGGCACTGAATGGGATTTAAGGTCCCTTCCCAACCCAAACCATCCTGGAATTCCGATTCTCTGTTTAATCCTGCGGGTTGGGATCTGGATCCTTTTGCTCCTGCAGGTGGGAAATGCAGCAGAAATTTCCTGTCCTTTGAAACGATTCCTTTGGAGTGTCCATGCAAAATGTTGTCCTCAGCAGGAACTTGTTTTAATTGCAGCACCACCTCATTTGCCTGCTGAAAACCCCAGCAGTGTGTTCCTTCCACCTGCTTAGGAACCGGGAATTATTACATGGACAGGCAATAATTCCTGCATCCTGCCTTCCCCACTCTCTACAGCACTGCAGTGCCTGAGTTCAGGATCCTTTTTGGGGATGTTTGTAGGGCCAGCACGAGCTCAAACACCTGCAGCAAATCCTCGTGTGCATTTATTTGCACAACACCCATCCCCGGGAGGCTCCTGCTGGCTCCCAGGACTTGGAGTACTCTCCTGGAAGCAGGGAGGTGTGATTCTGGAGGAGCCAGTGCCATCTGCCAGTCCCTGGATCGGTTTGGAGCTGGCCCAAATCCGGGTTTGCAGCTCCTGGGAGTGCTCAGAATGGTCCCAGAGCAGGGATTTGCTCGGGGTTGGGTTAAGAATGCCGAGTGCTGCTCGGGTTAAAAATTCCAAGGCACCAGGGAAAAATGTCATGGACCTGGTGTGGCTGTTCCATCACTTCCCTCTCAGCATCCAGCAGCGTCTGGAAGGATTTCCTGCCCTGTCCACAGCTTTGTGCCTCTGCTCTTTGGGTTTTGAGCAGAGAGTTGGCTTGGCATCCTTGTAAACCTGTAGTAGCTCTTGTGTAGGCTCTGTCAGGTGTAGGAGTGGAGTATCCCATGAATTCCAACCCCAGGGAATCAGAGAATTTCCCACCTTGGCCAGCTGTGATTTTTAGCTGCCCTGAAATGGAGTAACCAGCTCCTCTAATGCTTCAGTACTAATCCCAAATCGCTCCAGATCTGTAGGGCTGGGTTTAGGGCCTCATGTGGAAGTGGCTTTGTGGCACAAACTTCACCCTTTTGCAGCGGGCAGGAGATTGATTTTCTTCTCATTCTGTTGCTCATGAGGCTTTTCCCGTGACTTTTAAACCAAAGCCAACACATTTTGAACCTCTGGGCCTAAAATAAAGAACCTCTGAGGAGGGGGAAAAAAAGGCAAAATAACATTTGGAGCAGAGGTTGGTGGGGCTGGGCCTCCTCAAGAGCAGCCCTCAGGAGTCTTTTTTCCAAGAATGATGGATATGATTGTTTTTCCTTTCTTTTTTTTTTTTGGTGCAGATATCATCATCCCTGAGAACGGGGAACCCGTCAGCTCCAAGGACATCAAATGTTGCATCAAACAAATCCAGGAGCTGATTATTTCCCGGCTGAACCAGGCGGTTGCCAACAAACTGATCAGCTCCGTGGATTACCTGCGGGAGAGCTTCGTGGGGACTCTGGAGAGGTGCCTGAAGAGCCTGGAGGAATCCTGGGAGGTTTCGGTGCATCCCGCGCGGAGTTTGGAGAAGCCGAAGGATTTGGTTTCCGGGCACATCACGAGCAATTATCTCAAACAGGTGCCGGGGGAGAGCTCTGGAATGTTCGTCATTGGCTTTGGCCTGGGCCGGGAGGGAGGGGGGAGATGGAAACACTGGAATCAGGGGGATTTTGTGGGAATCTGGGGTGCTGAAATGGTCACTAAAGGGCCTGACACTTAAATGTTCTTAAAGATTATAGCCTGGAAACACTTATGAGCTCAACACAATAAATTAATTAACAAAGTCATTCAGGGAGTATCCCACAGACATCCGTATTTTCATGTTCACAGGGCCTGGCAAAGTTTATAGCTGGCAAAATTCCCATTCTTTCCTTCTTTTCCCTGCTTTCCAGATCCTAAATGCAGCTTATCACGTTGAAGTCACTTTCCACTCTGGCTCTACAGTGACCAGGATGCTGTGGGAACAGATCAAACAGGTATGGACACTTGGAGAGGTTGTTTCTGGAGCAAGGAATCCTCATTCTGGGCACAGGCACTGGGAGCTGGGAGTTTATTCCTGTGGATTTCCATCCCTGGAGGTGCCCGAGGCCAGGTTGGACAGGGCTTGGAGCAACCTGGGATAGGGGAAGGTGTCCCTGGCCCATGGCAGGGGGTGGGAATGGGATGGTTTTTAAAATCCTTTCCAATCCAGACCGTTCTGGGATTCCACAATTCTCATCCAGAGGTGTTGACCACAATATTGTTGTAAAAATCGGGGAGAGATGGTCCCAAAGTGGCAAAATCCACGGGGAAAGCAGGTTTTCCCTGGACACTGTCTAGGCAAGGAGATCCCAGGTGTTGGAATGCACCACTTCCCATCATTACTGGCTGATGGAATTGCTCTGCCCCACCCTTTGTTAGAAGCCAGAGAATTCCGGGTGCTGCACGCCCAGGCTGGATCCCTCTCCCGGGAGGGGAGGAGGAGGAGTCTGGACTGCACCTGTGTGAGGAAAAGTCACGTCCTTCATCCATCCGAGGAGGGAGGAGGGAATGAAGGGCATCTCCAGCCCAGAGCAGGGATTTCAGGAAGATGAATGGATTAACAGCCGGGAATTGAAACCAAACCAGAGCAAATCTCATCTGCTCTGGGGGGAGAGCAGTGAATGGACCTAAATCAGGGCCCACTGCAAACCAAAACCACAACAAACCCACAAACCCGAATAAACAACATTTCCCAAGACAAACTGGAGTTTCCAAGTGCTTCAGGTCATTCCTTTGCTGCTTCAGAACAGGAAGAACCCCCTGAGGGGGTGTTTGCTTTGAGTTCAGTATTGGAATCGGAGAATCCCAAATGGCTTGGGTTGGGAGGGACCTTAAAGCTCAGGGACACCTTCCACCATCCCAGGTTGCTCCAAGCCCTGTCCAGCCTGGCCCTGGACCCTTCCAGGGCTGGGGCAGCCACAGCTGCTCTGGTCCAGGGCCTCCCCACCTGTGAGTAACCCATGAGTAGTTACTCTGAGGTGATTCTTGAGCCCGTTCTCTGTGCAGTGACTGTTCCTACAAGGGATCCGAGTAAATCCACCAACCCCTGACCTTTCCCTGTGCCCGTGCCTGAGCTCCTTGTCCTTTTTCCCAGATAATCCAGCGGATCACGTGGGTCAGCCCCCCTGCCATCACCAGCGACTGGAAGAGGAAGGTGGCCCAGGATGCCATCGAGAGCCTCAGCGCCTCCAAGCTGGCCAAGAGCATCTGCAGCCAGTTCAGGACCAGGCTCAACAGCTCCCACGAGGCTTTTGCGGCCTCCCTGCGCCAGGTGAGGCTGGGGAGGTGGCCAGGAGCTCTGGATTTGGGCTGGGAAAGAGGAATTTTAATTAAAACAGCAGCTCGTGCAGGGAATGCAGCTGCTCCACAGGGAGAGGTGGCACAGTTGGATGTTAATCCAAGGTTTTACTTTTAAACCAGAGCTGCAAAGAGCCACAACCTGCCCAAACCTGGGCTGTGCATGTATTAAATGTGTAAAATAGAAATAAATCGTGGCAGTGAGAGTGTGCTGTGCCTTGCAGCTGGAGGATGGCCACTCGGGCAGGCTGGAGAGGACGGAGGACCTGTGGCTGAAGGTGAGGAAGGACCACGCCCCTCGGCTCGCCCGGCTCTCCCTGGAGAGCAGATCCCTGCAGGATGTGCTGCTGCACGGTGAGCATTCCTGCTCCGGGCCTTTCCCTGCTCTCCCTGCTCCTCAGGCGGCGCCGGGTGGGAAGGAGTTGGGATTTTCACTGCGTATCCCAGCGAGCTTCCAGCCGGCACCTCCGAGTCCTTCGGATGCCGCTGCTGGCCCGGGACTGGGAACGGGATGGAGGGATGGCTGTGGGCCAGTGGCTGATTCCAGGGATGCTGTGCCTTGCAGGGAAGCCCAAGCTGGGCCGGGAGCTGGGCCGGGGCCAGTACGGGGTCGTGTACCTGTGTGACAGCTGGGGGGGGCACTTCCCCTGCGCCCTCAAATCCGTTGTTCCCCCGGACGAGAAGCACTGGAATGACCTTGCACTCGAGTTTCACTACATGAGGTGTGTATCCCGAGTGCTTTCCTCGTTCCTTCGTTCCCCAGGATCGTTGGGCTTGGAAAAGCCCTCCGAGATCAAGCCCAGCCCGGGGCTGATCCCCACCCCAGTGCCACGTCCGGCTGGCGTTGCGGGCCCCGGTTTGCTGGATTCCCTTCTGGAATCGGTGATTTGAGCTCCTGGAACGCTCAGCCATTCCCAACCCGTGTCAGTGCCAGGGGTGCCAGGCACGGAGCGATGGGCAGAGCTGCTCCTTCCTGCCCTGATCTGCTGCTGTGCTGCTCCAATGCAGAATAAATCAGAATGAACAGACTATAATAACCAGCAGCTCTTCTCCCCTTGGTTTGTGGTGGTGAATCATCCCTCCTTTCCCACTCCTTGTCCCGTCTGCATCCCCAAAAAGCAGAGGATGGCTCTGCAGTGCAGGCAGCAGCTGGGTTCCAATAAACAGCTGCAGGCAGGTGCTGCAGCACAGCCAGCTGAACCAAGAATGGGGTTTTTTTTTGGAACTATAACCTTTAATAGGGCTTTTTTTTATGAGTGTAGTTGGCTCAGACAGCTGAGCGTTGTTGTGGTGCTCTGAGCTGTGCTGGGAATTTTTGCTGCCGTGCTAAAGCTGCAGCTCTGGGGTTTGTTCCTGAGGAGAGGCTTGGCTTGGGCTGGAGGGACAAACATGAGCAGGATTTTTTGTGCTGAACCTTCTGCAGGTCCCTGCAGTCCCACGAGAGGCTCGTGCACCTCCATGGATCCGTGATAGATTACGGCTATGGAGGAGGCTCCAGCATTGCTGTGCTGCTCATCATGGAACGGCTGCACAGGGACCTCTACACGGGGCTGAAGGTACCAACCCCTCTCACTCGATGTGTATTTTGCAGATATTTCATCCCTGGGAGTGCCCAAGGCCAGGTTGGACAGGGCTTGGAGCAGCCTGGGATAGTGGGAAGTGTCCCTGCCCAGGATGAGCTTCAAGCTCTCTTCCAACCCAAACCATTCCACGATTCTCTCATTTAAAAAAATCCCCATTAATCTGTAAAACAAAGCTGGAATTGCTTAGTTTTCAGTGGTTTTGGTGAATAAGAGCAGGCCAGAGTAACTTTCAGGGATTAAATGTTGTGTGTTTGTTCCCCAGGCTGGGCTGGAGTTGGAGCCACGGTTGCAGATTGCCTTGGATGTGGTGGAGGGGATCCGCTACCTGCACAGTCAGGGGCTGGTGCACAGGGATATCAAACTCAAAAACGTCCTGGTAAGGAAAATTCCCGTGTCTGGCCCATCCCAGAGCCTTACAAAACCTTTTCAGTGGCAGGGAGAAGCATAAATGAAGGAGTAACTTTTATCCATCAGGGATATTTTAAGCCGTGCCGGTGTCAGCCACACCGAGGTTTCCCTGACTCCTTTTCCTGGCAGAAGGCCTGGGGCAAAGGGAGCAGTGGAATGACTCCTCTGGAGTGCAGACAGCTTGAGCTGCAAGTGGCATTTCCAGTTCCTGGTTCTCTGAAATCCCAGCCACACCCCTGGTGTGGGAGACGAGGAATGTCTCGTTCCTGAGCTGCACCGGGGAAATGCCCGAGAGCAGCCAGGTAACCAGAGCTGAGTTAAAAACAAACCCTCCCAGTGTCAATTGATACTAAAAATCGATGTTTTATGTGAGAAATGTGGCCCTCAGCTGCCTGGCTGTGGCTTCTTCCCCAGCTGGACAAAAAGAATCGGGCCAAGATCACGGATTTGGGGTTCTGCAAACCCGAGGCGATGATGTCCGGCAGCATCGTGGGCACCCCCATCCACATGGCTCCCGAGCTCTTCACAGGTAGGCTCCTCCCTGCTGCGCTGCTCTGCCTGCCATGCTGGGCTCAATTCATTCCAATTAATACCTCAATTGCTTATCAGATGGTTTTAACTCCCAAAATTCCCTGCTTTCAGTGCCTGCTCTGTGGTTTTTGCTCAGTCTTGACAGAGAATAATGGGATTGATCAGCTCTGCTGGAGTAATTAACACCCTTGCAATTGGGAAGTTCAATTATCAGTCAGTAGGAAGCTGGAAGGACTTGGCTTCCACAGGCAGATACTCCAGGAAGGATTCCCTGTAAGGAATTCCCAAGCTGTTACTGCCTCGTGGAGTGTGTTGGAATTCTCTGGGCAGTCTGGTGCTGCTCTCTTGAGTGTTTTTCCTGAGTCTTAGAACCACTTAAAGGTTCAAATCTGCCTTCTCAGAATCCTTTTGGTGTGTCAGGGCTGTCCCTGCCTGGATAAGATTGGAATCACATGGAAGCAGCTCTGTTTGTGTTGAATTTAGGGGATATCTGGGATATTTCTGGATGTTTGGCTCTGCCAGAACTGAGCCTTCCAGGTGTTGGTGTTTAACTCTGGAATACACCCAAGCCCCAGTCTGGGAAGTGCTGGTACAGCTTAAATGTAGAAATCCTGGGAATTGGAAAAGCTTAACTTGGATCCCAGCTCCTGCTGTGCTACTTCACACCAGCCTTGCCTTCAGGCCATGAAATTGGGGTTTAAATTTGGGGAAATGGGGTGCTGGAATCAGTCCTCAGCCTGCCCAACTCCCAGTGATGTTTTCCCTGCTGATCCAGGGAATCGGGGGTGTTTTCCCTGCTGATCCCGGGTGGTTTTATCCCAGGGAAGTACGACAACTCCGTGGATGTTTATGCCTTTGGGATCCTGTTCTGGTACATCTGCTCGGGCCACGTGAAGTTACCCGAGGCCTTCGAGAGGTGTGCGAGCAAAGATCACCTCTGGAACAACGTCAGGAGAGGTACCAGGGCTGGGAGAGCCTGGCAAGGGCTGGGATCGTGGGGAAATCCCATTTTATTCCGGTCCTGGAAAGGTAGAAGGACAAGTTCGCGGAATCCCGGCATCACTGAGGTTGGAAAAATCCCTCCAGGATCGAGTCACTCCCGTGCCTGATCCTCACCGGAGCACTGAGTGCCACATCCAGGCCTTCCTTGGGGACTCCAAACCTCCCTGGGCAGCTCCTTCCGGTGCCTGACCACCCTTTCCATGGGGAAATTCCTCCTGATGTCCAGCCTGACCCTCCCCTGGCACAGCTGGAGGAGTTCGCTCTCCTCCTGTCCCTGTTCCCTGGGATAAGATCCCAAATCCCCCCTGGCTGCCCCCTCCTGTCAGGAGTTGTGCAGAGCCAGAAGGTCCCCCCTGATCCCCCTTTTCTCCAGGCTGAGCCCCCCCAGCTCCCTCAGGATTCTCCATTCTCTTCCCTGGACACGCTCCAGCCCCTCCATGTCCTTCCTGAATGGAGAGACCTAGACCTGGACACAGGGATTGAGGCTCCTCACCGGTCTGAGGGGGGGCACCGGGCGGGGTTTTCCCTGGATTTGAGGTTTCCTGCTGGTAACCAGGGCGCCCCTCTCCTTTTTCCAGGCGTCCGCCCGGAGCGGCTCCCGGTGTTCGACGAGGAATGCTGGCAGCTCATGGAAGCCTGCTGGGACGGAGACTCCTCCCAGCGCCCTCTCCTGGGAATCGTCCAGCCCATGCTCCAGGGAATCATGGACAGGCTCTGCAAGTCCGGCTCCGAGCACCCGAACAAAGGCTTGGATGACTCCACTTGAGAAGGAAGCACGGAAGGATTTGGGAATTCGGGGGGGGCGGAGGGGGAGGGGATTCCATCCCCCCAACTCTGCCTGTGGCTTCTCCAGGTGTGGAGTTCTGTGCCAAATCCGAGTGGGACGGGGAGGAGCAGCCAGGAGGGTGCTCAGAGGGGTGAGTGAGACCTCCCATCCCCAGCGATCCCGGTCCCACCCCGTTATCCCACCGCGGCTTTCCCTACGGAAGTGCACAAACCAGGTACGGAAAATCCAAACCCTTTGGAGCTGAGAGGGACTTCTTTTGCCAATCCCACCCCAAGCCAAGCCTCGTGTGAGCGTTCCAGGTCCGTGGGACAGGAAAATCCCTTCCCGTTAAACGTCGGGGTGACGATCCCGATCCCGCAGCGATTGGCACTAATCCCGGAGCGGCTGGAGAGGAAGGAAAAGGCACAAACTTTAGGATTAGAAGTGTTGGGAGGCTCCAAGGAGCTCCTGCACCACTGAGATGTTTACACTGACAGGAGCAAAGCTTCCATGTTTTACTACGGGGACTTGCAAAACCCCACCTTGATAAGCTATTGATCCCTTATCCCACCTTTTTTTTTTCCCCTGGATACTTTTTTCCTGATCCTTTTGCTCCCTAAGAGTTGTTGGAATGGCTGGAGAAACCTGCCCTTGCTTCCACAGGAGGCTCCTCAGAGGTTACACCTCGTAGTAGCACGAAAAGTTGTTCCAATTAATGACTTTTTTTTCCATGGGGAAAGTGCCAAAATTCCTTTTAATCGGGATTTGGGGCTTGGAATTAGTGTGGCAAAGGTCGTGGCAGTTTTAAATTGGGCTGACTCTGGACAGGAATATTTTTTTAAATGAGGATTTTCCAGCTTTTTTTTAAGGACTGAGGGAAAAGAGATCCTTCCTCCTTCTCCTCAGCTGAGGGGTTTCACTCCAGGGCTGGAATTTGGCTGGGAAGAGTTTAAAAAAAAAAAATGGGGATAGTGGATGAGGGGAATCCTGGGCAAGGATTGCCCTTCCTGGAAATCCCAGTTTGCCTCTGGGGTGGGGTTGGGTTGATCCAAAGCAGGAAATGCACCTTGGTTACTCCGTGGGAAGTTTGGGAAGCTCTCCCTGGGCTCTTCCCGCAGCTCCAGGGGCTGGGCAGGGGCTTGGATTCCCAGGAAATCCGCTCCAGAGCAGCGTTAGGAACGTGGAATTGCTGCACCTTGGTGCTGGAATTCCTTGGCCGAAGCACAGCGGAATTCCAACTGCCTGTGGACAAGGGAAAGGGATCCAGCGGCTGCAGGATTGGTTTAGTGGGAATCTTCCTTTCTTTGTGCAATAAATGGATTCAGGAGCTTTTTATGGAGAAAAAAAATGGCTTTTTTTTTTTTACTTCCCTGCACCTGTGGGCATTGAGGGGCTGTGCTGGCATTCCCGGCTGGATTGGGGTGGATCCAACCCCTGTGCTGGCATTCCCGGCTGGATTGGGGTGGATCCAACCCCTGTGCTGGCATTTCCAGGGTGGATTTCTATGGATCCAACCCCTGTGCTGGCATTCCAAGGTTGTTTTTTATGGATCCCACCTCTGTGCTGGCATTCCCAGGGTGGTTTTCTATGGATCCAACCTCTCCTGGTGTTCTCAGAGTGGGTTTTATGGATCCATCCTCTGTTCTGGCATTCCAGAGTGGTTCTGGGCTGGCATTCCAGGGTGGATTTCTATGGATCCAATCCCTGTTCTGGCATTCCCAGGTGGTTTTCTATGGATCCAACCCCTGTGCTGGCATTCCTGGAGTGGTTTTATGTGGATCCAACCTCTCCTGGCATTCCCAGGTAGTTTTGTATGGATCCATCCCCTGTGCTGGCATTCCCAGGGTGGTTTTCTGTGGATCTCACCTCTGTGCTAGCATTCCAGGATAGATTTGGATGGATCCAACCCCTGTGCAGGCATTCCCGGAGTGGTTTTATGTGGATCCAACCTCTCCTGGCATTCCCAGGTAGTTTTGTGTGGATCCATCCTCTGTGCTGGCATTCCCAGGGTGTTTTTCTATGGATCCAATCCCTGTGCTGGCATTCCCAGGTAGTTTTGTATGGATCCATTCTCTCTGCTGGCATTCCCAGGGTGTTTTTCTATGGATCCCACCCCTGTGCTGGCATTCCCAGGGTGTCCTGTCCGGATCCAGCTGCTCCAGCTGAAGGTGCCAAGAACTACCCCACTTTTCCAAAGCCCCCAATCCCATTTCCCCGCCCCGGGACACTCCCAGGCCCCCACTAACAGTATTAACCCTGTGCCACTGGGGGGTGAAACCTTCTGGAAAACCGGGAGAGTCCAGGTCGGTCCCTTGGAATGCCGGGAGGGGGAGTTGTGTGTAAATAATAAATGTCTGAATAAAACCGAGATCTCTGTGCCTGCAATTCCAGAGCTTTTCCTGTGTACCCATCCCAGACCCTTCCCTGGTGCCTTTTTTGGATTGGCTGGAGCTTCCTTGAGTCCCGTGTCCCTTTTTTTAGGGGGATTTGGGCATGTGGAGTGTGGGAATCTCCAGGTTTTCCCACCTCAGTGCAGCCCCTTCTGTGCATTATCTTCTCTGCCCCTTTTCATCCCTAAAATCGAGGAAAACCAGGAATTGGTATTTTATTGAAAGATCCAATCCTCTCAGAGGACTCGTCCCTCAATCTCCTGAAGATATTTTAATGTTTTATTGTGAAATTGTCCTAAAAACTCATTCCCTGTCTCCAGGTTTTGGGCTGGCTCCAGTTCCAGGAATTCCAGCGTGGCCACACCAGCTCATTCCTGGGAGCAGGAGGATGAAGCCTCCCTTCCTTTTCCTGCCTGGAGCTCAACCCTAAAACAATTTGGGGATAAAAGCTTTGTTCCCGAGGTCCCTGGGGTGCGGTTTCCCTGGGAGAGGTCAGGGCCAGGGATAGGGGCAGGACACAAAATTCCTGGGTTTGGGATTAAACTGAGGTGTGGTGTTCAGTGGGAAGGGTTTGGCAGGATTTGGGAATGGGGAGAGCCTTGCCTGGGCCCACTCATTTTATCTTAAATAAGCCACACAAAGACCTCTTTGATTTTATTTTATTTTTTCCTGAAGTGGAGAGTCCTTTCCAGAAGGAATCAGCCCCTTCCTCCACCCCTGGAAGTGCCCAAGGCCAGGTTGGACGGGGCTTGGAGCAACCTGGGATAGCGGAAGGTGTCCCTGCCCATGGCACGGGGTGGGAATGGGTGATCCTTAAGGTCCCTTCCCACCCAAACCGTTCCATAATCCCAACATTTATCTGCTCCAAACTCCCTCAGGTCTAAAAAACCTGCAAGGGAGCAGGGCCAGGATGGGGCAAATTAAAGAGCTTGAAGAAGAATGTGCAGTAACTCCAAGGGCGGAGCTCCCCCCTTCTATTTTAGCTGATTATTATTATGATAATTACGATTATTTTAATTATTATCGCTACTTTCCTACCGCCCCCTGCCGGGCGTCCTCCCCCTGCCCGGAACCCTCGTGCGCGGCCGCGGGGCCCGCCCGGCCCCTTTCGCGCGGCGCTCCGGGGCTGCCCGTGCCGCTGCCTGATCCCGCCGCCCATTCCCAACCC
>VZRJ01007733.1:155392-181012 GCA_013397565.1 Ptilonorhynchus violaceus
TTCCCTTCCCTTCCCTTCCCTCTCTCCTCCTCCCTGCCTGGAATTTGTGACTTTGGGGTGTTCCAGCCTTGCTTCCCAGCCTCTGGAATACCAACCCCGTTGTGTTATCCCTAAGCAGACCCTCAGCCCTCATCATTCCCTGCTCCAGGGCCGACCTCTCCTCTTTGGATGAGTTGGGGGATGGAATTTGACTTTATCTTAGTTGGCTTTGAGGGATCCTGCTCCATGTGGAGGGAGCTCCTGACTGGAAGTTGGGAAAAACACACCCCTGGGCCGGGAATTAATTGCAATTGAAGCTGGACAGAAGCATTCCAGACTCCGGGAGCTCTCCAGGAAAACCTCTGAGGATCTTTGCTTCCAACCTGGCTGCTGCCGTGGCCAATCGATATCCACAATCCCAGCTTGCCCTTTGGTTTTCCTAAAAAATCAGCGTCCAACAAAATTCCCGAGAGGAAAAACTTCGTGTGTGGGGAGCTGGATTTGGATATCCATGGCAGTTTCTGTGGATGGGGGAAGCTTCGGGGGTTTGGAGCGGGTGGGATTTGGACCCCCCAGGCATCGGCTCCATGTGGTGCCTGCGTTTTCCAGCTGATTCCCGGGGCGGGGATGGGAATATCCCGCGCTGGGGGCACAGCGCTGGGGGTGTCCTGCTGCAAATGGGAGCCGTTCCCCATTCAAATTCCTATTTTTAGGAATTTCGAGCGCCGAATTGATCCCAAACCACCTCGAACCGGAGGCACCATCAGCCTGCGGGTTCCACAGCCTGGGCTGGGGAATTATTTGGGGTTAAACACGGATAAATCAGGATTGGGAAACTCCTCTCATCTCCCTCCCCACATCCCCTCCGGCTTTTCCTGCTGGCAGGGAGTTTGGAGCCTGTGGAATGGGAAAAGGTCCCTTAGCGACCCATCCCAGCACTCCTGGGAGTTCATCCTAAAGCCAATCTCCAAGGAATTAAAGGCAGAGGGTTGTTCATGAGCCAGAGGATTGATTTGCAACTGAATCCAGCAGGAAAAGGCACTGAAATCCCATTCCCTGAACACCTCTGAACCCCTGGGCTGCGTCTGGGGAAGCTCCAAGTGGTTTTCCAAGGAGCTTCCCACCTCTTGTTCTCCTCTTGGCAGCTCTGGCTGGGCTTGAGGTGTGGGTTTTTTGTGTTTCCCAGGGTGCAGATCCTTTCCCAAGGCTTTCCCAAGCCCGGATAAATCAAACGGCAGAAGGAGCTGCCCGAAACGGGGCTAAACAAAACCTGAGCTGCCGTGGAGAGGGATTTTCCTGGGGAAAAAGGGCGAGGAATTGGCATTTAGTGGGAAAACTGCACATCAGGGGCTGGGACTGCCCAGGCTGGTGTGGTTTTCTCTGGGAATGAGGAGGCACGGGCAGGGAAAAGTCCCTGAAAGCCGCCTTGGGATGGAACCAGGAGCGACAGGAATCGATTCTCGATAACTTTGGTCAACTGCTTTACTTGGGAGACAGAGATTTGAACAGGCAACATCGATTCCCAACCGGCCGGCATCCCGGCTTTTCCCAGCCTTTGGAGCGGAGGGGGCATCCCGCTGCTTCCTTGGGATGTCCATCGGCTCTTGAGCCTCGGAGCTGGAATCCAGAGCGACTCCCCGGGATCTCGGAGCTGAGCCTGGAATTTTGGCTGGATGAGCTCTCAGTGTAGGGAGATGAATCCGAGTCCCAGATTTTCCGTGTTGTCCCAGCGGTGGCTCCCTCCAGTCTCCAGTTCTTTCAATTCTGTCATTTTTTGGTTTTTTCCCTCTTTTAAGCCCCTTTGGAATTGGATTTATTGACTTCCCCGTTTCCAGGCAGAGCTGCCTCTCCCGGTTCGGGATGCTGGAAAAGTATCACCTCTTCCCTTTCCCCTTCTCCCCAAATAAAAAGGAGCAAACAGGATGGCAAAGCCACCCCAAAAGCACGTGGGATGTGGGATAACGTGGAATTTTCACCTCACAGCCGAGACAAACACCGGAGTTGTGGAAAAAAAGCTTTTCAGGCTGGGGCAGTGCTCAATCCTCCTGTGGCTTTATCTCCTTGGGCTGGTTCCCGCAGAATTTGGCTCTTTTCGTGGGAAAAGGGATCGGTCGTGTCCCATAAATCCCCCGGGCTGGCTGTGGCTGGGATGGGTGTGGAATGTGCTGCTCCCTGGAATCCTCGGTCCTCGTCCTCCCCATCCCCCCCTCAGGATTCGCTGCACAGAGTTAAAAAAAAAGTCAAACGGAGCAGTCAGGTTATTTCACACATGGCTTCGTAAGGCAGAAAACCTACTGGGTACAGCAAGGAGGGGGCAGTTGGCTGCAGAATTCCCGGAGAATTCTCCGTTTTCCTCGTTTTCCTTAAAAAAATCTCGAATCGGTTAAAGACCCATGTCTTGTACGAAAGCTTTTGTTCCTCCAAACAAAAAAAACCCAAAAAAATGCTGTTTCTTCCTTCCTCCCTTCCCAACAACGTGGTCAAATCCTCTCCCCGTGGCGCTGCCGTGGGACAAAGTGGAATTTTCAGCAGCCAAGTGTCGGGTTATTCCCTGCCGGATCGGGAAGAAGCGTGTCCGGAGCCGCGTCCGTGGCGTGGTCAGAGCTCCAGGGAGCTGATCAGGGCCACCATGAGCAGGGAGTTGGTGGTCACCACCGCGGCGTGGGGCACCGGCCGCGTCCCCGAGTCCTCCACCATCATGCTCGTCCCTGGAAAAACAGGGAATAGGGAAGGAGCGGCTCAGAGGGTTGCACAGACACCGCGGGTGAGTTGAGGAAAGTTTTGTGGGGTTCTTTGTGCTCGTGTGTTTGGCACGGGTAGAATTCCTGGGAATGCTCGTGTTGGGAATAGGAATTTGGGGGTGGGCACTGAGGGTTCACTCCCGGGATCAAGGGAAGCTGCTGGAGCTGGGGCCCCATGGAATTGAGATGGAAAACTTACTCTGAGTTTTTAAGGCTTAACTCTTGGGAAGCTGGATGTTGTGGGGTCTTGAGGGCTGCAAATCCTAAAGCTGGTTCAGGCTGGACTGAGTTTGGGAAGAGGAGTGGGGGGAAGGAGAGGAGTAAGGAATTCCTTGGGGTGAACAGCACAAGGGATCCAAGGGCTGATCCCAGAAAAGACCAATCCCAGGATTTCAACCTAAAATACTGCAGGAGGATGTTCCCCCATGTCCCTGGAAGGGAGAGTGGGATTTTAAAACACCATTTATTGGGATCGTGCTGTGGCCAGGAGGGGAGGGCAGTGACTGAGTCCTTCCTGCTCGGAAGGGGAGGGACAGGAGGTGTCCTGTGGATAAGCTCCTGTGGAGAACCTTGGAAAGGGGGGTTGGGCATGGAGAGGGTGTGGTCGGATGGGTTTGGAATAGGTGTGGTCAGTGAACACGTGGGTGGGTGTGGCTGGAGGAGCACATGGAATGGGTGTGGTCAGGGAAGCTCTTGGATGAGTGTGACCAGAGGGGTGGGTGTGGTCATTGGGGTGGGCGTGGTCGGGGTGGGCGTGTCCCGAGGCGCACAGGTACCGCTGTTCCGCAGGATGTGAACTTCCGCTGGGGTCCCGTCCCCCCCCGGACCCGTCACCCGGATCTGGACGAAGGCGTGCGTGAAATCCTCAGGGATGGGGATGTCGATCCGGCTCTTGCTGGCCAGGTACAGGGTGGGGGCCGAGTGGGAATCCTGCCTGTAGAGCATCTGTTGGGAGAGGGAACGCTGAGCTTGTTGTGATTTCCTTGGATCTCCTCCAGGAGAAGCCCGGCCCTGCCCGTACCTTGTACCCCGTCACCGCCGACTCGTCCGCCTTCGCCACCACTGGGTCCCACTTGATGCTGACCGTAGACCCCGAGAAAGTCCAGGAGATGTTCCCAGGTGGCCTTTTTGGTGCTGAGGGATGCAAAACAAGGTGGGGATTTGGTAAATCAGGGAGTGAGGAATCTGCTGGCTCCATCCATCTCCTGAGCCTCGGCGGGGCCGATGTCACCACCACCACCGGGATGGGTTTAAAGGACACCAAACGAGACCACCAAGAGCAAAAACTGGGTGACTTTGGGGGGTCGTGTGGAACCCCAGAGGGGAGGATGTGCGGCCTGGAGGGGTCGGGGCTCACTCACGTGGTCTCGTGGTGGTGACGTTGGTGGAGGGGCTGGGGGGGCCGGTGCCGGCGCGGTTGTAGGCTCGGACGGACACGTGGTAGTTGGTGTTGGGGTTGAGGCCGGTGACGTGAGCTGATGTCACCAGCCCCGCCGTCCTCACTCTGTCAGCCGCCTCCTCCTTGTCCCCGTCCTTCCAGTACCGGATCTGGACGGAAAAGGACGTGATGGGTTTGGGAAGGAGAGAGCTGCAAGCCCCGAATCAGTCCACCCTGAAGAGCCTGCGCTGTTTCCTTCCATGTATTTTTGCTTCGTGTGTGCCCGGGAATGAGGCTGCAGCCTCCTGGGAAAGGCAGGCAGGAAAAATAGGATGTTTCCCTCTTAATCTCTCCTGTGAGAGCAGTGCTGGCCCCATTAGAGCCATGCTAATTATTCCCCATCTCTGGAAACAAAACACTGTTTCCTTTCACCTCACTTAACCCGGGGGAGTTTTCCTTGCTGGGCTCTCAGTGTCTCCCATTCCCATGGGAAGCTCCTACCTCGTATCCCAAAAGCACTCCGGTCACATCCTCCTGCTCCACGGGCTCCCAGGACACGTCCATCTCCGAGGACAGGACCGACTTGGCTACGACTCTGTAAGGAGCCACTTTGGGTTCTGAAAGACAAGGAATAAAATCCTTTTCCCGACTGTGGGGAACAAAAGGTTTTCCCGTAGCCCGGTCCCGCGGGCAGACAGCTGGTGTTGTTACGGAGCGACGGGAAGGGATTTAGGGACTTAGGAGGACGAGCAGGGCCACAGCTGTGAGCTCTGGGGATCCATGTCTGCCCTCGGGCTCTGGGGGAGTCGGGGCTGGGCTTAGGGAATCGTCTCCCTGTGCGTTTGAAGCAGGAGGTAAATGTTGTGCTGGAATCCCTGCCGGCTGTTCTGGGAGCCGAGGGAATCTCTGGGATCCCGGATGGACACGGCTCTGCAGGGATCTGGCTGGGGACACCTCGGTGGGTTGGGTAAAATGGGGAATTCTGAGTCTCTGCACTCAGGGAATGGTTTGGGTTGAAGGATCCTTAAGGCTCAACTTGTCCCACCCCCTGCCATGGGCAGGGACACCTTCCACCATCCCAGGTCACTCCAAACCCTTTCCAGCTTGGCCTTGGACACTTCCAGGGATCCAGGAGCAGCTGCAGCTTCTCTGGACAGCCTGTCCAGGGCCTCACCTCCCTCACAGGGAAGAAATCCTTCCCAACATCCCATCTAACCCTGCCCTCTGGCAGTGGGGAGCCATTCCCCCTGTCCTATCCCTCCATCTGTTGTCCCAGGTTCCTCTCCAGCTCTCCTGGAGCCCCTTTAAACACTGCGAGGGACTCCAAGGTGTCCCTGGATCCTTCCCTTCTCCACGCTGGACATTCCCAGCTCTCCCACTCCTGCTCACCTTCCTCTGCCGAGTACACGATGGCCGTGAGGCTCTCGGGGCCCTCCCCTTTCCTGTTGTAGGCCCTGATCTTCACCTCGAAGGGGGTGTAGGGCGCGATGCTCTCGTTGCGGTACACGAAGTGCAGCGACTCCGCGTGCGGCACCCGCGCCCGCAGCCAGCCCTGGCTGCCCTTCCTCCGGAAGGACACCACGTACCCGAAGCCGTCCCCGTTCTGGTAGTCCCGCAGCGTGGGCTGGGAAGAGAGAGGGAGCCTCGGTCCGTCCAAACCAGCCTTTGGCTCATCCAGACTGGAATGGCGGCAGATTTCCCAAAGGAAGTGGCGCGTGCTTGGTCCAAACCAGCCTTTGGCTCATCCAGACTGGAATGGTGGCGGATTTCCCGAAGGAAATGGTGTGTGCTTGGCCTAAACCAGCCTTTGGCCCATCCAAACTGGAATGGCAGTGGATTTCCCAAAGGAAATGGTGTGTGCTTGGCCCAAACCAGCCTTTGACTCATCCAGACTGGCATGGCAGTGGATTTCCCAAAGGAAATGGCGCCTACTTGGTCCAAGCCAGCCTTTGGCCCATCCAAACTGGAATGGCAGTGGATTTCCCAAAGGAAATGGTGTGTGCTTGGCCCAAACCAGCCTTTGGCTCAACCCCACATCCAAATGGGAACAGCAGCATTGATTTCCCAAAAAAAATGCCACATGGTCCTGCCCTCGGCCCTTTCCCAGCGCCCCACTCACCGTCCAGGTGATGATGAGCTCGTTGGGAGCTCCTCCACCGCCGCCGAGCCCGGACGGTGCCACCGTGGGTGCTGTGGGGTCCCCAGACAAAAGCAGAGAGCACAGGCTGGGTTACGGAGATGGGAGTGATGGAGGAGCACAGACACAGCTGGCACCGGCCCAGGAAAGGGCTGGGCTCTGCTTTGAGCCGTGAAAATCCCGTCTGGAATTCTGGCTTGTGCCTGACCAGGTTATTTGGGGGCGGGGGACAAGGATGGAGGTCAAAAGCAGGGATGTGGAGGGGACTTTTATTAGGAAGGAGTTTGCGTTTGGTGGATTGGGAGCAGCTTTCATGCTGTTCTTACGTCCCTGGGAATGAACATTCCCAGCTGTTTGCTGGGAATTTACCTCGGTTTTGCCAAATAAAAGCTCTTTCCCCTTTCTAAGCCTGGCTGCCCAAAAGGTTCCGGGTCTGGAGGCAGGATTTGTCATGGATTCATGGATTGGGTGCCGTGCTGGGAAGTGCAGCTCTAACACTGCTTGTTTTTGCCATGGAAATGGGCAAATAGGCAGAAAATCCTAGGGTGGCCTCAGCTCCAGGAGCACTCCAGGAGATGGTTCATCCCTTGTGACCAAGGATGCCACAATCCTGCCTTCCCTTTCCAGCGGGCAGGGACAGGGACAGGGACAGGGACAGGGACAGGGACAGGGACCAGGACGGGGACAGGGACAAGGACGGGGACAGGGACAGGGATTTCCCTCACACCCACCTGCTTCCTTGGTGCGGATCTTGCTGGAGGGCAGACTCGGCTCCCCCACTCCCAGGATGTTGCTGGCCAAGACCCGGAACTCGTAATCCATCCACGGGATGAGGTTCACCACCTGCGCCGTCTCCGCGTTGCCCTCGACATTTACGGGATCTGTAAAATCCAACAACACCAGAGGGCAAGGAATGGATCGACGGGCGGCACGGAGCGAGGACCGGCCGGGGGCCGGCGGTGGCCACGTGACCGGTGCCACCCTCGAGACACTCACTGGTGCGCATCTGCTTCCACTGGCTGGACAGGAGGGTCCGGGCCTCGATGAGGTACCTGGCGATGGGGCTGTGGTTGTCGAAGCCGCGGCTCCAGCTCAGCTGGACGCTGGTGTCACCGATGTCCCGCACCACCACCCCCCCGGGCGGGCCTGGAGGTCCTGGGGTGATGGGAAATGCGTTACTGGGATGGAAGATCGGGGGGTTTATGGCTCTTTGTGTTGTGCAAATCCTAAATTCACATCGGACCTTTCTTTTCTGGAAGGTGGGAGGCTTCACCTCTGGTTTGAGCCTCTGGAAAAGCTCCTAGGGCTGTCAAGTCTCATGGAATTGTTAAGGTTGGAAAAGGCTGCCATGATGATCAAGCCCAAGTTTTGAGTGAAAACCACCATTCCCACTAAGCCATATCATGGAGTTCAAGTTCTCCACGGAAAGGGGGATTGGGCATTGGGATGGGCTGCCCAGGGAGGTGGTGGAGGCAGTGCCGTGGTCTGGTTGAGAAGGGGTGTTAGGACATAGGTTGGACTCCGTGATCTCCAAGGTCTTTTCCAACCCTGTTAATTCTGGGATTCTGTGATTCCGGAATGTTGGATGGTGAGGTGGTTGCAAGGCAAGATCCTTGCACTGTGCCGTTCCTTTGGGTTTGCCAGGAGCAGGGAACGTTCCCGCAGGGAATTACCTCTGACGGTGAGCGTGGCCGACTCGGACGCGCTGTCCACCACGGTCTGGGCCGTGCAGGTGTAACGCCCCGAGTGCCGCAGCTGCGCGTTGGAGATGCTGAGGTCCCCGATGGCCTCCTTCTGCGTGGGAACGGGAAAACACGGCGGGAACAGCGTCGGAAGGCGCCCGGTCACAGCCCGGCCTTCAGCGGGGTTTGGGTTGTGGTGGAGGTGCAGTGGGAGATGGGAAAAGATTCCCCCATGGATCATGGAGCCAATCCCAGCTGGCTCCGAGATGGACCCAACTGGCCAAGGCCAAGCCTGTGCTGGGTCTGTTTGGCTCGTGGTGGTGATCAGTGAATGATCATTGAATAATCATTGAGTGACTGTTGAGTGATTATTGAGTGGTCATTGAATAATCATTGAGTGGTCATTGAGTGGTCATTGGGTAATCATTGAGTGATTGTTGAGTGATTATTGGGTGGTCATTGAATAATCATTGAGTGGTCATTGAGTGGTCATTGGGTAATCATTGAGTGATTGTTGAGTGATTATTGACTGGTCATTTAATAATCATTGTGTGGTCATTGAGTGATCATTGGGTAATCAATGAGTGATCATTGGGTAATCATTGAGTTATTATTGGGCCATCACTGAATGATCATTGGCTGATCATTGAGTAATCATTGAGTGATCATTGAGTGATTATTGGGCGATCACTGAGTGACCACTGAGTGATCATTGAGCGATCTCTGCCTGTCTTTACCCACAAGCCTTTCCCCTTCCCCTCCAGTTGAGGAAAGGAATGATCATAGAATCATGGAATGGTTTGGGCTGGAAAAGACGTTAAAGCCCATCCATTCCCACCCCCTGCCATGGGCAGGGACACCTTCCCCTATCCCAGCTTGCTCCAAGCCCCGTCCAACCTGACCTTGAACCCTTCCAGGGATGTGAAGTTCACAACCCCTCTGGTCAAAGTGACGGAGCAGCTTTGGCGGCACAAACACGCGAATAACGAGCCTGCCATGAATTTTCCATCCTTTTGGATGGTCCCAAAGGAATTGCCCCTGGACTCACCACGCTGGCTCGCCGGTAGTGCCCCTCGGACTTGTCGAGGTCGATGGGGAAATCGTCCAGGGACCAGGTGAAGGTGAGGTCCATGGTGGGGTCGTGGGACGCGTGGCACTGCAGGGTGAGGTTCTCGCCCACGTTGATGTCGGCACTCGACGGTGCCAGCGTGATCTTGGTGGCATCTGCGGAGAAAGAGCGGGAAGGGCCGTCAGCTGCAAATATCCCTGCCCCGGTATCCAAACCATCCCTTTCCAGCTCCTCGTCCCGCTCCAACAGCTGGAATTTCACAGGAGGAAGAGGAGGGAATAAAAAATGGAGAGGCTTTTCTCCAGGGATGTTTGTTGGTGGGTCAGGCAGAAGTTTTGCTGCTCCACGGGCTGGAATTACTTTGATTCCCTGATTATTGCACTGGTTTTTGGGAGCGTAAGGAGAGGAGAAAGATCACATCTTTCATTCTTAACCGTTTCTTGCTCGACTGACCCCGAACCAAAGCAAAGGTCTCTACCTCGGACGGAGAGGATTCCGGTGCTGTTGGCTTTGCCCATGGAGTTCTTGGCAAAGCAGGTGTATTTTCCCTCATCGGATTTGGTGATGTTCTGCAGGATCAGGGTCCCGTCTGCCGTAATCGTCACCCTGGAAAGGAAGAGGAGCCACACAAAGGAAGGTCAAAATATCTGTTCACTCCGGACATCTGGGAATTTCCACTGGTTTTAGAGAAACTGAGGGGGACGAAAACAGGTGGGAAAATATTACGTGGGAGTTTGCTAAAGAAGAAATTAGAGGAATAACAAAGTTCGGGGATGCAGCAGCACATTTGGATCATCCAGTCCAGTTTTCTGGGAAGAAAAAAACCACGATTTTAGCCACATTTTCTACGGAGAAGCTGACTCCGTGCTGCTACCTGCTGCTGTTGACCAGGAGTTCGGTCCCTTTGGTCCAGAGCACAGTGGCTTTTGGTGCCGCTCGTGGTTGGCACGGGATGATGACCTTCCCACTTCGGGCTGCCGGGATCAGCCTCTTCACTGGGTTTAGTCTAAAATCTGGCGCTAAGGCTACAGGGATTAAAAAAAACAAGAGGATTAAGGAACGATTAGAAACCCTGCCCTGGGAGCGTTTTCAGCGCCGTGTAAGTGGGAATCGATTTGTTGTTGGATGGCTCGGTAAGAGAAGCGAGGCAGGATCTGGTGAGCGGGATGAGGGGGGAATTCCTCGGCTGCCGGGTGGATCCTAACGCCTGCCAGGCGGGAATTACGCGGCGCGCGCGTGGGACGGAGCGATGGGAATGACCCTAACGAGTGCAAGGTCTTTGAGAGACACAACAACAGCTGCTTTGGAACATGTCGAGGATAATCTCTTCAATATCCTGACCAACGCAGACATCCAGCTTGCCTCAAACTCCTCCTGGAATTGCAGGCGGAGTCGGGATTTACCTGCTGGCCTCGGTGCGTTAATGTTGAGCAGGGCCTTTAATTTATCTCTGGCATCTCCATGAGGAGATAAACTTTTGGATTAATGTGGAACGAGTTTGGCAGCAGTTCAGCTCCAGTCACCATCCATCAAATCCGGCTGAATGGAGGCTGAACTCTTTTTTTTTTGGACCTCTTTCCTCCAAAAAAAGCTGAGTTTTTTAGTGTAAGAGAGGTCGTAGTGCTGCTGCTGGGTGTCCTGTACACTTCCTGTGGCTAAACAGACGTTCTTGTTCTCTTCCACAGAGAATTTAAATTTCAAATGGTTTCGAGAACGTTGTTGAACCAGCAACTACATTTCAATGGTGAGCGGAGCAGATTTTACCTGCCCTGATCTCGCTGGGACATCACCAGCACAGGATATTAGGAAGAGATTTTTTTTCAGTGTCCCATTGGAACCCAGAGCTCTGGGAGATGAGGAATTACCTTGCACTGTTAATTCAGCACTTGCATAAACTGTGCCATGCTTGTTCTCAGCCACACACTGATACATGCCAGAGTCCTCCAGGACTAGCTTGGAAAATCTCAGCTCTCCACCGCTCACTTCGATGCGGTTCTGTGCAAACAAGAGGATGAACCCATTAGATGAGAAAAACCAAGGAAAAAAAAAAATGGAACTCAATCCTCGGGTGGGTCGGGGTTGAGTTTCGTCGCAGGCTCATGGAAGCCGGCCTGGTTTTCCACGGGGGAAAAACGCAGGATGTGTTTTTATGTCCGTCCGGTCACTGCCCCGCGTCGCTGCGCTCTGTTTGCCGAGGCACCTGAGCGGCAACGTGCAGGGCACCCCGAGACGGGCACGAGGTGCTCTTTGTTCTCCCTGCGAACCGGCTGGGAGCCCCTGCAGCCGCACGAAGCGATGGCTGGGATGGCAGCGCCGGGAGAGGGAATTTCGGGATCGTGGCGTCGCTTCGCAGCCCGATGGGGGCACATGGAGGAGGGATGCGGGGTGAGAACCGGGCTCGGGATGCGGGAGCGAGGGGGGGGAGGGGGCTGGGGCGGCGGGAGCGGGGTCAGCGCTGGACGGGCCGGTACCTGGGACGTCAGGGGCTGCCCGTCCCGCAGCCAGCGCACCGCGGGCCGGGGTTTGCCGGCGGCCGCGCAGCTCCAGCGCAGGTCGGACCCGATGTCGGCCTCCGTGTCCGCGATCACCTCCAGCCACTCGGGCTGGGCTGTGGGGGACAAGAGAGACGTGGCAGAGCCGAGAAGCTCGGCTGAGGGGTGGCGGTGCCAGGCCGGCAGAAGGACGTCCCCGTGCCGTCGGCACCGGCACGGTCGTTGGCACAGCGGGATCTGCCACGGGAACGGCCCCAGCCTTTTGTGCAGCCTGGCACGGCCGGGTCCTGCTGGGCTCTGGCTGCTGCTCTAAAACCTGGGCTGCTCAACGCTGGGGCAGAATCCAGGGATTGGTTTCTTTTCCTAAATGTAAATGCAGCCATTCCTGAATCATGGAATTACACTGGTTTGGGTTGGAAGGGACTTTAAAGATCACCCTTTGCCATGGGCAGGGACACCTTCCACTATCCCAGGGTGCTCCAAGCCACATCCAACCTGGCCTTGGACACTTCCAGGGATGGGGCAGCCACACCCCCTGTGCCACCATCCCCACCTACCCTGTGCCAGGGCCTCACCATTCTTAGGGTAAAGAATTTCTTCCCGATATCCCATCTAAACCTTCCCTCTTTCAGCTTCAAGCCATTCCCAAACTTCAGGAAAAACCGGAATCAGGCTGAGGTAACCAGGTTAAGTTTTGTAGCTTGACTAGGTTTGATTAATAACTCCAAGCATTAACCCTGGTGGAAGCACAGCAGGCTTGGAGAGGACCTTGAGTGAGAGCCAAGTTTGTTTTTTAGCACCGCCCTTCCTTCCCCAGTTACCTCATGTTTGCTGTGATTATTTTAGAGCACATTAAGAGCTCTTTCTTTCCTTGCCACAGCCCAAATGTATCCGCTGAGGAAAGGTTTCCCTGATCCCTGCAGGTCTTCCTTAGGGCTTTGCAACATCTTTAATTAGCGCTGGTCAGAGGCAGGATTAGAGGGGGTGGTTTTACTGCCGAAGCCTCAGACCATTGCCTGGGGCACCTTGGTGTGCCCTGGGAAGTTTAGATGTGTTCCCTGGATAAAGGACACGTGTTTAATGTGTCCCCTTGGATGAAGGTCACGTGTTTAAACGTGTTTATATGTGTGCCCTTGGATTAAAGATGTGTTTAAATGCGTTCCCTGGGTGAAGGGCACGTGTTTAGGTGTGTTCCCTGGATAAGGGATATGTATAGCTGTGTTCCCTGGATGAAGGACACGTTTGGATGTGTTCCCTGGATAAGGGCCACGTGTTTGGATGAGTTACCCTGGATGATGATGCGGCCCTGGTGCGTGTCCCTCCCTTTGGCATTCTCAGCCTCGCACTCGTAGGTCCCTTCGTCCTCGAAGTCCACGTCCTGGATCTGCAGCAGGGGCTCGCTGCCAATCCACTTGGAGGACTGGGACCCGTCCAGCTTCCTCCACTTGATCCGGGGAACGGGGCTGCGGAAAAGCCAATCCGTTGGATCTGGGCTGCGCCACAGCCTGAACTCAGTCCCCACGCGGCCACCCAGGTCCCGTCCCACTGGACATTGGCCAGCAGCACGGGTGGCTTTAGCCAGCTCCTCCCTTTTCCCATTTCCCTCCACCTCTGGTCTTCCTCAGACCCATTGAGAGGGGCTGTGGAATTTCTGCCGTTCCCTCCCCATCCCAATCCCGATCCCGAGCGCCGCGGACGCTGCACTCACTTTCCAAAGGCGAAGCACTCGAGGGTCACTGCCTGCCCGGTCAGCGCGTAGGTGTCTGCGGGGAACCTGGCCTTGATGCTGGGCGGGTACTGCCTGGCATCTGCCACGGGGAAAACACCGCTCAGGGGACCTGGGGGACTCCCCAGTGCCACCCAGGGGGGTCTCAAAGGGCGCAGGGACCCGTGAGGTGACTCGACTTCCCAACCCCTTTGTGTGTCTGGGTGAGGGGACAGAAGTTTCTTTTATTTTTCAAACAGTTCTTGCTAAATTCTCTAAAAATCTCTTTATAACATCTCAGGGCTCCGTAATTCCTGAGAATCATGGAATCCTATAACGGTTTGGGTTGGAAGGGACCTTAAAGCTCGTCCAGTCCCACCCATGCCATGGGCAGGGAATGTTCCTCTCGCCCAGCTTGCTCCAAGCCCTGTCCATCCAGGCCCTTCCTCCTGTTTAACTCCCTTTTCCCTGCTCCAGAAATATTCCTTAAAAATAGAGAAGCCCCACGGCTTGGGGGAAGCAGGGAATCCTGGAGAGAGGGCTGCTTCCCCTCGTCCCATCCCATCCCTATTTTTATAACCTCTTAAGCGAGGCTGGTGGGCGATTTGAGCACTGTGGACCTCAAGTGCTTTGCAGTGATTTGTTCATTTGCATTTTTCCCCCAAAATAATTGGCTTTTTTGGGATGATCCAAGAGCACTGACCCTCTGCGGCGAGGCTGAGCCGGGAGAACTTGCTGAACACGCTCTTGGTGATGAAGTCGATGTGGCTCGTGGCGAAGCAGGAGTAGTTGCCCAGGTCCGAGGCCTCTGTCTTGGCAATGTAGAGGTTCCCGGTGGTCTGGGAGATGAAACGTCTCCCGTCGGCCGGGATGAAGTTGGGGAATTCGTTCAGGAGCCATCGGTAGGATAAGCCTGAAAGGGAAAAGGGAAAGGAATCAACTGGACAGGTTGTCGTGTCTTCCTGGGTGGGATGGACCCAGCGGGATTCCAGGCTGGAGTTGGTCCATGCATGGACACACCAAGTCCTTTACAGAGCCCGAATTATCCCCAAAATTTCCATCCCTAAAATTCCCAGAGCCTGGGAACGCCGTGCTCCGCTGTATGCCCCGCCTTACCTGGGTAGTGGGGCGGGGGGCTGCAGGCGAACATCACCCCCCAGCCCTCGGTGATCTTCACGGGGTCCCGCTCTTCCGCCGAGAATTCCTGCAAAACTGAACGGGCAGAGTGAAACCTGGGCAAGGGAAAACAGCCGCAGGAAACCTCTGCATTTTCTCTGCCCCTCCCACGGGCCAGTTGAGCAGGGGGACATCCAAAAAATGATTTTTTAATTATTATTATTATTTTATTGACTTTGTCCATAGAACATCAAATTTTTACTGCACCTCCCTGGAACTGCCAGGAGTTTCTCCATGGGATGACAGGTGCCAGGCACTGGAGGGATTCTCTCCAGCCTTTTTTCCAGGCGAGCAGTGGGGCTCAGTTCAAGCCCAGCCTAACCTGTGGCCACCTTTCCCTGGTGGTGCCAAACTTACAGCCAAAGCGGAGCGAGGCTTCCCGGCTCACCACGGTGCCTCTGGAATTGGATGCCACGCACTGGTAGGAGCCGGAATCCTTGGCTTTCACGGGGTTGCTGATCACCAAATCCCCGGCCACCAGCCTGTAGCGGGAATCCGGCTCCATCTTGATCTCCGTGCCGTTCATCTTCCACCTGCCGAGGGAAGCGGGAGCAGGGACGGGGGTGAATCCCCGCGGCCGCGCTCGCGGGGCTGCGCTCGGTGGTTTTCCATCTGGGTTAGGATTGGAGGTAGATTTGTATTTGATGGCACATCTCAGAAGTGTGGGATTGCTGCTGGAAAATCCCTCCTGGATCATCGAGTCCAACCTGTGCCCGATCCCCGCCTTGTCCCCACCCTGAGCACTGCGTGCCACGTCCAGGCATTCCTGGGACACCTCTAGGGATGGGGACACCACCATTCCCCGGGCAGCCCCTTCCAAGGCCTGACCACCCCTTCCATGAGGAAATCCCTCCTGATGTCCAACCTGACCCTCCCCTGGCACAGCCTGAGGCCGTTGCCTCTCCTCCTGTCCCTGTTCCCTGGGAGCAGATCCCAAATCCCCCCCGGCTGCCCCCTCCTGTCAGGGACTTGTGCAGAGCCAGAAGGTCCCCCCCGATCCCCCTTTTCCCCAGGCTGATCCCCCCCAGCTCCCTCAGCTCCTGCCAGGACCAGGACGCTCATTCCCACATTGTTGCTTTTCTGTGTATAAAAGCGGAGGAGGGAAAGCGGAATTCCCTGGATTTCTCCCATTCCTGGTGCAGAGGGAGGAGCCGAGCTCACCTGTAGGTCGCGGGAGGGTTGGCCCGTGCCCGGCAGGCCAGGGTGACCTTTTCTTCCGCGGATCCCTCGGGGAAGAGGGTGTGGGAAGGCTGCTCCTCAAACACGGGCCCGTAGCTCCTCGTGCCGCCCTGGGCTTGGCACCAAACTGCCGGAGAGGGAAAACCCGCTCAGCTCCCTTCGGCTTTCCCGAGAAATTCTCCCTTTCCGGTTTTGTGGGGTGTCCCCCGCGGCGTCGGGGCGAGGACGGGAGGAGCGGTGTGACGATCACACCCCATCTGGGAGCGCAGCCTGCGCTTCCCACCCGGCATCTCGCGGCATTCCCGCCCCGCCGGAGGTGCCAGCATCCCTGGAGAGGCGTGGATGGAGGAGCACGGGCTATGGGAAAAGCACGTGCGGGTGGAAGCGGAGCTGGGAATGCCTGGATGTCTCCTTATCCCTGAGGATGTGCTGCTTCCTTTGCTCCTCTCCCTGTGCAAATTTGGGCTGCCTGGGTCCTCCTAAATCCTCTCCGGGAGCAGGGAGGAGAGGGGGGAACTGGGATCTTCGGCGGGAACACCCCTGGCGGGTCCCCTCTGTCCCTGCAGCACCAGCTGGCACCTCGGACCAGTTGGTTACTGGTTACTGGTGTGCAACCCAGTGCAAACCAGTACAAACCAGTACAAACCAGTTCAAACCAGTACAAACCAGTGCAAACCGGTGCAAACCGGTGCAAACCAGTTCAAACCAGTTCAAACCAGTGCAAACCAGTACAAACCAGTACAAACCAGTTCAAACCAGTACAAACCAGTGCAAACCGGTGCAAACCGGTGCAAACCAGTTCAAACCAGTTCAAACCAGTGCAAACCAGTACAAACCAGTACAAACCAGTTCAAACCAGTGCAAACCAGTGCAAATCAGTGCAAACCAATGCAAACCAGTACAAACCAATGCAAACCAGTGCAAATCAGTTCAAACCGGTGCAAATCAGTTCAAACCAGTACAAACCAGTGCAAACCGGTGCAAACCGGTGCAAACCAGTTCAAACCAGTTCAAACCAGTTCAAACCAGTGCAAACCAGTGCAAACCAGTGCAAACCAGTACAAATCAGTGCAAACCAGGGCAAACCAGTGCAAACCAGGGGAAAACAGTGCAAACCAGCACCAACCAGTGCAAACCACCACCTCCAGGCCGTGCCAGGGCCACCCTTGGGTGCCAGCACCCCTTGGGGATGCTGTGCCACTGGGATGTATGGAAATCCCAGGATCCCAGACTGCTTTGGGTTGGGAAGAACCGTAAAGCTCATCCCATTCCCACCATGGCAGGGACACTTCCCACAGCCCAGGGTTCTCCCAATCCGGCCTGGAATTGCCACTGCAAACAAGAGCAAAGCAGGAGCCGCCCGGAAATCTCTTTCTGGCAGGAGCAGCCGGTGGGATAATTGCCAGCAGGTCCATCCTCCCTCTCCCTGGCGCCTTGGAAAAGCCTGGCCCTGATCAGGGAAGGAGCCACCTTCCCGCTTCCCTGGCTCCAGGATCCTTCCCTGCTCCGTAATTGAATTAACGAGCGTCTCAAACCCACTGTGCCCACTCCAATCCATCCCTTCAAGGAAGCGGCTCCAGCCAGTGGGATGTTTTATGCACCAGCCGCTTCCAGCTGGGAATGGCCGGCTCAGCTCCCTGGGATCGAGGGGACGGAGGAGCAGCTCCTTCACCTGCAGCTCCCGGGGTTTGCCTCGTGCTCCGGCTGCTCCGGGATGAGGCTGGGATGGGAGAGGGGCTCTGGGAATTGGCTCTGGGCTGGGAGCAGCTGCTCCCCGTGTCCCGGCTCCAGGCGGTTATCCCGGCCCCAGGCAATTATCCCGGCTCCAGGTGATTATCCCGGCTCCGGCAGCGGGACGCGCTCCGCAGGGATGTGCGCACGGGAGAGGCACCGGGCTCGGATTCTTTGGAATTACAGCAAAGCAGCGCTTTGGGGGTTGGATCCCCCCCCAGATCAGCGCTGTTTTCCTTCTAGGAAAAGAGGATAACTCCATTCCTAAAGGAAAAGCTGGAATTCTCCCGTTTGGGTCGGCCGTGGCTGTGCCAAACCCCAGCTGGAAATTGCTGAGCGGGGAGGGGGGAGGGAAACAATAGTGAGTTAATTGGGAATTAATGAGAAGGAATTAATTGTGCCCTGATCGATGCATTAATCGAGTTCTGCTGGATGGGGGTGACTGGGCTGAGGTCGGACAGCTTTGATTTTGGGATCAATTCGGGAGCAGGGGGTAAATAATTCCTATTTATTTAACAAATAAAATTTATATTATTATTACCGCTCCCATCCATGCCCTTTCCCGTGGGATGCTCTTTTCCAACCGAGCCAAACGAGGCTCCTCCCCCCTTCTGATTCCAGCCGGGTCCCGTTGCTCTCCCCTGCTGTCCCTTTTCCCCTTTTTGCCAAGGTTACGGACTGCGAGCGCCGGGCATTGATTTTCCCGACGGGAATCGATGCCGGGAGTTCGGGTGAGTTTTAATTCCCGCTCCCGAGGCGTCTGCTCGGGGTGAAACGCTTGGATTTCACTCCTTAAACACAGCAAGGGTTGGATTAAAGCAGTGATTAAACACTTCCAAGGTGGGGATGTGGCTAAAATTAAGGATTGATAAATCCCAGGATTTCTGAGGCTGATCCGGGCCGGTTCTGCCACCTCAAAAATCTCATTTGCCAACACCTGGAGCTCTGGAATTTGGAAAACAGGGAGAGGACAGACCCAAAATAAAGGTGTATAAGACAAATCTCAACAGAGCAGAGCGACCTCCTCGGATTTTTCCGTGTTCCATCCAGCTGGGAGAGCTGGAATGACGGGAAAAACACCGCCACGCCTCTGGAATAACCTTGAGTGTTAAGGAAAATCGATATTAGCCCCAAAATAAACAGAAATAGGTGGGAGCGGAACACCTGAAAATGAAGATTTGCAACGGCAGCTGCAGGGAGGTGACTCCAGAGCCTCCCTTTGGCGTTATTTTTTGGGATATTTTTAGGAATATGCCAAGAGCCAGGCCTGGAAAGCCCAGGTGTCCGGGAGGCTGCACTTCCCCTTCGTGCCGAGCTCTGGAGCCCGGGAAAGGATGGATTTCCTCAGGGGAATGTTTTCCAAGCCGAATTCCTGTTTCTGGGGACATCCAGAGCCCCCGGAGCAGCCCCTGGAGCAATGGATTGGTTCGATAGGAAATCTGTGCCCGGAATCCGAGCGGGGCTGATTTTTGAGGAGCAGCTCCCAGAGGAAGCGAGGGTTTGGTTTGGGTTCTTTTTAACGGGAGGAACGAAGGGTCGGGGCTTGGATTTCCGGATTTTCCAGAGGTTTTCCCAAATGGACGCAGGCCAGGGCAGAGTTTGGGATTTCATGGAGCCATCAGGGCACTTCACAGGCTTTAAATATTTAAATTTTGCTCCAGACCCCGGAGGCTTTGGCTCTTTTCCCACTCCATAACATTTTCCGGAGCCTCATCCATCGCTGCCATCCTTTTGTTCCCGATCCCTGCTCGCGTTCCCGGTGAGGATTCCTCCCTGTCCCGGATCCGTTGCCTCACCAGCCAAAGGTCAGCGGAAAACCACCCCCCCCCCCCCCCTTCCCGGGGAGTCGTTTTTGGGGGGATTTGCCTGAATTCAGGTGGTTCGTGGGAGACCCCAACCCCGTCTCCATGGGCACGTCGGGGTCGGACCCGTTTTCCAAGTGGGATAATTGCCTCCCGATCCAGGGCAGGCTCCCCCCTCCCTGTGGCTCCTCGGGGATGCAGGGAACATTAAAAGGGAATGAGATATTGATGAGGATGGGCCAGCGGGCTCTGCCCGGGATGATGGATTCGCTCGGAGACGTTATCCGAGTCTCGGCTGGATGGGAAACGTCTCCCTGTGGAAAAGGGACCTGCAGGGAGCAGCCGGAGCCTCCCCGAGATCCAGGAATGGTGCCTGAGATCCAGGAATGCTCCCTGAGCAGCAGAAATTCCCCCTGAGATCCAGGAATGCTCCCGGAGATCCAGGAATGCTCCCTGAGGAGCAGATGGATCTTTGCAGGTGGGACACGGCCAACGAGGCATCCCTGGAAAATCCGGGAGGCGGAGAGGAGCGAGTCCCACCGGCAGGAGGAAATTCCTGCTGCGTCTCCCTAAATTTGGAATTAGAAAGCAGGGACGCGTCCGCCAACCATTCCCGGCACAAAGGGATGTCGGGAATAGCACGGACAACAGAACAGCGCCCGGGGGATCGGGATCGCATCCCATGGAGAGGCAATCCCAGGTGGATCCCGCGTGACGCCCCAACTCCTCCGGCCCCTCCCGCCTCTCCCGCGGGAATCTCTTACCCAGGAAGGCGCCGAGGGCCAGGGAAGCTTGGATGAATCCAGCGGTGCCTCCCATCCTGCGCCGGGTCCTGCGGAGCCTCTACGGGCGCGGGGGGACGGCGGCCCTGGGGGGGACACGCGGCGGGGTCAGCCGGGCTCGCGGGGCCCGGGATATTCCATGGCTCTGCGATTCCAGAGGCTCCGGAGCCCAGCTGTGCCTCCCCGCTGGCCACGGGCCCGAGGGAGAGTCACTCCGGGGCAAAATTCCAGCCGTGCCCGGAGGAGCGGGAGCGGCTCAAGGGGCTCTTTTTTCTCCCCGCCGGGACAAAGCTGGATGGGGAATTGTTGTCCCTCTTCCCTTGCTATCCGCTGTTCTCCCTCCCTCCTCCTCCAAAAGCGCTCCTTTCCCAGCGTTTTTGGTGGAATATTGGTGGGGGGTGAGGAGGGAGAAATAATTTGGGGTTTTTTTGTGAAAATAACAAAGATCTCGGGAAGAAATTCTCGGCTGGGGAGGGTGGGGATTCCCTGGCACAGGCCGTGGATTCTCCATCCCTGGGAGTGCCCAAGGCCGGGTTGGACGGGGCTTGGAGCAACCTGGGATAGTGGGAGGTGTCCCCGCCCACGGCAGGGGTGGGACAGGATGGGCTTTAAGGTCCCTTCCAACCCCAAAATCAGCCTGGGATCCTGGGATTCTGTGACAAAGGAATCTTTGATTGGAACTCTTTCAGTGCCAGCCCCAAGTCTCTTTTCCTGGAGAAGTTGGGGGGCCCAGTTTATCTCCAGGTGCTGCTTCCCAAATTGTGGAGCACGGAGCAGGGAATGCGGGAAGGAGCGGCCGCACAGGGCCAGGCCCTTCCCTGCTTTCCTGTGAAATTCAAGGCGTTTGAATCCTTAATTAAGGGATAAGGACATTCCAGGGCATTTCCTGATGCTGTGGGATCGGTTAGGAGGTGCAGCAGAGCTTCCCAATCTCCTCCACAGCCTCCTGCCTTCCAAGATCTCCCAGGAATTCAACCTCCCCCCCACCCAATCCCTGAACCCTCCGTGGGAGCAGCTCCAGCACACGCACCCCTTCCCACGGAACTCCAGCTGGGATATCGGGCTGGTTTATCCCTCTTTGTGGACAAACCCTTTGGAAACGCTGCTCGGAGCCGCCCCCCCCGCCCCAGCCCGGCATGGCCTCATCTTCCCGGTGCCATCCCAAATCCACGCCCCACGGAGGAGCCGCTGCCAAGAGCTCCTGGGCTGCTCCTGCTGCTCATCCCCCTGCTCCAGCTGGTGCTGCTTCCACTGCTCTCCCTGCCCATCTGTCCTCTCCCGAGCCCCTCGGAGCAGGGATTAGCCCCCATCCCATGGGATGCTCCACAACCCCTCATTACCAGCAGCCCTTGAACTGCACCTGAGCAAACAGAGCGAGCCCGGCTCCGCTTCCCGACCCTCTCCAGGGGCCCTTCCCGCCTGGAAAAACCACCTGGCCTCTTTGTGTCCTCACCCGGAGAGAGAAGCTTTTGCTACCAGCATCCCAAATCCTTGGTTTTTATCCCGCCTGGCTGGGAGGGTTGGATCCCAGCGAGCTCAAGCTTTGCTTGGATTTTATTCCCTTCCAGGCCCCGGGATAAAGCTGGAGCTTCCTTATCCCGCCCGGCCGGGCAGGGAGAGAGGGACCCTCGGCACAGGGAAGTGGCAGCTCCTGGTGGGAGAAGCAGGAGCTGTGTCAGGGGTAGGGAATTTTGGGGATGAAGCGGGGCGGGAGTCGCTCCCACGCGGAAGCCGCTCCGCGCCGCTCATTCCAGCGGCCCTGGAGCGGGTCGGTCACATGGAATCACTTGATGGCAACGGGAATCCTGCCCCAAACAGCGCCCGGAGCCAACAGTGCCCCTTTGTTCCCCTGCCCTCTCCCTCCGCTCCCGGGGACAAGGAGCGGCTTTGAGCCGGGACGGGGCTGTGGGATTGCGGGAGATGCCGGCCCCGCGCCCGTTCGGGACGCGGCTTTTCCAAGGCTCTGCCGTTCGCTTTCCTTGGGGTTTGGGAGAGGCCGGGAGCGGCCAAGCCGTTCCCGCACCGGCGGCAGCAAAGTGAAGGCGGGGAGTTCTTGCTCCGGCGCTTCCAGCCCCGTTTTCCGAGGATGAATCCTCTGGCTGAGCCCCGGGAAGGCTGGGAAGGCTCCGGCTGCAGCTTCGCTTGCTTTGTTCACCTTCCCTCACACTTTTGAAACAAACGGGAAAGAGGATGGGAAAGCTGGATTGTGTTATTTTTCGGGATGGTTTGGGTGGGAAGGGACCTTAAAGCTCATCCAGGTGGGCAGGGACACCTTCCACTATCCCAGGCTGCTCCAAGCCCCGTCCAACCTGGCCTTGGACACTTCCAGGGATGGGGCAGCCACAGCTTCTCTGGGCACCCTGTGCCAGGGCCTCCCCACCCTCACAGGGAGGAATTCCTTCCCAAATATCCCATCTAAACCCACTCTGGCAGTTTCAATCCCGTTCCTGAGGAGGTCGGGATTGGGACCGCCCTCCCTCCTGGGGCTGGAGGCTCCTCCAGGCAGCTCCTGCCCCTCTGGCATTCCCTGGATTTATGGGCACTTCGCACTTTGTGCTTTGTTCGAGTGAGAGCAAATTCCATCCCGCCTCTCCCACAAACACGGGACGGTCCCGAGGGCTGGGATCTGCTCGGGACGAGAGAAGGAATTGCCGTGATCCCCTTTCCATGGGGATACAACCACAGCATCCCCTCCCTCCATCCTTCCCTGCAGCCAGGCAAAGCTGGGATGGTTCCCAGACCGAGCCGGCTGGGATTATTTCGTTATTGGCCGATTCATTATTTACGCTGCAAACCGCGGCTCCCATCCCGCTCCTGCCGCTTCCCTCTTCCCACCCCGCTCTCCCCATCTGCTCCCATCCCTTTGAGTCACCGCGTTTTCCCTCCCCGCTCCCTCCTGTCCGTCCCTCCACCCTTTTCAGATCCGCCCCCTCCCGGGTTGTTGTTCCCGGAACGCTCCGGGAAGTGGGAACAGCGAAGGTGGGATGTGCTGAGGTGGCTCCTGGGGCGCGCAGGGAGGGAGGTGCTGCCGCTTCCCTGTTTTTTCCCGTTTTGAATCCAGCCCCAAGCCCATCCCGTGCTTTAACTCGGGAAAAAATCCGGGATGTGAGAGCCGGGAGCAGCTCCAGGCACTGTAGGACGTAAGGGAGGAACAGGAATTTCCATCGGCGCTGGATTTGTTTGCAATCCTATGAGATAATCCCCTCGGATCCCGTTTTCCATGTTCCCCGTTCCTCAGGGCCACCCCCGGATTGTGCCCGAGGGGCTCCTGGGCTGCGCCGGGACCCCGGGAGCGTCTCCGGATCCCGGATCCCGCCCTCGGCCTGGGATACGCGTGGGATATTCAGTCCTGCCCTCGTCCCTGATTAGGGAAGGGCCGCGGGGAGCTGTTTTCCCCCCTCTTCCCGGGATATTCTGACAGCCACCCGAGAGCCTTCTGTTGTCCTGAAAGGGGATCTGTCATCCCGCTAATGGAGGCTGTCACCGATCCCTCCCGGAGCGAGGATGGGCTCGGTGGAAAACACCGCATTATCCCTTTCCTCCGGAGCCCCTGGGAGCCGGGATTGATCCATTACCGGGCAGGGAGAGGCTGAGGAGCGCTGAGCCCCCGGGAGAGGAGGCACCGCCTGGAACGGCACCCGCAGCTCCAGCTCTGCATCCCACGGAGGAGGCGACTCCAGCAGGGATTTGGGGTGGATTTTGGCCGGAGAAGGGCTCTGGCAGGAGAGGACGCGTCCAGAACTATCCATTACCTGGATAAACCAGTGTAATCCCACCTCCTGTGAGAGGAGCATTTGGGAATAAGTGGGGCAGCTCCTCGTGCTGCAGCATTCCCTAGGGAAGGACGGCTCCGGAGGGTGGCCCGGGCCGGGATCCCTCCTGTGCTGCGCCTCTTTTATCTGGGATCGTGGCTAAAGCTGGAAAGGGCAGGCTTTTGATGTTCCCTGGATTTTGTCTTGCAGAACATTCCCGAGGCTGGGGACATCGTGTCCATCCCGGCCCGGCGTGGCTCAGTGAGGCACAAACGGGGTCATTTCCACGGATCTGTCCTCTGGAAAACTTCCCGTGCTCAGGGATGGATTTGGAGGCAAACTTTGGATTCTGCCTTCCCAGAGACCCTTCCGGCGGGTCCTGCGTCCCTCCCTCCTGCCCAGGTGGGTTTGGATCGCCCTTGGAGCGTTGGAAAAATCCCGAAGGCTCTTGCTCTGCCTTTGGGAAAAATCTGGGCTACCAGCAGCACCTCCCTGTCCCTGTCCCTGTCCCTGTCCCTGTCCCTGTCCCTGTCCCTGTCCCTGTCCCTGTCCCATTCCCTCTCCCTGTCCCATTCCCTGTCCCTGTCCCTGTCCCTGTCCCTGTCCTGTCCCTGTCCACGNCCGGAGGGAGGGGACAGGGAGGGGACAGGGAGGGGACAGCGCGGGCAGTGGCCGGGGGGAGCCGTCCCCGGCTGGGGGGAGCAGATGGTGCTCACAGCCCGCGCTCCTTCCCCGCTGCGCCCGGAGCCGGGATCCGCTCCAATCCACACGGATTTGCCCTTTCCCGGTGGGCTGGGGGTGGCACGGGCTCTGTGTCCCCCCAGTCCCCTGAGGGGACACCCCTGGGCCGGGAGGTTGTGCCCAGGTTGGGGGGATGAACACAGGGAATGTCTCCATTCCATCTGTTCCCGGTGTTCCCGGCGTTCCCGGTGTTCCAAGCTCGGAGCTGCTGCCGGTTTGGGATGCCCCATCCCGGCCGAGCTGTGGCCTTTGTGTCCCTGTCCCTGCCCCGCCAACCTGAAATTTTTGTGCTTTTAGGGCGGAAATGGAGCAGCAAAATTCCCCTCCCGACCCGCCCCGCTCCTGCCGGGAGGAAAACCGGTTGGAATTTTTGGGACGCTCCTGGGATGTTATTCGGGATTGGTTTTGTTTGGCTCTGGTCCCTCGGGACGCTGCAGGCGACGTCCGGAGCGACTCCGAATCGCCAAATCCATGGAAATTAAAGCGCTTTTCCCTTTGACTTGGAGCATCCAGCGCCACCCCTGTGCGGAGCAGACCCAAGTCCAAGACTGGCCCTAATTAATTTTTTTTCCGGGAATTCAGCAGGGTTTAGGATTTGGGTGGAGCGCCAGAGCCCTGCGTGTGTGGGATGGCGCCTAAATCCCCTGGGCGCTGCCTTCCCGGGGGGGGGAAATGCTGGGAATGCCTGCTGGGGATGGGATGGGATGGGATGAGCCGGATGCTCTCACCCTGCACCAACCCCCTGGCTCCATCAGTGTCTTACATCGATAATCTCAAACCGATAATCATCGATTTATTTAATTGTAACGGCACTGGCTCGATAAGGATCGATATTCGAGGTCCGGCTTCGCGCGGGGACACAAAGAGCCGGGCCGGTCCCTCTCCTCCTGGCGGGAGCGGCTCTGATGAGATCCCAGCAGGATCCAGGACGGGCTCCAGCCGCTCCCAGTTTTCCCTGGGCCCGCTGAGCGCTTTCCCGGGATAATTGGCCGGAGCGCCGCGGGTCGCAGCCCCTCTTTGTGAGGATCGGGGGCAGTTCCCTCTCGGTCCGGCCCCGGCCGGGCGAACCCTCCCTTTGTGCGGGAGACAAAGCCGGGATCCGCCTTTGGGCCGGGACACGGGAAAGGGGGAGTGGGCGGGGTGGGCTTGGGGGTAGAGAAGGGTTGTAAAAATAAAGGGGGATTTTATCAGCAGTGGGATTTTCCTGCTCCTCTGCCTGAATTTTCTATCTGAGCTTTGCAGTGAGTGGGTTTCCTATTATTATTATTATTATT
>VZRJ01007734.1:0-33361 GCA_013397565.1 Ptilonorhynchus violaceus
AGCTTGCCCTTGGAATCCTAGGGCACTTTCTGTGTGTGTTTTTGTGCTGCTTTTTCACCGCCTTTTTCACCTCCTTTTTCACCTTTTTAACCTTCGGCTGAGGCCGCGGCCAGGGGCCCTCAAGATGGCGCCAGGGAGCCCCCCAGGGCAGCCGTGAGGGGCGGCAGAGGGTGGATTTTGCCCGAGCGAGCGGCGGGGGAAGGGGCGGGGAGAAGGGTCTGCGGTGGGAGGGGAAGGCAGAAAGCCGCTGGCTCTCTGGCATACGGCTGGCAGAGTGGCAATTGCTGGCTCCCGCAGCTGCTTTCAGGGCTGTGGCATGCGGAGGTGCCGGGTTCTGCTGTGGTAGCTTGTCCGCCTCATCCGTTTCTACGAATTATCCCAGATGCGAGTGCGACACCCACGCCCGTGTCCCTTTTAGCCCTCAGGCTCCCCAAACACCCGCTTTACTCCCTTCTTGGCCGCCTGGGTGATACAGTGTACTGAGAGTCTTCTGTCTCCTTTGCCTTCGTGCTACAGAAAGGATCGTGGGTGGCAATGCAGAGAGCAGACCCACAGCTTTCTTAACTCTTCAAAAAACATTGTTTAGCAAGAGCAGCTCAATAGACAATGGCTGGCTGGAACAGGGGCACCCCTCAGCTGCCTGCTGCCAAGGAATGGGAAAGGCTATTTGGCATCTTGCCTGTTAACAAAATGTGTGGGCTTTCCACCGTGAGGGTCTCTAGCCTGGAAAGGGAGGCATGGCAGGGGGCCTTTACTCTGTGTCCAGGTTGAACTCAGGGAAAAGGCCCAGCAGCTGCAAGAGATGTTTGCAGCACTGATACCTAAGGATATCTGCCTCCCTGAACAACCAGCTCACCCCAGGACCTTGGGACTTGTATTCCACGACCCCTTCCATCTCTGCTGTGAGGCGGCCATTGCTGGGAATGCAGAAGGTAAAGGCACTGAACAGTAAAATGACACCCCCAAAATACAATAGGCAGAAAAAGAAATTTGAGTCTTCTGCATGTCAGGCACAGGATGAACACTAAAAAGCACTGGATTCTACTCTCCCAGCCTGGACATATAGAAAAGCCAAAGTAATCTTTGTCACCTCAGACAGGGAGTCAAGGCAGATACACAGCAGCTATAGATAGAAAGAAGAGTAAGAATGATTGGGCACAGTAGATTTTATTAGCAATGTTTGTAGGCTAGTAATTTTTGCACAGCCGTGATAATTTCTACCCCAAAAGGTGGTTCTGTCCCCAAATCCTTCTATTCCAGACAAAAGAGGGCTGGGGTCACTGCCATGAAAAACATGATTCATCTCTAGACTTAGCCAGAAGACAATTCCCTGACCAGAATTGTCTGTTTTCAAGGTGGAAATGGATCATCTGTTCATGCTTCATTTAAAAACAGAAACTTGTCACTGAAATAAATTTCTGTGGCTTTAATTGGCCACAGACACAGCCCTTGAATATAATTGTGTTAAACCACAAAACAGTCTCCATTTTACCAGTAAATTATCAGTAAATAAATCAGGGCAGCTGCAGCATCAAGAGACAAAGTGAGGAGATAGATACCTGCTTTTCTGTCTAGACCTTTCTGTGACTTGCCAGAGGGTTGCAAGATCTAAGAGTGGCACTGGAATCTTTCCAGAAGCAGCTGCTGGAGGTAGCAAGCTAATGGTGTCCGTCCCCTGCACTACACCTATAGTGTTATCCATGGGGTAGGCAAAGGGTGAAACTCAGTCTTCCCCACTTCTTAATGGACAAGACACCCTGCAAAAGATGTGTTCATGGCACTTACAAACGGTCCATGGCACCTAGAAAGAAATTCCTGCTCATCTGCTTGACTCTAGAACAGCTATGCACTTTCTACACAATGCTGTCTCTCATGTTCCCCACACACATCCTGCTTTCACTCCTTTTATACTTGTGCAAGGTGTGCACAAAGCAAGGAGCCGAACTATCCGTATCAACTAATGGTAATTAAATATTTGCACTCATTATTGTCTGTTTGCATCACACAGGAGAAAGTGTAGAGCAGTGGGATCTCAGGATTTACATGAGACATGCAGCTTATTGACATCTAAATGTTCTTCAACTTTGCCTTGTTTTGCAGTGGCAGTTTTCTGGCATTAGCTCATTTCCTGTGAGCTACTGTTTAGAGAAAAGGAGCAAATCAAAACAGCAATTTGGATCACGACTCATCCTGATCTCAAACTCCTTTGCCTCTCTCTGAAAGTTCAGAGAACTGGGAAAGTCCCAGGCCTCTAAGGGGATGGAAAGCCTGACACCTACGATGCAAAGCCAACTCATCACACGTATTTCCTTTACTGAAAATATGAATAGAGAGATCATTGAAGAAACTGATTTTGGTCAGGGACAATAAATGTGTTTAAAGCATGATTACAAGTAAACAAAATTCAGTTAAAGGCTTAACATTAGACTGTACAAAACACACTTCTAGACAGGTGGAACTTTCCCTTTCTAAAACTGGAAAAATCACGGTCTGTGTCTCAGTGGGGGAAAAAGCACCATGACCAGATCTTACTGGCAAAACTGCGTGGGGAAACAAAACCGTATTAGCCCTTTGCAACAAACTGCAACAGGTAAAATTGACTTCGTATCTCATTTAATGAAGCTACAAAGGCAATCTGACAAATAACCCATACATCACTCAAGGACACACAAAAGTTTAGAAGAATTCAACAACTCTGTTTTTCTAAATGAAGCAATTGCCCCCAAATTTGTCTTACGATCCACTGACATCTGCCTCCTTCACTGATTAGTAAAGATCAGGTCTTAAGACTACAAGCCCGGGGTCCTTCACAAACTACCTCCTTCCTGGCATTTCAGGCACTGAGGAAACCAGTGCCAGTTCTGTGGGCTGAATCCCTCCCTGAGCCACAAGCCTGCTGCATGTGAAGTAGAAAGCACTGTCACCACACACCAGTGCTGTGCTTCGTGAAAATGCAAAGCTCAACTCAAGCTTGCAGTGAAGAGGCAACTGCTGCAGTTAGCAGAGATAGTGGGTAGAAAGAAGAAATAGAGACTTCTCTGGATGGAAAATTTGAACTCTGGAAGGAAAATGTAAAATTTCGATTTTAATTTAAAGCCTTCTATGAGTAGCCTACTCAGTAAAGCATAGTATTGTTCTTTTCATAAGAAGTGCTCTTTCCAAGGCCTGCCTAGCTCTGTTTTTACCAGACTCAGAGTGCTATTAAATGGGCTGGGCACAGGCTGTCAGCTCCAAGAGCCAATGCTGGGACAGTTCCAGAAGTGCAGTTTTCCCAGGAGAGGTGGTGATTGAAGCTGCCCAGCACAACCCGTGTCCGCTGCAGAACACCATGTGGGCAGCACAAAAGCACCACGTGCTCTCTTGGAATACCCCAAGGGGGCCTCTGAGCAGATGGACAGTGCAAGCACCACAGCTCAGCTGTGGAAATGAGGCTTGTATGGAAAGGACCTCAAAGATCATCTAGTTACAACCCCCCTGCCATGGGCAGGGACACCTTCCACTAGACCAGGTTGCTTCAAGCCTCATCCAGCCTGGCCTTGAACCCTTCCAGGGATGGGGCATCCACAACTTCCCACCTGCACCACAGCTGGCATAGCTGTGAATTTATTGTGCTTCTGCAGCTTCCTGGTCAGCCTGGAACCTCCCTGGCAGCCATGGTCCCTAAGCCCATGCAAGCTGAAACAACAGGGATGCAGGTGAGGGAGTGCACCCATCTCTCGTTTTCCTTGAACAGATGAATTGCATGACAAATGTCCCAAGGCACGAAAGCATATTGCTCCTCACACAGACTGACTGTGAGACAGTTCAGATGAATTAAACCACGGGTCTGTGACCACTGGGTCACACCTTCACATGGAAATTTCAGGTCAACAAGACAAGGAAATTCTATGTCCATAATATAGGAAATGCATTCTTGACCAAAAGGGAAGTGTGTAATCTTGTTCAAAAGTAATTTTTCTTCCTCTACACCATTATTTCAGACTGTGTGGAGACAACTTGTTTAAACAAGGGAGTCTACTTTTTCTGTCAAAAACATTAACACTTGTCTGCTTCCCACTTGGAAATTACTCAAGGAAGCGGGTTGTTTTTTTTTATTTTCGCAATGGCAATAAAGTATTGTCTATCTCCTAAAATATTAACAGGCTGTCAACTCTATCAAATCTTCAGACTTTCTGATCTTCAACTTCCCAGAAAGTCCACAGGGTGTCTACTTACCTTATGTAAAAATGGATTTCAGTCAGAAGGATGGGATATTTAACAAAGCATGGTATTCCTTACTGTATTACTCAGTCCCTAGAGACATCTAAAATAATTTTTAAAAAAAAAACAAATGCAGCTGGTGTACTCAAAGGAACCCTGGGATCTGAGAAAACACACCTGTCTTTGAGAACACATCATTCTTCAAGCAGCCTGCTCCCATTGTGGTACCAGACTCTCTGCTGGCCAAAAAACTCACCCCTCCTTTCCCAGTCCTATAGATCACTTACCCATTTCCCTCCTGCCTTTCTTGCCTCCAGCTGGGTACACAAATTGTCTTTCCAGTACATAGTCCCACTGGAGAAAGCAATGTTGCTCCAATTAAATTCAGGAATAAGTAACCTTACTAGCCAATTCTTCTGTACAGCCCAAATATAAGGAGTACTTCAAGTGGAATGTGTTCATGACAAAACGAGTCACGAAAGAAAACACTGACTATGTTAGTTGCAATTTTGAAAGCATAGGAAAGACAAAGCCTATTCTTCCCTGCTATTCTGAGGTTGCTGGTCCAGAATGCTGCTATTGCTTTCCACAAGGCATCTAAGAGGCACCTTTTTTAGTGGACTGTGCACTTTGTGGGTACCCACATGGCACTTAAATCTTTGGAAAATCGGCATGGCAGCAATGCACTGAGGACATGTAGGAAGTCCAGTCATGGACTTTGTGGTTCCTTTCTGCAGCTGGAAGTGCTGGTGCTGGGTTATCTAGATGGGACACGAAGGTCACAGGCTCACCATCTCTGGGAAGTCCCAGGACACATGGTGGTAGGAACAAATCCATTTGAGAAAACCCAAAGGAGATATTAGAATAAGTGGGTAAAGTCAAGGAAGAATTATCAGACCAGCCACGTCCTTCTCATTTTCCTAATAATGCATATGAAACATCTGCTAGAATACCCAGCATTGCTGAAAAGGCACCACAGTTGCAGTGAAAGACAGCTTCTTGAACTCAGATATCCAAGCTGAAGGAAAAATCGAAGAAGAGTATTCCAAGGCTTCTTTTAAAACAGCAAGAAGTATTGCATAAAAAAAAAATCCCCTGGACAGTAAGATTACAATGAGGAACATTAACATCTGCATCTTGCTTCAGCTTGTGTTAAATTTCAGGATAGCTCATGGAAACCACCAATGGCTGCTCTACAACAGCCCTGAGAGCAAGGAAAAGGAGCTCACTGACTGGGTAAAACTGCAGACTGCTCCTGGCCCTGTGCATCTCAAAGTATGTTGTGGAGTGGAAAATCTTGTTCCCCTAGAAGGAAACAGTTTTTAAAAAAACCACCAAGAGAGAACTATGTCGTTTGCCTGGTTATTTGAGACCTTCCACATTTCCAAAGGAGAGAAATTCCAGAGCTGCCGGTTATGAGGAACTCTTCTCCTTGTATTTCTGGTAAGCATCCAGTATCTCCTTGACAACACTTGGATCATCAAGTGTGGTGATATCTCCCATGTTGCTTGATTGTTCAGTAACTACTTTCCTCAGCAGCCTTCTCATGATCTTCCCTGATCGGGTTTTAGGGAGACGCTTTACCACCTGCAAAGAAAGGAAAGACACGCCTTTAGTAGAACTTGAGTCCTGCTGGAAACCACAAGGAAACCTGGCTGAACTATCCTACGCCTGGCACACTATTTCATGGCACAGCTCCTTTGAGGCTCCTGGGAAACAGATCATCGAGCACACTAGGTTATGTCCAAGGAAAGGAGTGTCACTAGGATCAATTCCTTGTGTGATACATTTTATTCTTATTTTAAGTGGGCTTTGTTCCCCATTGCCATGTCCAGGCTGGGTGCTGCAGGATGTACAGCTCTTTTGGGAATCAGGTCCTGAATATGCTGTTAACTGTTGAAATCTAATTACACATGAAAACTCTGGCATTAATGGTGACACAGACCTCAGTGCATTACCAGCACAGACAGAAATAGATATATTCCCTTTTATAGGGCAGAAATATAAAGCAACATGATTCTGCACATCAGCTGCAGGGTCTCCTACTCAAGGGATATCTCCTGCCTGCTGATGTTTCTCTCTGCCTGGTATCTGTCAGCCTACACACCTTCCTTCATAACCAGAACAATGTTAAATGCCTTGGCTATGCCTCCTGGGAAGGACTTCACAGCAAATTCAAAGGCTTTTTGAGCCTGGTGAAGAGTTCTCAGGGACTGAACAGAGATGCCCAATGGTCTCATATTTTGCTACATGATCAGGCCAGTAGGCTACAAAACTCTGTAACATTAACTGACATGCAAGGAAAGAGCTATGAGACTTCTCTGCAGGACTTCCCCAAAACACAGGGAAATGAAGGCATTCCCTCGCACACCTGCAAGGAAGCTTCTCCGATCCATTGAGGATATCTTGGGCTGTTCCAAATTGAAGGAGACAGCCTTGCCTGCTCCTGTTGTATTCTGTTACCTGTGCCTTGGTGTCCACCTTACAAGCATGGGGCTAAAGCAGAGCCCCTCAAAGAAGTGGCCTGGTCACTGCCTCCAAGAAGAGGGAAATGGATGCAGGCTTGGGGGACAGCTAAGGGGCAGCTTTGTGAACTCTCTCCTAAAATACAAAGAGAGCTGCTGAAAGCTGAGGAAGCTTGAGACAGAGCCTGGAGCTATCAGTGCTTCCAGGGCCAGGCTGAACAGCTGCCTGTTGTGCAACAGAAACAGCCAGTGCTTTGAGATCTGAGGCTGATGCTAATTATCAGTGCAAACTAGCTGGGCAGTGTGTCACTGCCTCTCCGTGCCTCTCTCACACACAGACAGATCACTGCACCTGCCCTCCCCTTCCTAGGATCCCTCCAGCCAGTTCTGTTCTCCTGCTTCTTTATCCTGCCAGAGGAGGACAACAGCAGCAGTGCAGGCAGGACGGTGAGGGTTGCTTGATGTGACCATTTCCTGCTGCTGGTACCAGTTTCAGTCTTCCACTTACCAGGATGTGGTCAGGCACAGCATACTTTGCTATCTTGGAAGCCACTATGGTTTTGAGCTCTTCTTTGATATGGTCGACATGAGCTGTCTGCTCCTTTAGCACTATGAAAGCAAAGGCACCTGGAAGACCAATGAGCAGAAGCCACAAACTTCATATTAGATACTGGCTGGCAAGACCAGGGATGCTTATTCCAACGCCAAGGAAAGTTTCAAATCATTCCTATGCATGTTCTAGGGACTGACATGAAAACCATTGATCTTGCTTACAAAAGCAAGTCAGACTCCAGCCCTCAAATGATGGCCCAGCCTTTTCTTGGCACCTCTGACTGATCTCAGTGACGATGACCAGTCAACATAAATTACCAAGGTGTCATTGGGATCAAAAGCTGGCCAATGCAAATCAGCTATTCCAAATCAGCTATTCCCATTCTGTTCAAAGGACATCTCTAAGCACAATCCTTTAAAAGGAAGCTCTACCATACACATAAACACTATGTATGAAAACAGTTTAGGGACTAACACCCAGGTTAGGAACAAGTAGCTATTTTCAGGGCTATCCTTGTCTCTTGGGGCTGCAATGCCAGTCAGCCTAAGGATAACTGCCCTCCCATTCCCTAAGCATCTCCTAACATGTAGCCTGGGTTAGAATTTAAGGGAAGTATATGTAGATGTCATGTCAGGACACTGCTTTTCACATACCTTCTCCTTTGATCTTATGTGGATACCCAACCACAGCTGTCTCAGGGACCTCAGGGTGATTGGCCTTCACAAAAAGTGAAACAAAAATACACAAATCATACCTGCTTCAAGCCCTGCAGAATTTGTGCCAGTTGCTCTACGAACGAAACACCTTGCCATATCTCGCTCTCCCCTTGACAGATCCTGCTGCCAGCACAACAGGAAAGCTGGATGCTGACTTTCTACTGCATGGTCAGCTGGTGCCCATGGCCACAGCCACGTCTCAGGGAGTAGCCCTGTACTGGCCCTGCTTTTATACACATAAGTAAGTACTCTTACACCCAGTGCTAAGCCCACTGCACACCAAGCTGAATTTGCAACAGGTGGAAAGCTGCTTTCTCCCTCCTTCTGCATGACTTAGTCCCAAGTGGTGACTGGCCACAGCCAAATCACAAGCAAACCCAGTCTTGCAATGATCAGTGCTACAGGGGACTGTGGCCAGCACAGGTAAAAAGTGAAGCTGCCAGCGTCACAGTCCACATTGGATTGGTGTTTGTAAGTGCCCAAAGCACACCAGAAGGAAGAAAGAATCAGATTTCTTCATTCCCTAACCCAAATGCCTTTTGGTTATTATGCTACACAACAGTCATTACTTCTGTTGCACTTCAGAGTTTAATTTAACATTCTTCTGCAGTAAGATGACAGTTTGGGTGCACAGACCAGAAGAAACCACAAATCTGCATCCCACACCAAAGAATGGATTATGTTATCTTAAATTAGATTAAAATATGAAAGAAAACATCATAGAGCAATTTAGGCATATAAATATATTTGCATATACAAGTGCATACACATACATAGATTATGAGAGGAACTGGATCCTATAACTATGATCAGAAACTTGCACAGACAAAAGAATTACTCACAGAGGAGAAAGTAGGATCCTGTGTTCCATGGAAACACAGCTCAGGTTCATCAGATGTTACATTTAAGTGCCATTTGCAGGCAAGGCACATAACATAGAAATAAATATACAGGTCAAGCTCTAAATATAAAGACTCTGAGGACTTTTTGTTTTCAATTCCCTGAGCTAATATGATTTTCTCTCAAAATGACAGGCTAGCTTTGCAGCTGACATAAATCAAGGTTGCTTTATATTTAACACTGCTGAATTCTCAGGCATACTGAACTAGTTTAGAGTAGCAAGAACCACAGGTTTAGGAAGGAGGGGTCAAGTGTTAGCAGAGGGGAAGGAAGAAACAGGAGGGAAACTTATGGAATGTCCACCAGCATCCAAAATGACAACTGCAGCAGTAAAACATCACTGAGAGGAAACAGCTCTGAGAGTTCAACTGCAGGGACTGCCCACAGTGTGACTCCTCTTTCACTTGCTCATTTGTTGTCTCCTCAGTAAGGAAGCTGTTTCCTCTTGCACATTTGCTATTCATTGTGCATCAAGCTGTGTCTGTGCAGGGCAGGGGTTTGAAGGCAAGAGAAAAAGCTGCTTTGAAAGGGTCACCCTACCCCACAGATACACCCTCTTGAGGGACCTCTACCTGCTTGGAGCTTACCATTGCATCTTCTATTTCTGCCGTCCCAAGCCTGTGTCCACTTATGTTAATGATATCATCCATGCGCCCTGTTATCTGGTAATAGCCTTTCTGGGTCCTGTAAGCACCATCCCCTGTGAAGTAGTAACCTGCAGCAAAGACACAGGGGTGATCAGCAGCAGGAAGTGTGCCAGCCCGTTGTTTTGGGCTCTGGTGCAAGACAGACCATGCTCTAGGATGGTGAGTAGGGCAGGGTGGATGGGGCAGCTCGCAGGCCTTTGTAAACTCACAGCTGCATGACCTGCCTCACACCATTTCCCACTTCCCTCTGCCAGCCCTGACCCTCCTCTGCTCTACCTGAGCTGTGCTGGCTCCTAACAAGCACCTGAATAGCACCAAGACAGTGGAGCTCAGGTCTCTGCCAAGATGGACAAATCACTGTAGGCGATCAGCAGCAACCAGTGGCTGATGTTCCTGTAGTAAAACCAAGTCCAGCAACACAACCCAGTGATGCTTAGTTGGATTTACAGAACCGAGAAGGGCTCTCTGATCTCTCTGGGCTTTACATGCCCACATCTGCACAGCAACTGCCTGCTCAGGCCTCTTGGTGCATACAACACTAAGTTAAAACCAGAAAAACTTCAAATGCCATTTGCCATCATGCCACAGGCTACTGGTCAAGCTCAGAACTGCTGCTCTTCCACCTCGGCACGCATGGAAAACTACAACTGTTCATCTGAAAGGGAGCAGTTTTATTATATTTTGTACATGGGAACACTGCCAATTTTTTTAATCATTTACACTATGATGGATGAAAAGCCGTTTTCCCTTCTGGCTAACAAAGATTCAGATCCCAGATAACAGTCCCTCTCTAGCATATGAGTGTGGGAGAAACACTGCTATCAGATTAGCTAAAAAAATTCCCAAACCAGACCATGATAAGCATGGTGTTTGGAGGGTCTAAAACATTTGATGGAAACTGAAAAAGAACCAGAGTTTCCTACAAACTCCAGTGTCACTGAGGACACATCTGGTAACACTGATTGTGTTGGCTCTTCACCAAGGCTGTGTCTGCATCTGAATTGCTCCAGTGGCACATCTGAGAAGCAGAAGGCAGCTAATGCTGTGAAATCTGAAGGTGGTTCTTGCCAGGAACCATTATTGGCCTATTCATGGACTTTCAGTCATGTCTTCTGCCCTTCCAGATCAATTAAACAACTATCAACTGAATATCAACAAGAGATCAGATGCAAACGTAGTGAGTAATAAGGGACTATGGGATCATTCAATTTCTTCTACCAGTTTCCCATTCTTATTATCCAGCCCATTTTGTACAATTTTCAGGTTTGTCTATCTAATTCTTGCCTACCCTGTAGCTTTCAAATCCCTTTCAGTTGCTCTCCTGAGTGAAGACAGTTGTCTTGTCCAATCTCCTACAAAAAATGTTTCCCTGACACTTCTAATTACTTACCAGATACAACCTGACCACATTTTAAAAAGGAAGGATGTAACACAGGGTTGAGATTCAGTGATGCAGGAGGTATTTCCCATCCAATATGCCTATTTCCAAGTGAGACACAAAGCTCCAAAGAAAAGGTATTTGGATTTTAAAGCTTGGGCATTAAAGTTTTCTAGAAAATACATGCCCTTTTGACAGCTAGAAAGGTCAACACTACCTAAAGCCATCAGCACATGCTTGCAACCTGTGACACACACCCCAAAGCCACCATGATCTGGATGGCACAGAAATATCAGAAAGAACTGCTGAAAATATCCACTTAGTTACTTATATTAGTAACTATAGTTAGTGCTTATACTGCACTAACACTGCCTTCCCTTGGCGCTTCCCTTACCTGGGTAGGCTTTGAAATAGGCATCAATAAATCGCTGGTGATCTCCATAGATTGTTCTTGCCATGCCAGGCCACGGCTGGGCAATGCAGAGCGCACCAGACACGTCATTGCCCTCTATAACCTTTCCCTGCAGGTTCAAGCACAAGAAGGATGATCAGGTGAGCAAAATAGGAACAGTAAGAGCTTCTGTGTCATTGATCTGGCAAGAGTCACCCTGTTGCTCACTGCAGACTGCCAGTGGAGGGTCACAAGTGGAGAAAATAAATGTAAACAACTCTTCTAGAGATTTGCTGGGAGCTTGCAATACCCTGTTGGCAAATCTGTATGGATGACTGAGATATGCTCTCTCTCTCTCTCTCTATATATATATATATAAAAATTGCTCATCTATTCTACCATCTTAATGGAGAAACAAGCATCCCTCTGGATCCTGTTCCTTTGCTGTCCAAAAGGTTATTAAAGCAGAAACACGCATCAGCTTCTCTTTGGGGCACCCAGCACAGCTTCAACTCACATTCTCATCCATCAGCACAGGCACAATCCCAAGGAAAGGTCTCATAGCCATAGCTGGAATGATCTCAGCTTTCTCCTCTGAGGGCCGTGGGGCAATGCAGATGCCACCAGTTTCTGGAAGAAAATGAAAACCAAAATATATGTAGTGTATCCAATGCTGGATGAAAGCAAATTCCAGCTCTTCTTAGGTCAAGAAGAAAACAGTGAAGCCACCTTGCAAGAAAGAGCCACTGGGAATGAATTCTGCAAGACCAAGAAGCACAGCCATTGGAAAACAGCAGAGCCCTGGCATGGGCAGTACTCAGCAGCCCCATTTCCTGCCCCAGAAGTGATTTTACAGGGAAAGCATAAGCATGTCAGGGGATTTATCCCCCACTAGTGTTTCTACAGCTGTCTAAGGTTAGCATGAAAAGCACCTCAGGAGTCTGAATTACTGTTATTACAGAGTATGAGATTAAACCACCCCTTACAGGCAGGTTGAGCTTATCTTCCAGTCAAAATTGAACCTTTTAATCATCCTTTTTCATTCCTGCCGGGATGAACATTAAATCAGACTCCAACATTAACGAGGTATTTTCTATTCTAAAACTAATTCAGAAACACAAGAGAGAAACAAAACCAAAGGAGAATAAGGCTTTTAAAAACACAGCTCTATAAATAAAGGTATGTTCTGCCACATGGAGAGTGCATTCCTCTATGAGCTTTGCTGAGCTTGTGAAAACTGAAACCAGGGGTTGGAAAGGCTGAATTTGTCCCTGAATTTGCATCCAGCTATGAAGAAGGGTCTCTGATCTAAGCTTTAGATCTGCAGCAAATAGTTTCAAATGTGGCTTATACATAGAATTATTTCCCATTTCATTGATGGGCATGCATTCACTTCATATTTCTGTTAATTTTGAAAAGGGAAGCTTGAATTTTCTCAGGAAAAAGCCCCAGGTACCTGCTGTTCTCTGTTTGCACAGACAAAATGTGCATCAGAATAGGGACCCTGATTAAACTGAAGGTTGCTCTTCCTAAACCAGTACTCATCCCGAACACAGCACTGAAAGCTGTGTTTCAACATGGTGTTTGCCACATCCTACACATCCTGCAGCCAGCTGCACACATGGCAGTAAAGTCACATTCCTGAGGGAGCTGTATGGTTGCAAGGGTGCTTTAAAGATTGTTTGCATAGTGAAGACCTGTTCTAAATTGGTTTAGAAGCACCAGTTTTAGCCACTGACAGATGACATCTAGCAAGACTTCTAGGCTCTACCCTGCCTATATGCAGCCTGGCAATATATGCCTATATGCCTATATGCAGCCTGCAGTCTCTTCAGAGGCAGAGCTGGCAGAGAAAAGCTGTGCTTCCACATCACTTGTGCCCACGCTGTCAACAGAGTGCAAATCCACCCAGCCTTTGGGCAAGGACAGCAGGGTCTGAGCAGGGGATGGGTGCATTGAAGCAGGCTCCCCTCTGCCATGGAGAGATCCTGTCTGGCAGCAGAGTAGAGCACGTGCTCTCTGCCACCACAGACAGATTGGAGTGACTACTTTGGGGGAATCTGTTTCTGAAGCACCAGCCCGGTCTAAGTCGATGTGAGATGATGCCAACAACTAAAGCTCCTAGGGCCTGTTCAGAGATGTCTTTCCAAACCAGCTTCTGTTCATGGCTGTACTTTTTTTGTAAAATCAGTGACAAAAGTGAAAATACCTAGTGTCTCTTCTGCACCGTGAAGAGCTACACCTAAAACTCAAACACAGCTTTGATTCTATTACTGTCAATCACAACACAGCACTACCTGGTATCATAACAGCAAGAGCCATAGGAATTTTTCATCTGCACACACAACACTATTTAAATTGCTTCTCATAATTGCTCTCTCACTCATTTGCTCATCCAAAGGCTTTAAAGTGGGTTCTTAAATCACCATTTGCTGATGCCTACCAGGCTTTATTAGCTGGCAACAAGCTGCTGCTTTGGAGAGCAGTGTCCCATGGAGGACACTGCACACAGCAGCACAATTAACCAGCTATACTGAAATTGTATAGGAAAGGTGACACTGCAGGACCACAGCCAACATCCATCACATTGTTCCTGTGATCTCTTCCCATGCTCCTCTTATGTTCGAATGGCATATATAATCTTTCCAAGATTAATTTGGCTTCCTCTTTATTAAAGCATCATCTGTGGAAAAAGATTGATTCCACTTTCTAATAAAATCAATGTCATGAATATTTATCATTATATTATGCTTCCAGGAGGTGGTAACTGTTTACCTGTGGAACTATGCCTGGTTCAAGGTAAGACCAAGCACTCTGCACTAGCAGACTGCCCAGTGAATGTTTTTTAACCTCTCACCTGACAGTTGTTGCTCCAAAATCCCAGGAGATCTACAGTCTAATACAACATCTAACCCTGTACTTTGGAGGAAATAGACAACACAGCATGAACACTGCATGCACCAGTTAATAAACAAACCAAAAAATGTGAGGGCAAAAATGGATTCTTCTCAAATACGTCGTTGTACAGTAATCAACTGCTTTTCCATGGTGTTTTCTTTCAGAGCAGTGAGAAGGAAAGCACATGATGAGGAAAGACCTAGCCAGTCATCTTTCCTTCTGCTCAGTATGTAGGAACCCAGAAGATGTAAGAGATCAGTAGCTGAAGTAGATAGCAGTTAACATTGCTGCTCTGAATTCTGAGGTGGTTTTATTTCAAATCTGAAAATAAAAAAGAGCCTGCAAGTCTGGTCTGGATTAAATGGAACTTGGTTGTGTGCCAGAAGAAAATTCATCACATTGAGATAGAGAGCCTGCTAGCAGGATTAAGGATGAAATCAGGAGCAGCTTGACTGGAAAGGGAATGAATATTCTGCTCAATGGCAGTTTAAGACTATTTTTCAGCAGAGGCAGAATGCCAGCAGCTGTGCTCCTGTCTCCATGGCAAACTGGATCTCACGACTTGAGAAGGACATATTGCAAGACACCTTTAGCAACTCCTGAGTGTTGGTGCCCAGAAAAGAGAAGACTGGGTGCTGAAGAAAGAGCAGGGAAGGAGCTGCAGGACTCAAGCAGAGGCCCCCACCAGGCAGCACAACCCCAGTTTGAGTACAGCACTTGGCCTCTCCCCACTGCTGGCCAGGGAGGCCAGGAGGCACAGATCAACTCTGCTCCAACTGGACTGGGATATGTCACAGCCAGTCACTCTGTCCAGCAGCTTGTAAAACTTAACTGATGCACACAGCTGGGCCAAGCATGTTGCCAATACAGAAGTGCATCCTTTTTGAGACATCAAAGGTCCAGTGCCAAAGCAACTAGAGAATACCAATTCAGTCATGGGAGAAGGTGCTCCCCAGCAGCCCTGCTGGGTGACAGCCACTGTCCTCCAGCCACCTGATGAACAGCCAGCAAGTTTCCACTCACTCCTTTCCTATCTGCCAGAGCAGTTGTACAAGGTCCCTTCGACTACACAGCTTAGTTTTCCATCCTCCTCTGACCATTCCCAGGAAGGAAAACAAAGCACAGATTGTGGCTATGTGGTATTTTGAATGTCTTTGAATGACAAGACCATCACAAGCTGGACAAACTGAAAATTAGTTTTGCAATTCAAGCTGACTATTGCCAGCTTTGCCCAGAAATTCAATCTCTGGCTCATATTTCTAGCAGCAATTGGCATTTTCCAGCATTCAAAATGTCAAAGAACATTTAGAGGAAAACAAAAAAACCAACATTGCTATTGCTTTTATGTGTTGTTACATTGCTATTATGTGCAGAAGCTCCCCAGTGACTTTCAAAAGCTGATCCAAATGCCAGGAGAGGTTTTTCAACAGACTTGTTGGATCAAATTGAAATGTATTAATCCCTCTCTCCCCACCAGCAACCTGCCAATGGCCAGGATCCCCCGTGTTCCCCAAGGATGCCTTTTACCTGTCTGCCACCACGTGTCCACGAGGGTGCAGCGCTCTTCTCCCACCACCTGGTAGAACCACTGCCAAGCTTCGTTGTTGATGGGTTCTCCCACTAGACCAAAACAAGAAAGAAAACAACCTGAGACCCAGGAGACTGCAGGCAGCTAATTCCCCCTCTTGGTGCACAACAAGCCGAACACATGATCTCCAAGCAGAATGCTCACAGCACTTTTGCTGGGATGCACAAAGGACTGCAATGCACTCACGTAACTGAGGACTGACCTTTTCCAGAAGGACCAAAAGGCAAGCAGTGAGTATCACTGAAAGTAACTAATCAATGTAGGTCATGTAATAAGAACCCCCAGAATCGAAAATAATGCAGGAAAATGCTGCTTGTGTCAGCGACACCAGTAAAATTCAAAGTGATGTCCTTTACCATTAAATCTTTTTAGCAAAGAATGTGATCCTGCAAAATAAACTAGGAAACAGGCAATCACACAAATTGCAGTTTCATTTTGTTTCTTCTTCCGCTAAGAAAATATTTGAAAAGCCAGACAAAGCCTGCTTCATCTTTTTTTTAACCACATCCCATGTGGTCAGCTGAACCCCTCTGGCATCTGCATTTCACCAGCTAGAACCCCTTGTCTTCTTCAGATGAAGATTTCATGCTCCTTACCTGAACCCAAAACCTTCAAGGAAGATCTGTCATATTTCTTCACCCACTCTTCTCCATAATTCAGCAGCAAGCGTATCGCCGTAGGTGCACAATAAAACTGATTAATTTTCAACCTTTGCACCACTTCCCAGTAACGACCTGCAAAATCACAAAGTGCCTTTTTATCCATCCAGCACTGACATACCACTGCAAACGCCCAGCTGAAAGGTTAACAGCCAAAGCTGGAGCTGTTATTACTGTGAGTACAGAGCAAAAGCAATGACAACTTTTTTTTTCCTACCCTGGATGCACAGATGTTCCTGAGTGTTGCGTACACACATTCCAAAGCCATGGAGCTTACCTCTCCTGATCAGGCAGGTCATGCAGGATGGGTTTCTAAACTTTTTGCCACATTGCCACGTCTAGCCAAACCTTCTCCCACCACTTCCTCACCTGGGTCAGGGTACACCGGAGTGCTTTCAAACAGGACAGAGGTGGCTCCATTGCAGAGTGGTCCATACACAACGTAGCTATGTCCTGTGATCCAGCCAATGTCAGCCACACAGCCAAAAACATCTCCTTGCTGGTAGTTAAACACATACTGCAAAGATAAACGTAAGGCCAGCTGACTTTCTGCTGGCAGGTGCTCAAGGGTAAGGTGCTGAACTGGACATCCAGATGGGAGCAAGAGCACAGGGCAAGTGGAGCCAAGCATGTGGGACGTGGCAACACGAAGACCAGCCCGAGGTGAGGAAGCAAGTCAGAGGGACCAGTACCAGGGCTCCCAGGCTCCTGATACTTTTGGAAACATACAGGAAGCATGGCTGTATCAGCAGCTGCTCTGTTGGAGCAACAAAGCTACAGCCAAAGCTCAGAGCCCTGCATACCTAAGGTTGGCTACTCCAAGTGGTCCACATGGGAAACCTGATTCTAAGTCACAGGGAAACTGCAGACCACAGAGCCTCAGACCCCTCACCAATATCAACAGATTTCCATGAGAGATCTGGAGGAACTGGTAGGTGTCCATAAAACATTTTCTGAGAAATATTCTTAGCTGCTCAGCTTCTCTATATGAGTGCATCCCTTTCCAGACGTTACCTTCTCCTTGCTTATCAAATTCAAGATAAAGATCTTGGAGAACTCAATATCTTGTCTTGGTTGTGGAAAATGCTTCCCGTGGTAAATCTAACTCCTCTACCATATGGTGAAGAGGTCCTGACTCATAAGGCAGTCAGCTTTATGGATCAGAACTAAAAGAAAAACTCATGAGTGTGTGACAAGAGTGTCACCATGTGAGTGTGCAAAGACCACAGAGATCACGCAGGTCAGCTGATCCCCCTACCTAGAAAAGACAATTCTCACCTTACTTTTCCAAGTGCCTTTCCCTCTTGTGCACTCTGCAGGTGGAGAAAATGCACCAGGGTGCAGATCTACCTTCTGGACTAAGAAAGAGATGCCTTGGAGATTATGCTGCCACTTAGAAAAGCTGACGTAACAAATGCCCTTCATGCAGAGAAGTCTGACACTTGAACATTCAAATCTTCTAAAAATTCAACTGTGTCAGCCTAAAGAAAGAAAACCTTCACATGAATTGTGTGTGATTACAAACAGGGTGATACCACTAAAGCCAGATGGAGATCTTTCACCACAATCCTCTCCTCATTTCACGGTTACATCTTAATATGCAGAGCTCAGACCAGAAGCTTCAAGAAGCAGTGCCTTGACTCTTCTCTTTTTCAAGAGAAAGGAGGTTAAAACATTTTGCCTAGATCACCCAGAAAAGCAGCACAGAGGTGCAGCCACAAGAGGAGAAATGCAATTTTTGTTCTTCAGACAACAAGTACCATGCAAAGAGGCTGTTTTAAGAGTCCGGATCCTCTCCGAAATAAAAAAGTCCAGGATCCCAATGCAAAATACTACAGTAATATCCACATTACCAATGCCAGTAAGATACTTACCAGAATCTCCTCAGCTGCAAATTCTGGGCAGCCAACATTGTCACATTTTAAATGCAAAAGCGGCACTGTCATTTCCTTCCTTTCATAACTCTAGGTTCAGGCTTGCATAGTATCATATTCCTTAGAACAAATTAATTACACAGTTCAGACATTTTCCAACTTGTTTACAACCAATAAGCCAATTGGGCAGCAAGCAGAGGATACAGCACTCCTCACTGATCCAAGTCTCTCTTGTTAGTACTGCTGGAAGGTAAATGAACCTTTCCCAGAGGGTGCAGCTGAATTACCTTGTGTGTGAGAGCAGCATACAGCAGGTATCCAGCCTGGGTGTGAACGATTCCTTTGGGTTTCCCAGTGCTGCCCGAGGTATACAGCATGAAAAGCATGTCTTCACTCTCCATGCTCTCTGGAGTGCACACAGAAGCTGCCTTGGTCATCTCCTAAGAAAGAAAAGGTAGTAATGACAGAAAGACTTTGGCTATATGGGCCAAGCATCACTCCCTCTGTAAGCATGTCAGCAGTGTCCAGAGACAAGAACCACCATTGCTGTTGCCCCTCACAAATGTCCATGGATATATCATAGCTTGTATGGGCCCACCTAGGGAAAAGGTTCCTGTGGATGCATAACATCTAACCTTTCCACCAGTACTCTGCTGGGAAGAGAAGTCAAGGAGAACTGGCCAAATAAAATAACATTTCAGGGATAAAAAAAATGGTAAGTCATAGATGCTTACATTTCAAGCCTTTGCAAGCTGCTGGTAGAAATCCAAAGTGCGACTGCAAACACTTGACAGCAGCAGCAAGGCTGACTGGATGCTGTTTAGTACCTTCCTTTTCCTTTAAAAACTGCAGTGCTACAGTTAAACTGTATGTTCATCTCCCTTTCCTGGCCCCAGCAGTGGATTTCTCCTGTCCATTTGATCCTCAAACCCTAACTTCTTCTACCCAGGAGAAGAAGAGTGCTTTACTCTCCTGCCTCTGTCACTCTCTTCATACTCCCCTGTTTGGCCAGCTGGGTGAGATCCTCTCCTCACCCCTATAGTCAGAACCACAGGAGGGAAAGATGGAATGTCCTACTAGGTGAGAGCTTCTCTTGAGCTCTGCACTGTCCTAGATGAATGATGATTCCTGCAAGAGTTGTTAGGTGGCTCCTTGAAGGAATTTCTTGGTAGTGCCTTTTTATGAGAATACACTGTAAACACACTGTATTTACAAGTGAACACTACCATCAGCAGGTCCAGTTGTTTAAAAGTGTCTGACAAACAAAGCTTAATAAAATATGAAGAGTTCATAGAGTCTGGTCTAATTCTTAGCCTCTGAGTTATAGCACTGCTGCTCATCTCAGGTACTTTTCATGATGGTTTTTGAAACAAAGATGAATCCTCATATGCTCCATTACAACATGAGCTTAAATTTTGCAGTAAGCCATTGCACAAGAGCTGGAAAGTACAACTGCTTTAAAGATCAGTAAGGACAGCTTACAGCATTAACTGTTTAATTCTCGTTTTGTTTCAGACCCTACAACTGACAATGGGATGAGCTCCCACTAAAGCACCTCAGGCTGTTTGCAGACTAAGGAAATTAATCTAAATGTCCTTTGTGGAATAAGGAGTAAGACAATTTCTGAGTAAAACCTGTCTTCTCTGTTTAACTTACACCAGTACTTCCTCCTATCTCATGTGACCAGCACAGAGACTCTTGAGCAATTATCTTGCCTGCAGACGAGCTTTTTCCAGGCATTATTAGAATGAGTAGTTCCTGTTTACTGCTGCCAGCAAACTGATAAAACTACTTCTGCATTAGGCTGGAGTCCCATGTGTGCCAGCTAAACATATTAAAACATCAGCTGTTTTTTTTCCCAGGAAGCACAGGTTCTAAATATTCCCAAGCCATCACTGTCCTCCCAACATGGGGGAACCACAACACTGTTCATGGGCTGGACTAAGCCTCTCTAGGAACTTCATTATTTCTGCACTGCCTTTCAACAGTGTCCAATCTGAGCGCACATGCAAACCATAACGCAGTGTCTGAACACAGGATAGTAACAACAGCAACAATGGTCTCAGGGTCTCATCTGTGACCTCTGGGTCTCAGAAAACACTCCTTAAATCTCAGCACTGTTTGCAAGGCTACTAAAACGGAGCAGCATAACCCCTGCCCATGCTGAGATAAACCACGCATAGACTGAGCTGCTTCGACTCACAATCCCAGCAGACTGTAAATACAGGCAATCCATTTGAGGATGAAGATCCAGATGCTATAAGGAGCAGAACTCAGGTCCAAAAGGCACATATGGAGAGAAAGATTATCCTAGCCAACACTCAGACCTCAAAGGAGTTATCCAACAACAACATACCTCTTCAAGGGGAATATCACGGTCACCCATATGGACTTTGTTATCTGTCCTCTGAGCCACGAACACATGTTTGATGCTTGGACAGTTCTTCACAGCTTCATCCAGAGTTGTCTTCAGCTCTATGATTCGGCCTCCCCTGACTCCCTGGTTGTATGTGATAACTGCTTTGCATCCAGCTAAAAAGAGAAAGAATTAGCAGACATACCAGCCTGTCTTCCAGACCAGTATGCACACCCTCCTTTCATTACTTTGGGGGATGATGTACAGGACAACATGTGTGACAAATAGTCAGAACTGCTATCAATCAAAAGCAGTCAGTGTCACTGATAAAAACACTTTAAAACCTGAGACACACAGAGAATACGGGTAGCTGGAACCTCCACAGGTTATCTAGTCCATCTCCCCCATCTCAAGGCAGGGTCCACTTCAGCTAAACTGCTCCTGACAGCTATGCATTCAATCTTCCTAAAATACTCCAATGGCATCTACTCTACCCTTTCCCCACCAGTCCACTCAATGCCTGTCATGAACACGAGAAAGTCTTTCCCAAAATCCAGCCTAAGGAGCACTCACTGCAATTTAAATGGTCCATCCCTGCCTTGCAAAGCTGACATGCAGAACAACTTCTTCCCAGTTACCTGTGTGAGGGGTAACTAAAACATGTACTTGCTCTCTGTAGATTAACTCCACTAAAAAGAAGAAAAACCAGAAATGACAATTTCTGTAAGACTTATTCCCTCACATTAGCCACAAAGAAACTGATGTGACTGCTGGGACACCAGCCACTTGCTATTTTGCTCTTCTATTGCTATGTTTAGCATTACTTTTTACCTAATCACACCATAAAAGTACTTCAGGGCTGAGAACAGCTCTGTCTGCTGGTACAAGAGCTCACAGAGCAGGGGCAGGCTGCCAACACTTCCAGTACTATATAAATCACAGGACCACAATTGAGAATGCAGAATTAGTACCGTGCAAGAGTATCAAAGAAACACTGCAACTACACTGCAAAAGAACAAATCAGGCCCTATCCCCAAGCTCTGGTTTTCCTTCCAGCTTCACCGCTGTCAAGCAATAACCCAGTGCACTGAATGTTAAGCAATTTATAAAGTGTTCTAAGGCCAGAAGACACTGCACATGTCACTCAGGAAAAGGCTCTTCGCTGCACTCTTTAGGGGGGAGTGAAGTGTCCTGCTAGATGAGAATGAACCAAGAAAACTCTTTCTGCCAAGAAAACATAGGATTGGAATATGTGTTGGAGCGCTGTCACAGAGGCATTTGTTCCCCACTCTGCATCTACTTACAGTCCATGATTCTCCCAGCCAAGGACTCGGCGCTGAATCCAGCGAAGACCACGGTGTGAACAGCACCAATCCTGGCACAAGCCAGCATGGCTGCCACTGACAAGGGGGACACAGACATATAGATGGCCACCCTGTCCCCTTTCTGTATCCCGTATTTCTTCAGGGTGTTGGCAAGCCGGCAAGTCAGATCCAGAAGTTCCCTGCGGCACAGAAGGAACGCTGTCATGCGACTGCACAACCTGCTTTACACAGGGCAAGCAAAGAACAGATGAACTTGGACAGAGGTGAGGCATCATGATCGGCTCTGGACCTCATCTCAGCAGTACAGGGCATCTTAAAGAAGGGTGGACTGGGGCATGGTGGTAACCAGACTGCTCCTGCCTTTGTGGAGAGGAGAAAAAAGGGCACAGAGTGGTGCCTGCTGCAGAAGGACGAGTGAGAGAGCTGCAGGTGCTGCCCAGAGCTGCCAGGCTGTAAGGTGGGCAGAGCAGCCAGCAGGCCAGTGGCTGTCTTGCTGCCTCCAGAAATCGGCGTTCACTTCAGCCATCCCTGGTGCCTTTTTTACCCACGAGGCTCAGTCAAAAGCTACTGGGAACACATCTGGGATAAACACGAGATGAAATGGAAGTGTTGTCCAAAGACTCCCAGCACTGTATATGTTGGGCAACTGCTGGGAAGTGCTCCACAACCCGTAGCTTCTCTTTAAATTGCAAGGGTAAGCAAAGCATTTGCCTGCATAAGGAAGAAAAGGAGAAGTCCGGAGACACTTGTGAGAGGGGCAGATTTTATAAGATTCTCATCAAAGCTGGATCACCTGCAGCCCAACAGCCTTGCAGAACAGAGGTGCTGGTGCCACTCTTGCACAGAGAAACTCGGGAACACCTTGAAACAAAGGCTCTTTTCCCAGGACTCAGTGCTGCGACACGATGACAATAGCAAAAACTTTCCTCTGAGGAATGAAAAAGCTGTTTGTGGGCAAGGGCTTGCACATCCACTTATTCTGATGTCTGCACGGGGGATAACACAATTGCAGGTGCATCAAGATGCTGCCATGAACTGAATAGCTCTGTATGCCTGCAGTGGAAGGGCTTTGGGAACAAGGGACACTGTTCCAGGTGAGGAGTACTCTCATGCCAAGGGAGCAGGTGCAGCACCAGGTGCTCATGAGGGGCAGCAGAGCCCTCCTTCAGGTGCCAATCACCAGCTTAGAGGAGGAGACTGCCAGAGTCTGCCAGGAATGACAATTGTCCTCTAGGATCATGAACTCTTGAGTACTAAGGCCTAGAGAAGAGAGGTATCTTCTACTCTCCAGCATGCTCATCTTCAACCTGTCACCTTAGGTGTGAACCCTTAGGGTTTGTAAGCTATACCACCAGGGACCCCCATAACTACTAACAAAGAAATTAATTTTGGGGGGTTGCATTCCCTAATAAGCTGCAAAGCATGAATACTTATCTTATGTACCCTCTTCTCCCAGAAGTGTCCATAGCTATGAAAAAACAAACAACCAACCCCAATTTTCAACTGGTGGCTAAGCTGCAAATAACATGAAAAGTTGTTTCTGGTTCATCAAATACTATTTGGTTTCTTTTTTTAAACCCTTGCAAGTTGGAAATAGGCAAAGCTGAAGTGCTCTGCTTTGGAAATGTCCTATCAAAATTATGGGCTGAAAATAACTAATTTTTGGAATGTCCACCCCTTAACTTGTCTTAAACCAAGACAGGAGACAAGGAAAACGAGCCTCAAATCCACAGCACAGCTCTTCATATTAATTAAGACTATTCCTGTAGCATCGAGTAAATAGTCCATTCCTGAACTCAGGGAGGTGGCCGGATGTGCTCAGTGCCTGCTCTCTGGCAGTAGCTGGCAACAGCAGCCACTGCAGTGATCACAACCCTGCAGAAAGCAGGTTTGGTGCCTCACCCTGAAAGGTCCCATTTTCTGGTCCTGAATTTATCTGATGCTGCATTAAAGAAAAATCTCAGTGTGGATAAATAATACAGAGGCAAAACGAAATTAAGCTGCTCAACTGCAGAGCACAGGAAGGGAAACAAGCCCCACACAGACAGCAGTGAGAAAGTAAAATAAAAACTACTTATGTGCAATGGAAAATACTCAAGTGCTTTCAGAGCTGCAGCCTCTTTCTCCTATACAGAAATGTCGGAGTATCTCTGGCTAAGGTGTGTTTTCTGAGCAACTCAATGATTCCTCTTGCTTATTCAGGACTTGGTGACCATGATGGCATAAGCTCTCGTTGTCTTTTATGATTAACCCCAATTTAACATTTGCTTAATGAAGAGAGTATGAGCAAGTTGATAGACAACATGGATCAGTCTTCACCCATGCATCTATTCGCTTCTCCTTTGTACACTGAAATGCTGGGATAAGAAGGCCTTGGAGGTCCTTTGGAGGTGCAGCACATGGGGGAATGGACACAAAGGCAAGGAGAAGGTGAAGCCAAGAACTCCAACAAAGAAATCGACAAATCCCTGAGCATCAGGTATGTCTTTTGGCTCCCGTGGCAGCAACTCAGGCTTCCCCTCCAGCTGAAGAAAGGGAGTTAGCAGAAGTGCTGGGTCAGGAATCCTTCCCTTGACTCCCTTACTCCTTCAAACACTTTTTGCTATCTAACAGGCAGGCAATTGGTACATGCCAGCAGGTTACACATTGCAAGTTCTTAATCCAGACACATCCTGGGGAGGAACAAGCACCCTGCAGAGTCACTGCACCTAAACAAACTGAGCAGGAGGAAATCACGGCCATCACCCTCCCCATCTGCTACTGCTGCCAAGCTCAGCATTGTAGTTCCTCCACCACACGAGGTTAGAAGAGCCAAGAGTAATTCAAACCCTCAAACCCAGCAGTGCCTCACCCTCGACACAGGGGCAATGCCACAGAATGCTGGCTGGGAGGTGAGTTGGTAGCAAGGCACATCCACCACCTCCCTGCTCTCCCAAGGATTTCAGTGCAGCCACCAGAGCAGGGCACTGCACTCAGCAGTCCAGGGTGACACAGAGGATCCCAGGGCACTCAGCTCCCTCTGGGCAAGCAGGGCAGACAACAGGAGGATCTCAGCAGAGCCACTGCAGGAGAAGGAAATGTGCTGCAAACCAAAGGAAGTGCCAGCCCCTCTTGACAAAGACAGCCGAGAAACTGCAGAGTCACTTCATGGCACAACAGTCTGACGATTCCTTGCAAAACGAAATTGTAAGAGATGAGAGCAAATAAGAGAACAAACTGGACAGCAGAACACTGCTCCAGCAGGTGAAGTGTCAGAGCAGAGCTGAGAAACAAGGAAGCAGCAACCAGTTGGAGCCAGAAGGCAAGACCATTCGCAAAGGAGAAAGAACAATAGATCCAGTCTGTGCATTTAAAACAAAGCAAGCCAGGGAGATGGGAGGTGCATTAATGAACACAGACAAAGAACCAGTAAGAGAAATGTGAACCTGCTGCTGGACAAATGTGGTTATCAGTAGTAACCAACAGGAGCTATTTCTTTCTTTTTCTGTATTATTTAGAACTTGAGTAAGAAGATTACAGTGTTAAGGGTTATAACTAAGAATTAACTCTTGTGTCTCTCTATACAAGGTGTGCTTCCATTTTGCCTAAATAAGGCTTTGAGCCTGTTGTCTTCTAGACTCATCACTCTCTAGACAGGCATCTCCTCAGCTACCACAGCATCACTTCCAAGCACAAGCCCTGCAAGGCTGGCCCTCCAGAGCCAGCAGAGCATTGCTGAGGCCAGTCCTTCTGTTTAATCTAACAGACACAGCACTCCTCTCCCTGTCCTTACATCTCTGTTCAGGAACTGACAGACCATATTTCTCCCAGATCCCTCCTCAGATACAGTTGTGCCTGTGTTTCCAAAGCCCATTGCTCAGTGCAGTGTCTGGAACGACTTCTGTAAGACCTATCAGCACTTCTCTGACACATTTCAGGGATGCTTTGCAGAAACAGTTTTCCAGTAAGTCTGATGTTACCTTTCACTTCAGCAAGACAGCCTGCAGCTTCCCAAACAAAGGAAGCCTTTCACATCCAAAAAACAATTGCATCGAGACTTTGTTTGGGAAGCAGCCTTTTGCAAAGTTATTCTAGACTTTTTGTTAATAAATGCCATATACAGGCTTTGACAGTACCTGTTTCAGAGACTCAGCCCAAGCCATGTTCTCTGCTGTCATGGCACTAAAGCTGGGTTGAGTATTTCTGCAGCCATCAGTTTATTTCCTGGAACCATAGTTTGTATTAGCCTGAAACTGTTTGAAAAATCAGGTGAAGTGTCCAAACCGGGCATTACAGCACAACTGCCCAGCCTTCCTGCAGACATCCTGAACCCAAGGCAAGAGAAACCCCTTGCAACTTTTTTCAGGTGAGAAAATCAAAAATCCATGAGCTGTCTTGGACAGGGCAAGCTGAAAGCCTGGGCAAGATTTACTTGCAACTTCAACTTAGGAAGACAACATCGGAAAGGTGGAAAAGAGTTTTGCTGCTCGTGGTAAGTACCACTATGGCTTCCAGCTACAGTCTGCACTGTGATCTCTAATACAATTTCAACTGTTTTAGCTCAGGCTGAGGAATCCGTTGCCTTTTTAAAGGCATAGCTGTCATGGTGCTCATGAAGATGTCCAACCACTTCTCTCCCATCTACCTAGGACCCTAATTTCTGGTCCTTCAGCTTTCCTCTCTCCCTACTTTCTATATTGCATTTTGAACATTCCCTCTGGCAGCAACATTTTCTGCACCAAAGTGATCACCCTTCTGTTGAGACCTAGCCTGCAGCCCTTTTGGAAAACTAGTTAGCTAATGCATACTGCTGCCCACTTCCCACAGCTCCCATTGACAACAGCCATGGGATTTTGCAGATCCACTGGGTCACACATGGATAAACTGTAGAGACCATGGTAAACCAGGGAACAGCAGAGAGAATAAAGAACTCCATGTCAGACAGAGGGAGGGCTGGCGTAACTTTAGCCGCTGTCTTTAACACCTCCTGTTGTTGAACTTACAGAGGCTGCAACCCAACAGCTCCAGCCACCAACTCTACCTGCTTTTATAAGGCACAGTGCCCTTAAAAACCCAGGCTGAGCAACATTCTGGGGAATTCCTCTGCAAGGTTTCAAAGGCCCTGGGCCCTGACAACATCCACAGAGCAGGACAAAACACTCCAGACTGGTTGGACCCTTCTGCCAATAAATTCAGCTGTCAGCTCACAGCAGCACAGTCCTGCTACTGACCCACTGCCCTACCAATGAGTTTTTGGTGGTTTAGCCTCTGGAGAGCCAGAAAGCCTCTCGATAACTGATTTGCATGATCTGTCCCCACTTTGCTGACTGCAGCCACCAAAGCCCAGGAGGGTTGTATTCCCTGTTGTCACAAAGCAGTAAAAAAACAAGTCTCTTGCGTTCCCATTCAAAACCACAGATAATTTGAAACTTAGCTAAATTTCTGCTTGATAGAAATGAAACCCAGAGGGAGGAAAAAGCAAGAATTGCCAGTGAACCATTTTTCCTGAAAGGCTGAGTTGCATCAGCTAGGGAGAGAGGATGAAACTCAGCAGTGAAGATCATCACAACTGAGTTTGTAAGGGCAGCAATCACCTACTTGAGCAAAACCGAAATATTTCACCTATGGCTTTGTGTATCTTTGCCAATCAGGAGATGTTCAGATTCTTCTCCCAGCACAGAGCACTTGAACTCTGCTGCACAAACACAACCCACCTTACCGACCAGTGTGCACAGGAACGTGGGCTGACCGACGGCACAGCCCACCAGCTCTTTGCCCACAGCAGAGGCAAACTGAGGTTTTTATTTCCACCAAGGATGAGCAAGGTGGGACAGCACTTTCCAGTGCTGCTGTGTTTCTTGCCAATCCAGGGGGATGTCCCACTGATGAAGGCTTTTCCCTTACTCAGGGAGGAGAAAGCCTGTTCCTGCCCTTTCCCTGCACAGCCACCTTCTTCCTTTGCAGGCTTTGATGGGAACAAGGCCAGCACTCAGCTGTTTTCTTGTCCCTGACAACTCCCCAGAGGAGAAAGGAGAGGACCCAGGCCAGCAGCTGCATCTTTCCTTGTGTCACCCAGGGCTTATCTCTAAGGAGAAGCAGCTCACAGCAGCAAGCTTTGCAAAGTAGATAATGCAAAAAACTGGTGCCTTGCACGTAAGCCCTGGACATCTCTCTCCCAGCTGAGAATCCACGACCTTACTCAAAGCTGGTCCATATGGCAGTGCCCAGATTAAAGTCCTTAGCTTTCTAAAGTGCTAAGTCCTTACTCTAAGGCTGCTATCCCATTAACAGTGCATCCAGAGCCTGACGAAAGGAGCATCTCTCTTCTGCCACAGACATGTCCAGCACCCCTCTCATTCCCTCTTTATGCTGAGGCTGATGTGCTACAGAAGGCTCACAAAGGACTACTCAAACAGCATCCCAGCTCCTGGGCCACCTCCTTCCCTGATATGCTTTCCCTCACAAAACTTCTAGCTCAAATAAGGCACTACCGCAAAAAGTTTTCAACTAAGCTCAGTCTCAAAGGGAGGTCACTGCCAACACACACTGGAAAAAGCTTCCTGTCCCATTTAAAACCTGTAAAAATGCAGCCCAAAGATCAAAGAAAAGGCAAAGTACTCATAGATTATCACTGTTTTCAACGAAGCTACTCCTAGCTTCACAAGATAAGCAGAGAACCAAGTGACCTGTTTTACCACGTGGCAGAACCAAAGTCTCTTGAGAAACTCAAATGCAGTGACATCTCACCTAGAGCATCAGGCAGAGACAGAAACATGGCTCTCAAAAACAGGCAGAAGTTTGAAAATAGAGGTTGCCAACTCATCTTCCACTTGGATGTTCTCTTTTCTGGTACCAGTTTCTGGTATCTTTGTAAGGGTGCAACAGAGGGGTTCAGTTTTCAGATACGGGTTACTCGTCTTCATGTCACAGCAATCACAATTCGACAGGCTGAAAATATACTTTCTTCCAAGTGCATTTTGGCATGACCAGGAAAAAAAAACCCAGTTCTGTAGCTGTTCAGAAAGGCCTTCCCATATCTCCAGAGATTCCCAATAAGACATTTGAGTGTCTGGAGCAGCTCAGCACATTTCAAACAGCAGCCTAAGGGGAAGGCTAGAGTTGCCTTGAATGAGGCTGTGCTATCTGCTGGACTGCTCTCCTTATCAGGGTAATCTGAGCACAACTGTCACCTCTGACCGACCCCTAGTTTTCATGCCTGAGGCATAAAAAGAGAGAGGTAAAAGTGCATAAACCTGGGAGAAAAACATATCATACATAAACTCCAGGAGAAACCTTTGGTTCTATCTCTGTTTTTACCGCCAGAATGGCAAAAAGCAAAACTCAAAGCATTTAGCCAAGCTACCCAGTTCATTACAACATATTTACATCATAACATGCCTAAACACCCTGTCAAGTAACAATACCAAGATTAAAACCAATGCACTCCTTCCACAGATTTATATCAGGTAGTGTTTATTTCTGTTGCTTGGAGCACTAACCTCTCAAACTTATTTTTATACCCACTCCTTCCTGCTGACCACTTTCCTCACTCCAATGAATAATGATTTCAGGAGCTTTAATAAATTCTGGAGAGGAAGCAGACCACCAGAACCTATTCAGACCCAAGGAGCTCTAGGAATCCCAGCAAGTTCCAGGAAACATTTCTGTAAAAGTCTCATGCTAGGACTTTCTACATCTCCTCTGCTTTCTGTTCCAGCAGATCAAACATCTGGCTCCCTGAGACTCAGCAGCTCAAACATTTGGCTCCCTAAAACATGCACTGAGGAACACACAAGTCTGGGAAACACTTAACTCTCACTAGAGACACAGACGACGTAAAAGGCGTTTTTGCTTTTCTCCTAAATGAGGGCACACAGCAAGAGAAATATGCTTAAACCTGCTATATTCTAACAAACCTTACAATCTACAGCATCAATTACAAGTCAGTGCCACTCAGAGCAGCCTCAAGGTTGCTCTAAACTGCACTAAGTATGGGGAAGAGGAACATGGGGAGCTTAAAATCCCCTCCAGCCAGGGCTCAGTATCATGCTGTTGATCATCAACACAAGATGTTTGCACCAAGACGTTTGCTGCTCTGCTGAAACTGAAAGCTGCTGGCAAAAATTTTCCCATGCGTATCTCTAGCAAGCAAAAAGGAAACTGTCAGGTGAAAAAAACCCATTTCCTGTTCCCCCTCACTGCCAGGCATCGTGAGAAGGTGCCATACCTGTACGTGACATGCACTGCAGTGCCAGGTTCATCTCTCTCCCAAATCAAAGCCACTCTGTTTGGAGACTTTTCGACATGCTGATCCAAGCAATTCACTGTAAAAAAACCCAAAGGTTTAAACGAAGCCTGATCATATGCAAAGTGCTCTGCAAATTTAGCTTGGTCAAGTGCAACAGCAAGCAAGTGCAAGATGAAACATCAGTTTTTAGTTTGCTAGGCACACACTCATGTATAACAGAGGAAGTGAGGGCATTTGGAGCTCCACTAAAGCTCTATAACAAATAACATCACTTAATTGGCACAGCTGCCCTGGAGATGGATACCCATGAGAGGCCACAGCCAATTCAGTTCAGCTTAGCTCCACTGGCTAAGCTTAAGCCAGCCCAAATCTTTCCCCTGCTCCCAGCAGCACAAAGACAAGACACCCTTTTGATGTTTTTGTTCCCCAGAGCAGCATTTCACTACATAAATCGGACACTCTTCCCCAGCTTGCATATTTAGCACTGCACCGTTTGGATTTTCTAATTAAAGCTCATGTGAAACATTTTTATTCCAGGATATAACAAAGAGCTGAATCTCAGCTAACTGAAAACTAGATCTATGGCAAACTCAAAGTTCAGACACCTACAAATTACCACACACCTGGGAAAGACTAACGTGTCTCAGGCTGTGTACTCTACCTCCTAAAATTTAAAGGTATAAAATTACCTTTTAAAGGTGCATCTCTCCCCCTCAACAATTTGAAGTAGAGGACTTAGGGAGAGCACCCAGACTGAAGAAACTCATAGAACCCACCAAAGAAACCCGCCTGCATGTCCTGTAGCAACTTGCCTGATAGTAAGAGAGCATCCTTGCAAAGTATTAATTCCAAGCCGAAATGACACTTACTTATTGCATTGCAATCTTCCAAAGGCAGTTACTTTATTTCAATAGACAACTAGTCAGGGACACTGCTGTATAACTTCAAAGAAAACCTTTTTAAAAACTGCTGAATTTCAGATCATATTTCCTGGAAATATTAATACTGATGGGAAGGGATTTCATTTTTCCCAATAAATTAAGTGCAACAAAAGCTGTGTACTGTAGTAGCTTTGGCTATTCTGTGATCACACCATCACACCACCACATAGAGGGTGGGAATGAGCCCCTAAAGGTGCACAGAGAAAGAAATCCCTCAGAATTTAACACATTTCATTACAAGACCAAGTGTCAATCTCAAAAATTTGAAAAAGCATTCTTCAGCTGTTTAAAGTATTTTATTTTTAATGTAAAATCCTACAGCAGTACTATAAAAATAAAGGCTATAAAGCCATTTCTTAGGCCATCCTCATATGATACAAGAGGACGAGAGCTCTAATGGGGAATGCTTTAAGCAGTTGTACACTGGTTTCCTCTACCTGGATGCAGTTGTGTTAATTGCTGTGGCTTGGTCCACAACAAGCAGCAGCTCCTACCTCCAAGCTCCTTGCAGCTACACCCTCACCTATTGTGCCACAGTACAATAAATCACATGAAGTGGCATTCATTGCCCAAGCAACATTTCTTCCTCATGAGCAGCCACACTGGGCTTCAGAGGGAATTCCTGCTGCAGAAAGCCCCAGCTAAGCCAAGTGAGAGCTTTAGCTCTGTGCTCAGTAAGAACCAGCAGATGAACCAGAGCCAAATGCTATTATTTCCTTCCTGATCTTAGGCTTACAAGAGCCTTTTGCTCATTTAACAAAATAGAATTTAGTGACCTTCCCCTTACTACTACACCCTAATGGTTTCTCCATACATTTTTTTTCTTCCTTGACAATGCTCAGAAACAATTCATTTTAGTAAGACATGCTCCCGAGAATGTGTTCTGGTGGAAGTGCAGTAGTTTGCCCAGTTATTCTCCTGGACAGGAGTTACAGTACAATAAATCCAGGAACACCGAAGCTCACAGGTCCCCAAAATCCTACCGCAAGGGCCCCCAAGCAAAAAGCATCAGATGACTCAGTCGCTCATGGTTCAGCTGTGCTGGGAGACGTGCACACAGGATGTTCCGGATCAGGGACCTGAACTGCTGCCATGTTTCTGCAGCCAGAGCTCAAATCAAGAGGTGAAAGGACAAAACCAGAGCCTCCTAACAGAAAAACAGCCCCTTGGCTGTGGCTGAGTACTGTCTTCGTCATGCTTGAAAAGGAAACCAACAACAGCAAATCTGTTTAATTCTGTGCATCAGTTTCAAAGGTCTCTGATTTCCTTTTATGTATGCAAGGATAACTAAGTGGCATTTAACGTCTGCTGAAGAACCAGACCTAAGGCCCAGCAACATCTGGATTTCAGAGACCTGGCACGGGATCCAAAAGAAGCTGTTGATCCCACTCTACAGAGGAAAGAAACAAATCCCTGAAAGTCTGTGCTCAGACAAGATCTTCCTTTCAACAGGAATTAATGAAAACAAAACCCTGGCTAAAATCCTCTGACTGCTGCATGCTGGACGCAGGGCTGTACACACATCTCCATAAGCCTGTGATCCACCGGAATGATCCCCTGGGAGGAGACACTCCCTTATGTTCTCTGGAAGACCTGAGGAGGGTTTCCTCTTTGGCTGTGAAAAAAGGCGGCCAGAGATGTTACAGTTCCTGCACTACTGAACCGGTGCACTCTCCCAGGAACAGGATATGAAGGTCAGAAACGTTCATCCCTGTTAAAAGACATCACCACTGAGTCGTACCCTAGATGGGACTGGGGCTCACTCCCACTGGATGAAGCACGGCCACAGCAGAAAAGAGCCTTCAAGGCAGATATGGCCTGGAAAAAACTCAAAGGCAGTCAGGGCAGCCACGGCAAATTTTACTCGTTTCATGTTGAGTGGTGAAGTTGGAGGAAAAGACCAAGATCCTCGTTCAAAAGAAAAAAAATCCCTGCAGCTTCTGCCATGAAAGACTGGGACCGTCCCCCACCTGTGGATCATCTTGAGCCACCACGGGACCGGGCAGAGCCGAAGCCGGGGCATCCCAGCGACGGAGCTGCGGCCGATCTCCGCAGGTCGAAGGGCGGCGGCCGGCGAGGCAGCGCCAGGGCAAGAGGCTTAGCCAGCGTTATCCCGGCTTCGGATTTTCTCCCCGCTTCCAGCATTTCGCAACTCCCCGGTCGGTTCCTCCCAGCGCCGCCCAACCGAAATCCTCGTTTTCTCCCCCAAAGACGGGCGCTGGCGGAACTTGTCCCCGCGGGAC